>OZ038487.1:87038217-87183217 GCA_964036315.1 Acanthosepion esculentum
TTCATGAGTCAGTTTTAAATGTTAAAGTCGAGAGCTGCTCAAATTAGACATCGACAGGACGTGAAACTGTTTCTCTAGAGGACGATAGCAAAACCGCTTCAAGTTGAAAGACACAGAGCGAGTCTGAATGTCACATCGCCAAACATATTCTGTCAGTTTATAACCAGATCGATGTGTACAAGAAAAGCCATTTGGTCAGGTCTATTTTTTGCATTCAGCTTCTATTCCTAGAACGTATAAGTCGAAAGGATCATCGTAGTTGTCCTGGTCTTTTACTCGACCAAACCTTGCGACCTTTGCGTTTAAGTATTTTACTGCCGGCTAAAATAAAAATCGTAAAACTAAAAACAAAAAAACAGAATGTCTGTTATGGTCATAAATAAGAGTTACCTGCAGGTTTCTACCAGGTTAAAGTAGAAAAAAAGTTAAAAAAAACTTAAAAGAGAAAAATCCAGAGATAAAATAATAGGAAGCGTTGAAGCGTGTGTGGTAGCGTATCTATATGCTATAACTTATTTATGAATGTGGGAAAGAAATAATATCTTGTTTTTTCTTTTTTTTTTACTTGACTCTCACTGTCTTTCTCTCTCCCTCTCATATATTACGTAAAAAATTATATGTGCATATATAAATGTATATTACTTATGGTTTTCTAAATCAAACATGTAGATAATTAAAGTTAGAATCTTTTGCAATCATCTGACGATTTGGAGATAGCTTTTTTTTTCAAAAAAATGTATTTGCAAACATTTCTGCACATTTACCGAAGTTAACCCTAGAATACTAACCATCAATTAAATTTACAACACTACTAGCTATGGGTATATCATACCCGATTTTGAAAATATCAACAACAAAAAAAGTTAATATAGATCTTTATTTTAAATATTTGACATGAAGGCACTTCCAAATTTGTACTTTGAGTTAACATTAATAGGAACTGACAAAATGATATAAGTAAGAACATCAGGTACTGAAAATTGTAATTAAAAATAGGAAAATTTGCGATGGGTACTATATACCCATGGTTAGTGTTCTAGCGTTAAACAGCTTCAAGTCTGGTTAGTAGTTTGATGGCTAACCGCTTGGGAATACCATGAGCTGTAAGCTTCGATGTGCATGAGGTGTAATGGATATTGGCTTGGAATTGTTAACAGCCGAGTTCGAATTTCCGTTGGGTTCGTTATATGCACTTATGCGCAAATACTCTTGGATAAAAAAGAATGAATCCAGTCCCAAGTAAGTTGCATTTGTTCTCAGGCCTACTCTGACTGGAGGTACTAGCATTTGTTAGTGATAGTGACCCCCAACCAAACAAAACAAAAAACTATAAAAGTATGAAAATAGATTATTATATAACAGACGACACGTCCTTTCGACGCTCCATAAGTATGGAAAACCATGCATTATGCTACATTTGCTCAACAACTCAAATTCTTGTGAATCCAGATTAATCAACGGGGAACAAGAGCACAAAAATAATTGTACATATGTTGTTCTTCTTGCTCTCTCATTCTTTGATGAAGTTTCGATAAAAGTGGAACATCTTAGATTGATAAACATTTCCTATTTGTTCATTATGCCATCCTTCTGTCGGATTCTGATCTCTATTTGATCTGTATTTCATCCCAATTCAAGTTAAACTATATTTACGGGTACACACTCTGTATATCATATATAGAGGGTTTGGAAATAAACTAAAAAAAAGTAGTTGACACTGATGTCATCATCGATCGGCCACATTCATGACTGACCACAATCTTCATCAGCCTGAAATTTTTCTCAAGAACAAAACAGACTGTCGCCGATCGCTTTTGACGCCAGTGTCCATTTTATACACACACACGCGCACAATCACACACATAGACACACACACACACACACACACATATATATATATATATGTACATACATATACATATATATATATAAATATATATATATATATATATATATATATATATATATACATGTACATATATATATATATATATATATATATATATATATATATATATATATATATATATATATATATTCCATCATTAATAATAGTATTGACTCTGATGAAGTGCGTTCCAACAAATGCTTTTCGAAGCGAAGAACATTGGATTTTTCTATTTGGGCACACAATTAACAAACATTAGTCTGTTATGTGAGTATTAGGAGTTTGTATAGCATATTCTTCCTCAGTTATATCTAATACTGTTTATCTATCACAGTTTAGCCAAAGGTGGATTTTTCTGTATTCCTGCTTTCTTAACAGACACATAATATTATATTTTCCTACCCTCATATTTGTTAATCACATTATGTCTGAACTCTCTGTCTGTCTCTCTCTCTGTATATATATATATATATATATATATATATATATATATATATATATGTGTGTGTGTGTGTCTGTGTGTGTATACATACATACATGCATATATATATATATATACATATATATATATATATATATATATATATATATATATATATATATATATATATATGCGTAAATATTGTAAATGCGTCTATAAGTGAAGGATGTAACAATTTAGAGAAGTATTACCAATAAGTATTTCAGGGACAACCAATGTCATCTTCATAATTTGCTCTTGTCTTAGCGCTGGAAGTGTTACCCCGTAAGTGTCAATATGAGAAAGCTTTCTGATTAAAGCCGAATGAATACGCATTCATCTTGTAAATGCTTTTCAGGATATATTTATTGGATATCATAAGGATAAGTGGCTTACTTTACTCATCCAATGCTAACCTGGAGAGAAACCTGCACTTTCTGTCACCTGGAATGACGGAAATATTCTGGGGTCTTGGCTTAAGAACACTTGACATTTGGATAATCGAATTCGGCCATATTTAAACCTCGTTTCATTTTCTCTGTTATTTTGCTAAATAAGGAAACCGTATCGCAGCGCTGTATTTTCTAATTCCTTAATTGTACAGCTCAAGCTGTTTTATTTTCAAATGTGCGTGTTTTGTTTTCTACCTCTTTCATGTCCCTTTTAGTAAAATTATTTATGTCTTTATTTCCTTGTTTTTTCTTGCTTCCTACCATTCTATCCTTTATTCTTTCTTTCTGCCAATATCGTATTCCTGTTTCTTTTAATGAAACATGTTATCTATCTTCCTGTCTACATTTATTTCTTTCTTTCTTTCTTTCTTTCTTTCTTTCTTTCTTTCTTCCAATATTCCTATTTCTTTTGAACAAACATGTTAACTTTCTTTCTTTCTTTCTTTCTTTCAATATTGTATTCCTGTTTCTTTTGAACAAACATGTTAACTTTCTTTTTTTGTTTGTTTGTTTCTTTCTTTCTTTCAATAATACGGTTCCTCGTTTCTTTTTCTTAAATATTTTCTTATTCCTTCGTTCTGTTTCCTTTCTTTCTCTCTTTATTTGTTTCTTCATTTCTCTGTCAAACACTTTCTTTCTTTCTTTCTTTCTTTCTTTCAAAAATGTATTCTTGTTTCTTTTGATCAAACATGTTATTTATCTTCCTGTCTACATTTCTTTCTTTTTTCTTTCTTTCTTTTTCATTTCCCCACTTTTTCTATTGCCAGTGACTTATTGAAAATATTGTCTTTTTTCGTTCTTTTCTGATGACCACCCTCACGGAGTCCTCTACCACTTCAACGCGCCATCTGCAAACTGGCGACGACCCTACGGCAGACCACGCAACGGTTGGAAGGACCTCGTCCGCCCGGACAACCAGAAGATTATGCTGGCGCCGATGGATGTTCCGACACTCTAACAAAACCGTAAAGATTGGGGGAGACAAGGTAGCTCGCATGGACTCAAATTCTTCATATAGGATGTAAGATTTTGCAAAGGCATCTTCCTCTTTTCTCATAAGGTCTTTCTTTGTCCATGGTATTCTTAGATTCAGTCTGTTGAACAACATTTATGTCGTTTTTTATCTCTTGGCCTGCATTAAGTAGTTAAGCGTTCTTGCTTTTCTTTATTACTAAATGGTTCTATCTCATAATATTTTGTTTAGATTTCAGAAGATATTCTTCGATATTTCTCCTTCATCTGTTCCGGTACACTCCAGTAAAGGCGAGTTATTTGTACACGATATTTCAAAGCTCATACTTCATGGGATACACATTAAAAGATTATGGTACTAAATATGGAAGTTTGATTTCATCATGCTTACTCTCCTAACCTTGCTCCACGTGACTATCATCTTCTCAAATCATTACAACATTTTGCAAAAAGAAATAAAATATTATCTTTGAAGATGTGACAAATAATATTGAGTCTAACTTCGTGCTAAAATCTGAAGAATTTTACGCGCGAATGATCAGTAATTTATCCGAAAGATTCGATTATGTTATCGATAATGAGTGAAAATAGTTATTAAAAATATCAGTAAGAATTAAGCAAATGGGTGATTCCTTTTTGCAAATATAACAGGAATTGTTTTTTTCTTTTTTTCTTTATGTTAGGGGATAATGCCCCTAAAGTGCATGAGGTTACTGAGAGGGGAAGATATTAGAAAACATTAGTGAGGAGAAAGGACAATAAAAGAAGAGGTTTTCGGAAAATTAACGATTATGAGAGAAGTTGTATTTAAATGTCTGAAGATTGTAGGCTGCAGAGAAGTAAGAACCTGGAAGACAATTTCATACGTCAGAAATTCAAAAAAGTAATTATCATGGAACTTACGGATACATCTATCAAATTCAACAATAAAACGATGAGACCTAGTAACCAATCTAGCATTAAGCTTAAATTCCTGTGGCTCTTCTATCCGTGGGGAGAACTCATTAGAACTGCTATGAAAATATTTATAAAAAGGATAGAGTGAAGCCATATCGTGGCAGTAGAAAGTTGATTTAAATTAAAATGCCAGGTCCAGCACGATAATATTGCATACACTTCTTTAAATGTTTTAGAGAATTCTCGAAATATACAGTCGAAACATGAGAAGAGATATGTCAGCAATATTCAGTGCAAGGACGTATGTTAGATTTATAAATGTGCAAGATGAATTCTGACGACTAAAAATTGTTAATGCAATACAGATTTGAAACTCAAACCAGCACGACCATCTTTGTTCTTATGCTCCAGATATTTCTGCAGTCATATTCACCGGCCTTCTTCAGGTGTCTCTCCTCGTAGTTGATGGCCTTTCTGGAATTTTGAAACGAAGCATTTATCCAATCCATGGGAGTAGAATTTTTTTCTCAGTACTCTATTTTGTCTTAGTCGCTTGTCCCCAACTAATGGGTAGAGAGAGGATCTTTAGTGTTTTTTAAAAAAGGTGATGACAGTTAAAACGCCTATGCTTCCATCAGTCAAAAAAACATACAAAAGATTGAAATACTAAAAAAAAAATTAAATTCGTGTTAGTTCGCACTCTGTTGCAGTAGAAAACATTTCTACCTCATTTTTCTAGCATGATGCTCTCTCAGCAAATTGTCTTGGTACTTAAAGCAACGAAACTGTTGATAGTATGACGGGATGCAGTTACACATTTCCAGTTTCGAAGAGAGTGGAACAACCTCTTAATTGCTGATGTTCCTCGGTCCACCCTGACCCGAAGCGATAGCAATTGTTAGGGCCTCAACTATAGGACAATAGTGATCCCCTTAAATGAAAATCAAAACATTAGACATGTATAGAAATACATTTTTAGTTAAATTACCGGCAATATATTTTTATAAAAACATTACCAATAATATAGTTTTTGTAGTGAAGTTACCAGCAATAATTCTTTCTGAGAAATGACCGACAATACGTTTTATATTGGAAATTTACCAACAAAGATTTTGTAGCAAAACTACCAGCCGTTTATTTTATAGTAGAATTACCAGCCATAAATTTTAGAGTAGGATTACCAAGAATACATTTTTTAGTAGAATTACCAAGAATACATTTCAGTAGAATTACCAAGAATACATTTTTTAATTAAATTACCAAGAATGTATTACTTATTACATGTTATACATTGTCAAAAAAAATTCTATGAGTGATAACCTTCACGTTTGATTTTATAAGATTATTTCGTAAGAAAAATGCAGGTTAGTAATTATAATTTAATCGTGAAATAATGTCATTCTCTTGAATTATAAATCTTGAATTATAATATTTAGATATCGTTATTAAATAGCCTATAAGTTGATATGCCGCTTAACAAAAATAAAGCAAAAAAAAAAAATCAGTTTTCATCCTAGAATAAAATCTGGAAGTTATTCAAGAAGCAGCTCATCCAAAATCCTTTAGGAGGCTTTACAGGGGATGATATATTTTCCAATTCCCAGACTCATTCCATAGTGCAAGTTTGTACGCCTATCATAATTTGTCGCTATATGTATGGAAAACGTTCAGATGAACTTCCCTCATAATGTCCACTAGTTCAGTCATTCATAACTTGGTTCGGCCATGCTGAGACCCCGTAATCAAATCATCCACATTTCTTCGTATTCCATTTTAAAAGAGGACATTTCGCACATACAGCATTTCCAGGAAAACTTCTACTTTGCGGAATAGACTTCCACATGTATGTTTCTGTCACCACAACAATCGTAACTTTCTCCCTTCAAGTGGTAATCTTTACCTACCCTCCTTAATATACTATTTCAAAATGTTCTCCGTCCAATTACGTTGATATCACACACATCATTCAGTTATCCTTCTATTTTTTACAAAATTCTCAGTGAAAATATATAGATACCAATTCTGACCGTAGCTTTCTGGTTGGAACCCGGAAGGTAATGAGTATCCAGTAGAAATCAAAGTCAATAATAATAATAACAATAATAATAATAATAATGATAATAATAATTGTCAACATAATTAATGCAATACAATTTCAACATCTTTAATAGGACCATTATTGATATTATGCGAACGGGTGTCAGAACGAGAAAGATTCTCAACTACCACGGCATGCATCATCCTAAGTCTGGTGTCAATCGTCTGCATGTGCACAAATCCGAAGGAGGCAGAGGACTAGTTCAACAAGAACGTGGGCATGACGTTAGACCATTCATTATTCATTAAAATATCAAGAGGTAAATGGCTGCTCTATTATCAGGTACAAACTTTTTTCTCCGACTTTAGTCAAAATACAGAAAATGAACAAGGAAATATAAAAGTGTTATAAATTCATATCGTTTTTTTTCTTTCAGTCATCAATTGACACATTTGATTTATTTTACAGTTTCCATGACTTGGTATATATTTATCGCTCCAAATTCTGTCCGAAAATTCCCGGTCGATTTTGAATGCCTTGAGTATTGATTGTGCAGGCTTGAATATTACTTGGCAATCAGTTAGAGTTGCAGTAATATGCATGCGTAAACAGACACTCTCCCAAGAGGTTATTCAATCATCTGTGAAATGCCATTTATTGTCCTTGTGCGTTACGTGACCGTCACTGCTTGCAAATTGTGGGTTTTGTTTGAGCAAGGGAAATATGTCAACAGAAATTATTTAAATGATTAGGAAGCCTTTCGGATTTGATTCAATGAGCGTGTAGCCCAGATGCAATTATCGTTCTGTTGCTTCAATTAATGTCGGAAATCTGTTGAAAGCAAATGTGCCTCCTGGTAGTCGTTCAACAAGCAGTCTACCCGAAAGTGTTGAACGTCCTCTGGCTAAAATAAAATGACTGAAAAATCCACAAAATATTTCGAGAGTATTCAGCCATTTTTAATATTGCACATTTTTCATTTTTTGATATATTTCTAATTCAAAATATTTTTCATTTTTATTTATTTTTGGCAAAATATCGCGTGAACTGGGGATGCATTCTCTCTTTCCAAAACGCTAAAATCGCTATTGAATCGTTGGGGACGAGATTAAGGACAAAGTTGAAAGATAGCTGATGGCCTATCTTGAAATGAACTTAATGGACATTTTTGCAAAACAGAACGGTTGCTAGAAGAATAAGTTTTGTTCCAAATCCGAGTAAGTAAAATGATCTAACGAATAATAGTCATATATAAACTACTTTGAGTTAATGCGAAATAACTCGATAATATCCAAACAGAGCATATGCAAGCTTCTAGTTTTTGCTTTCTTCCTTCAGGACGTGGGTAGCCATAGATCTCCACAACTTCTTATTCATTCTAGCACTTACTAGCATGTGTCTGAATACCAATCTATCTACTCATGTTCCTTTTACCTCCGATATACCTAATGAGTTTCATATTATACAAACTCTCTTTCCTCGTGATATTTCCAAGAGCTTTCGTCATTCTTTTTCTGATCAGGATGTTTTTGTCCTTTTTTAAGCATTTTACACCAAGCAAGGCGGGAAGCCACTAGCAAGCAAGGAGTTACAGAGAGTTGGAGCGAGAGCAAATAGGAGGGATAGAGAAAAGGATGAAGAGAAGGATAGGGGATAGATCAAGGCATCAGGAGACGTCGATTGACATTACATTTGAATAGTTGGAAATTATAGCTATCAGGGAAACAGGGAAAGGGGAGGGAGTTCCACAGGTGAGAGCTGCGAGACATGAAGTTATTGGAGTAGAAGAGACGGCTAAATTTAACAGTTTCGACAGTGAAATGTTGAGTGAGAGATGCCAGCCTAGTTGAACGCTTAAATTCATGAAATCTGGGAACCAGCGAAAGAAGCTCATCGGAGCAGTTACCGTGAAAGTATTTGTAAAAAAGACAGAGGGAGGCGACGGTATGTCTGTGAGAGAGTGACTGCAGAAGAGATGCCAGGGCCAATTAAATTGCATATCCGTCTCTGGATTTTATCATGGACCTTAAGACAAACACAAAGGGCTCCAGACCATATATGTCCGCGATATTCTATGCAAGGGTGAATGGTTGATTTGTAGATTTGAAGGATCGACTCTGGCGAGAAATATTTCCCAGCGCGGCCGTTGGAGCGTAGATGCCTACTTGGGAAACAATGACGCCAGGAACATCATTAATGAAGATAAGGAACAGAGTAGGGCCTAGGATAGAGCCTTGTGGAATACCTGCATTCGTGGGATAGAATCTGGAGGAGAATCCTATATTAACAGTTTTTTCTTGCACCCACACTCCATGGTATTCTCAACATCTATCTGTAAAACCACATCTAGTTTGCTTCCAGTTTTCTCCAGATCTACGAGGAGATATGTCCATTGAGTTGATGGCATTCCTGTTGAAAAATAAAGGTTACTAACTTCAGTGACAGATCACACACAAAAAAATTAGAAGGGAAATGTTAGAGAGGTGAATATGCAGAAAGCGAGAAAAAACGTCGGTACGGAGGAGTGTGTGATTAATACAAGTAAAAATAAGCAGAAAAATATTAAATTATTAATATTTCAAGTAGACTTGAAACTTGATTCCCTGCCATATAATAAGATTGGTATTACATAACAGTTTAGAGCGCCTTTCTTAATATCTAATTAAATTTTCTTGCTTCTTAAAACATGGCTTTTTGGAAGCAACTTTTGCTATTCTAATGAAACTTCGGATTTCGGTGTTATATTTTCGATCCGCTGGTAAAACCGCTTTTCAGATATTTAACTTTCAGCACTTGTTTCATTGCCACATCTCCCATTCATAAATTGCAATTGTATATTATATTATTTTTGTATAATTCATAATTATTCTTACTTCTCGCTTTCCTTTACTGCCTTGTATACGAGGTCCTGTACTTTTCTTTGTGGTTCCCATAACTGTCATATACGTATGGTATTGTGTAAAAATTGTGCTCACCTGGTAGGGACTCCGGCTCCCTTAGGACAACCTCGGTGTTGAGGTTGGATAAATCCACAGAGAAGACAATCGTTTCGCTTACACCACGTTTTATTTTTGTGTACCTACTGAATTCTTTATTTATTTTTTTCGAATCCGTATGCAAATTACTCCCAGTACAAGATCTGGACATTTCTCATATTTTCCCAAATGGATCTCGTTTTCCGACCAGTTCAAATAATAATAATAATAATAATTCTCTTATAAATATCCAGAAACTGCTGACCATCTTGTATCAGGTTGCGCAGTATTGGCAACCACTGAATATAAAACATGACACGAGAGAGTGGGCCAATATCTGCACTGGAATATTTGCAAAACTTAGTGAATGTAAACTGCAAG
This sequence comes from Acanthosepion esculentum, assembly GCA_964036315.1. Taxonomy (NCBI): domain Eukaryota; kingdom Metazoa; phylum Mollusca; class Cephalopoda; order Sepiida; family Sepiidae; genus Acanthosepion; species Acanthosepion esculentum. The sequence goes on from OZ038487.1 coordinate 87,048,281, forward strand.
AAATTGGAATGAACACCACGCAGACACGGTTACGGAGAAAGAACCTGTAATAATTTTATGGGATTTACAATTCACAAAAACGAAACAATCAAAGCTGATCGCTCTGACATCGTGATTAGAAACCGCAAATACATAATGTACATGCTTATTGATATAGCAATCCTTGCAGACTGCAATATATCTTTGAAGATCTCAAAAAACTATCAAAATACAATGACCTTGAAATCAAAAGCTCAGAAGTGCATTATAGTTGTAGTTGGTGCCCTCGGATAGATTGGAAAATATTCCAATATGTTCACTGAAGTGATTTCTACTAGCCCAAGCCTTAAAGAAATACAAACAATTGTACTCACAAGTACAGCACACACTGTAAGAAGGGCTTTATCTCTGTAAACTTTGTGCGTTTTATTTTAAAAACTGCTCACTGGTCCTTATGTAATTTCTTATCGTAGGTCCCTGGTCGGAACCAGAAAAAATGACTATGTACCAGAAACAAAAGGAAATAAAACAACGACAGCAACAACAACAATAATAATAATAATAATAATAATAATAATAACAATAATAATAATAATAACAATAACAATAACAATAATAATAATAATAATAACAATAATAATAATAATAATAACAATAATAATAATAACAATAATAATAATAATAAATTATTGAAGATTGAAGGGATCCCTGGAAGTCTATGCCTCAAAGAGATACAAAAAATTGTTCTGACAAGTACAGCCCACACTTTACGAAGGGCTTTATCTATGTAATTTTTTTTTTTTTTTTTTTTTTTTTCCAGTGGAAAGTGTCATGATGCCATTTCTAACCTTAGGTCCCTGGGCGGGACCCGGAAAGAAATGTGTAAACGCCAGATATCAAAGGAAATAAAAAAAAAAAATAATAATAATAATAATAATAATAATAATAATAATAATAAACTCTCACGTGGATCCTCCGTCGGCACTACAATTGTAATCTTTTAACCTCAAGTGAACATATATATCTATCATTTAGTTACATTTCTTTTAATAAAAATACACAGTGAATATATATTGATGCCATTTCTGACCTCAAGGCTCTATTGGGACCGGAAGGTAATGTGTTTCTAACAGAAATCAAAGCAAATAATAACAACAACAACAACAATAATACTAATACTAATAATAAGTTTCAACGTACTTAATCAATGCAATATAATTTCAACATCCTTAATTGTAACATAGTTGACATTAAGTGAATGGATGACGAAACGAGAATGCTTCTCACCTGCCACCGCATGCATCATCCTAAAGATGATGTTGATAATCTGTATGTATCCAGATCAGAAGGAGGTACTGAATTAGCGCTGTCTTGCAAAACCGCAACAATCGGTTTCCAAAGATACCTGGAAACTACAGAAGGGCGGAGCGGATGATCATCTGTGTCAAAGAACATGGAAGGAATAAGGAACTGTATTCAGTAATAAAGGAAATGTACTAATTCAAAAGGAACTTCAAGTGGACGAAGAAATGCAAATAAACCAAAGTACACCTACCACAGCGCAAAAGAACACAAAAATAAAGCAAATGCACTATATCAAATACAAAATAGATGGCAAGATAAACCTCTCCATGGGCAATACCTTTCCCGTACCAGACAAACTTATATAGAAAAATCCTGTACCCACCAGCAGTTACGTAGTGCAGGGTTAAAAGCTGAAACCGAAAGTTTTATTCTTGATTCACAAGGCCAATACATGCTAACTAGAAATTACCAAGCACACATACAGAAAAATTGTGTTAACCCAAAATTCGGATTCCGTAATAGATATCCAGAAACTATTAACTATATTGTATCATCTTGCTCGGTGTTAGCACCCACTAAATATAAAAATCGGCATTATAGATTGGGCTAATATCTGCACTGGTATATTTGCAACTTTTACTGGAATTAAACTAAAAGAAACTCTTATGAACATCACTCACACCCGGTTACAGAGATAGAACCTCTAATAATTTTAATACATTAAAAAATACATACAAAACGATCAATCAAAGTTAATCGCCCAGACGTTGTGATGAATTATCACAAAAAGATTATGTACTTTCTTATTGACATTGCAGTCTTTGCAGGTTGTAATGTATCTTTGAAGATCTTTAAAGAGCTATCAAAATACAAGGATCTTGAAATCGATATCTCAAAAATGTGACACGTGAGGACATCAAAAATCCTATTGTAGACGGATCTCTTGGATTGATTGGAAAAGATTCCGATAGACTCATTGAAGGGATCCCTAGTAGCGCATGCAATAAAACAATACAAAAATGTGTGCTCAAAATAAAACTCACATCTTACAAAGCGATTTATCTATATAAAATGTGTGTGATCGTAGGTGTGTGTTTTTAATGCTCAGTGGAAAATGTCACGATGACTTTTCTGACCTCTGGCTGGGACCCGGAAGGTAATGTGTACACACCAGAAATCAAAGGATTAATAATAATAATAATAAAAATAATAATAATAATAATAATAATAATAATAATAATAATAATAATAATAATGAGAAGAAGAAGAAGAAGAAGAAGAAGAAGAAGAAGAAGAAGAAGAAGCAGCAGCAGCAGCAGAAAAAGAGGAAGAAGAAGGAGAAGATATGAGCATTATCTATGTAAAATATGTGATCTTCGTTTTTGTTTTTTTGTTTTCAAAAATGATAGCACGAATACATTGCTGACCTTAGGTCTTTTGTTGGGACCCGGAAAGAATATGTATGCAACAGAAATCAAAGGAAATAATAATAATAATAATAATAATAATAATAATAATAATAATAAGAAGAAGAAGAAGAAGAAGAAGAAGAAGAAGAAGAAGAAGAAGATATGAGCGTTATCTATGTAAAATATGTGATCTTTGTTTTTGTTTTTTTGTTTTCAAAAATGATAGCACGAATACATTGCTGGCCTTAGGTCTTTTATTGGGATCCGGAAAGAATGTGTATGCAACAGAAATCAAAGGAAATAATAATAATAATAATAATAATAATAATAATAATAATAATAATAATAATAATACTGTGATCTGATATTTTCCTTGAACGTCACATATTATTATTTGCCCTCTTAGGTACTTCAATCCCTTACTTTGTCATTACCCAAAAGGCATTATTAAAACATATGCCTTCTGTCTGTACAATTTTTAAGATCTGATGAAATTTCATATGAGATACTCTTTGCGCGAGAAAGAAGATTCATAAGAGAATCTATTAAATCAATAAGAAGATGCAAATTTTCATCTTTTAAATTCCTCCCCCTTGACCTCTTCACCGAAATATCGTTTTTCTTCATTAAAACAGCAGAATATTCTGTAGTAAAATATAAAAAAAAATGTTATTAATTATCTTTTGTTTTCATTCAGAGAGATTGATTATTTTTTGGGCAATATGATGCTGATTTTAAACTTTTAAAGAATTTATAGCTTCGTCTGTAAATTTAATGTAACATGACGTATATTAATGATAGTACAGCATGCCGATAATTTAAAAATTATATTTAACATCTTTTCATAATATGAAAAATTTATGTTTGATTACACCCGTAAATTTACACTATCTAGTTTACAAAGAAATAACATCCAATCAGGGTAATATGTCATTTGAGCCGTCTTTAAATTTACTCATAAAAATTAAATCAATTCTGGCTATGAAAGTATAAATCTAGGTTGCACTAATTATGTAAAAGATATAATTTTCAATTAGTTATTTTATTAAGACTATGCAGCCATCTTTAAATTAAGCATAAAGATTGAAGCAATAATGACTATAAATGTAAATTTACAATCGGTCCAGATAATACGTCCTCTTTTAAAAGATATAATTTTCAATTAGTCGCCCCAAAGTACAAAGTAACCAAATGTAAATGAAACCATTTATAGAAATCAATGGAATAAATATAGACAAGTGATAAAATAGGAAACGATAAAGCCTATAAAGTTCCGGATATTGGAACTTTCTTGAGTATTTGATTTGATTTTTTTACAGTTTGTCAACCTTCTGCATGATTTCTCTAAAGGGAGAAAATAATTTTATTTTGTAGTATTTATTCTAGAAAAAATTTTTTTATTCATACAATTTCTTGTAATTAATCCATAGCTGGGGGGGGAGAAAAATGTAATCATACCTTTCCCAAAGTTTGCTGCCTAAGTGAATATAACGAACCCCACAAGAATTAGAACTCAATACAAAAAGACTGAACACAGGCCGATTGTAGGATTCTTATTAGGATCATATTTTAATGTGTTGTGGATACCGGGAATGGAATCCTGCACAAATAAATAAACAACGCCAGTAATTGAGATAGAAAAATAAGTGTATTAAACGTAAGAATACAGACTTGAAGTGAAGATTAGTAGTCCAGGAATACGGCTTAGTAGAATGTATATGTACAAGTCTCTGTAAGTGAAGCCGTAATTATCTCTCTCGCTGGACTCTCGTATAACTCTTTGTGAACACTCTGTGTACTGTCTCCGTATCTCTCACCCTGACTCAACGTATCTCAACCAGCAGATATTCTCTCTGTCAGTATAAGTATACTTTGGACGAGTCCATCTCGTGTAAAAGGCGTCTGCCTCATAACATGAAAGCATTGCCATGGATATAAAAGAAATTATTGGAAAAAATATTGCATCTAATTGATCATGATACAAGATACAGTGTTGGGTCAGGATTCCTAGTAAGCAAAGTTCTGACATTTATCGAGCTATATTCACACACTGGATAGCGTATTTTGGCACTCCAGGATCTATCCTCACTAACAATGGCAGAGAATTCATAAACGAATCATTTAGGGATATGCCCCAGAAATTGAATATTGTAGTATGCACTAATAAAGTCCATGGTACAATGGTATTGAATGGACAATACAATGGGATACTAGGAGAAATGGTGAAGAAAACTATTGAAGACACAAGTTGTAGTTTTGAGGTCGCACTTGCCTGAGCCATAAGTGCCAAAAATACACTTCAGTGTCCATGGTTATATGGCTAATACGGCCAAATATGACTAATACGACTCAAATAAGGACGTTAATCCGAATGGATTCTTTATATTTCTATGTGATTTCAGGACGTAGACAATCATGGCTCTTCGCCCCCTCTATCCCTTGCAGCTCTCAAAATGTTCCTTCCTTCTGCCACCTCCCCCAGAATATGTTCTGTCATCCACTTGCTTAAAGCCTCTAGGTATGTCGTGCGTTGTTTTCCCTTGTCTCTCTTTCCGTCTATTCGACTCGTCAGTATCAGATTCTCCAAGCCCACCTTCCTCGTTATGTGTCCCAGGAACTTCAGCTGCCTCTTTCTGATGTTAAGTATAAGCCTACACCTTGTTTGCATCCTCTCTAAGACCTCATCGTTGCTCACATGATTAGTCCATGATATCCTTAGCATCCTTTTAGAGAGCCACATCGCCGTCGCATCGAGTCTCTTCATCTTTGAGGTAAAGACGGACAGATGTCACGTAACAGTATAATATATGTAATTAGAACATAGAAATACTTTACACTATTTACATTATTTACTGCTGTCGTTATTTTTGTTGCTATATATACGACGTTTCGACTTCTGTACGCTCTGGCCTTCTTCGGGTGATTGGAATTTCAAACCGAACCATTTAATTCATCCACCGGGATAGATTGTTCAAATTCCACGGGTCATCCCAGTTATTATTCTCTCCTCAAGGACACATGACCCAAAAGAGGTGTGAGTTCGATACCTGGCTACAGCAGAGGTGAACAATAAATTAGAGAGTTCAATTAAAGGGAAAATAACCGATACTTAGATATTCGGAAGAGGTATTTCACGAGGAACTATCTTTTCCGGTGAATGAAATAAAGGGGTTCGGTTCAAAATTCCAATCGCCTGAAGAAGGCCGGAGCGTACAAGGGAAGAAGTGTCGTGAATATGGCAAGAAAGAAGAGACCAACAGTCCGAACAATGTCTAAATAATTACAATACCACATCTAAGAAATACAGACTTATGTATAAAGACTTCTCTATCATTCAATGCCAATGAGGAGTAGACATCTTACGTAGTATTCAGTACGCTTCCCTTGTTACCACCGTGAATGTTACCGTGTAGTCTAAAGGCTTGCAGTTCAAAATGAGAAATCGAAGAGCCGAGTTCAAATTCCAGTCGAGTCTGTTAGATTGATTTACGCGCATAAACCCTTGGAAAACTATGAATCTATATTTTTGGGGTTATCTCACTGACGAGTAATGGAGGGGGAAAAGGAAAAACGATTTCAAGGCTTGCAACGAAAAGTCTGACGTTGCTTACAAGCGAAGTCTTCCTTGTAACAGTAACAAAAGTCAAATGACTAGTAACACTCGGTGCTCTCCTCTGCGCAACAAGTGAGCTCTACAAAAGATCTGTAGAGAAAAACACTCACTAAATTTCCGACTGAAATTAGCACCTTTTAATCTCTGAAGGTCTCGTTCAACGTGATTCTAGGTCTCGTTCAACGTCACACAACGAGGCCAGAGCGTTTATAAAAATCGTCAATCCTTTGGCTCTGACGCCGCCAGAGCACATACTTCCCCCTCCCGACCTACCCACGGTGAGTACAATACCTTGTTCTTCTTTTAGTCACCACAATATTCTTCGGCAAGTTTGGTATTGGATGTTTGGTCTTGTGTCAGGAAATGTGTTATATGCCGTACCTATGAACACTAATAGCTATGTCCCAATCATCATAAATACGTTGGACACTATTGTAAGTGTGTTTGTGTGTGGTGAGGGGGGCGTAATATTTTGTCTAAGTAGTCCATCACTAGAAGTGGTTTACCTACTTCACACCGCTGGCGAGTATATTATTTTGTTGATGTTATGAAGATTAGCATTTCATTTCCAACTTTCGCTTTGGTTATCCATTATTCAGTAACCACTCGTAGGTTACAACAGTAAGTGAAAGCAAGAAAGAAAGAAAGAAAGAAAGAAAGAGAGAAAGAAAGAAAGAAAAATAAATGAATTATTGAAAGAAAAAAGAAATACGTATAAAAAGAAAATAATCTAAGAACAGATCATCTATATATTGGCATATGTAAATGAAAGAAAGAAAGAATTACTGAATGAACGAATGGAAGTAATAAAGAAAGAAAAAAAAGAAAGAAATATGAAAGGAAAGTAACCTAAGAACCGATAATCCATATATAGGCATAAGTAAGCGTTATATACTGTACTTATGATAATATCCAACGAAGTGTTGATAAGTCGTAAAAATATTTTTCGGCTTTAAATAACCGACGAAGTATTGATAAGTCGTAAAAAAAATCAATTAATATTTCTTTCACAATTTTTCTGTATAAAATACAGATATTTTAGAGTGATATTATTTTATTTCTAACTAATATCTCTGTCTTAGTTTTATTAGTCATAGTTCGGCAGTTGCAGTCTGCGGTTTTCTTCATCTGCCAGCTCAAATTTTGTAACTCTCTGTGAATGTGGGCCCGAAAGCTTCATACAATGCAAAGTAGGATTTATCTCATTGCACTAGCATATCTCTTATTTTCTTTTAATTAATCCTTATCGTCTTTGCTATTTGCTCATGAACAGATTATAAGCAATTATTGCTTGAAGCACAGAAATCACAAACAATTGAAACCTCGATCAAATTCACCAAGATTTTATCCACTTAGCCTACAGGACAGGGTTTGAAATTATGGAAACGTAAATCTAATGTCTCTTCTTTCCTTGTCGGCGGCAATGAAATGGTGGTCATTTTCTATGTCTGTTGAGAGTGTTATTTGGGTATGACTTGGATGTTCATTCATTCAATCCCTTTATTTGCCAATTTTCATTCCTATCCTTGTATTTATTCGGCTGTGAAGAGTAGTTCTTATTTGAACTGCTCTTCACTGCCGAATAAATACAATTTAATTCCATGGATTTAATATAATCGTCTGCCCTGAATGCTGACAACGGATGTCGGAAGAAGACTAGAGGGCAGAATGGCCGACAATTTGCTGCGAAAAGATCCAAAATGAAGAGATACGCCTAAATAGATCAGAATAGATTAGGGGAGGAACAATTTCATGATAATCTATTAGCATTATACCCCGACAGGCTGGCACATACACATTCACGGACAGGCGGGCAGCGACGTGAATTTAAAAGTTCCGACTGGAGCTAAAGCCTGCCGTTGCGACTCTGAGATAAAGTATATTTTGAATTATAACGACTTAGTTTTCCAGAACTTACCCATATGGAATATAGGGAAAACAATATTTATTTATTTTTATTTATTTAGCTAGTGACTCAAGAATCAATCAATGCCACGAATTAGCAGAAGAAACAAATCATACACACAAAGATACAACTATATAATAGCGATTTTCCAACTTCCGGAGACTATATAGACAAAGATGGCGACCTAACCTATTATTACTGAGGCGTGCTCAGGTGCATTTCTGGATGTTGAACACCCGCACAGACCATCAGTGGTTTATACTGCAGCTATTTTGAGCGGAATTTAAGGAACATTGTTTACAAGAAAAACGTAATATATAGCGTGATCAAGAACATCAAAAAAGCCGGTGCGCACAAAAACTCGGTCTCAATGACTTGGCACTCCATGCAAGCACGGATTCTGAAAAGTTAATTCGACACAATCTCCAGTATGTGCGGATGTTGCAATGGTGAGCGGCCCAGAATGAGGAATTCCAGACGGGAATGTTACATTCACTTACGTGCACATTCCCTTGGGAATGATATGACTTCATCTCCTCCTTCTGAGCTATGGATTAAATAGTTGAAATTTTATCTGTTAAAAATCGTATTTATTCTAAAAAGAAATGGTTCGTGTAATATTCTCGGGCCAAAAATGTTATACTTCCAATCATTTCAAAACGTTTGGGCTTTAGAAAACCGTTTGGATCCAAACATTTCACTTGAAGATGAGCTTGATACAATAATTCAATTTAATTTTTATAATTAAATTGAAGTTTTTATCTCCTGTTTTTTAAATATGAGAACTCTTATGTAGCAATGGAATCATATTTTATTAAAATAATTATGATTTAGACTCTACTTATGTATTGAGCACTGTTTAAAAATAAATAAATAAAGAACTTCGGATTTTTAACCTAACGGTTCTTTCCTATTTTTCTATATATTTGCACCCCAGCCCCCCCCCCACACACACACACATATATATATATATATATATATATATATATATATATATATATATATATATATATATATATATATATATATATATATATATATATTATCCGGATCTAGGTAAATTACTCGAAAGGCAGAAGTAATCTCGAAGCTCGAGGCACCACGTAAACTGCGCCGTCTCACGACACGTCAAATGAGCTGGATATAACGGGAGCCACAACAGTCAACTTTAGCAGTCCTGATTTTTTTTCCGTATTGGTTTTCTATTTTATTTCAGTAATTTTGGAGATCTCGAACCCGAGTAATGGACATAACTTTTGTTAAGAGCGAAAAAGGAAAGAAGTTGTGTTTGGATAGATATCTTTATATATTAAGGACAAAAGAGTGGACAATAATATTTACTGGAAAAGTGAAATTTGCAAAAAAGGGAAATGCTTAACACGTGTTATATTGTTTTTAACCACAGGTTTCGAACAAACTGCCTTTAAAGAAAGAAATAAGACCTGCTTTATAATTGTACTCGTTCTTTAATTTTAACTGTTCAGTTAACAACAAAAAAGTTGTATTATTTCATCTAATAGTAAATATTAGAACAATCTGCCTTTCGAGCAATTGATAGTTCGAGAAATTATTTTTCGAGCAATTGATTTGGAGAAATTTAATGTCGAGCAATTGATTTCGAGCAATTGACCGTATACGATATTATCCCTTACCATGACTCGGAGTTTAATGTACAACGCAATCTTCAGGTGCTGAGTATAATATCTCTATGGTATTGCATCGGCATTGTTTTAGTAACATCAGTATATATGTGCGATATATTATAATCATATACATATATTAATGCATGTTTCATTAAATAATATAGACAAGATTTGTCTATTTATTTAGTTCCTTTCGTATTGTCTGATAAGCTTAATCACATTATCTTTGAAAGACGAAAGGAAATACGCCGTATGTGTGTAGGTGAAAGCTTAAAAAGGGGACAGACAGTTACTTAAATTGAACACACATTTAAGATATCAGAATCTCGTTTCCACATGCATATTTCGGCTCTTCATCTTCCACATTCAATATGTCGAGTCGGTCAATGTTCTTCCGATATCTTGGGGAACTTAGTAGCCTGTTGTGGTAGGATCCACCTAATTTGCATAGCGGAGTACCGACGATATAAATATGGTTGGTACCGGAAGACTGAGGAGGCAAATCAAGAGATCCAACTAGAGACTCTGCCCGACTGCGACTCGGTCAACACATTCTCTAGGAACGGTCTTCCCAGGAATATACAAAAGACTATATGTAAATATTGTGTACACTTTCTTGTTTCAATACATTTTATTGTAACTACATTTTGTGTTTGCATTATTATTCCATGCATTAGTCAAGTTTCAACATAGCCTATCTCCCTTTTCGAAGTCTACTGCATTCCACTCTCTTTCCTACATCTATTCTCACAAACTTCCTCCTTATCTGAGAAGTATTATTCGTAATATTGAAATTCCGATCAATAAAATTAACGAACGGAAAATGTATGTTGACATTTCTAACATTGGCCTTAATATATATATATATATATATATATATATATATATATATATATATATATATATATATATATATATATATATTATACTCTCCCGTCGTATTCGATGTATGAGGGTCAAGCAGCTCAGTTCCTTGGAACCGACAGACTGACACCAGCACATGTGATTTGATTATAGTGGTGATACACTTGTGATACACTCCAGCTATGGGTGAATAGCAGGACAGACTGGGTTCTGTAGGCTTGGACGGCAACTGGTCTAGGAGAAGGGCAATTCTGAATTCAAAATTTGTGGAGAATCGTTTGGGGACGTTGTAACACGTAGTGCACCAGGTCTCTGTATTCGGTCCATCAAAATGAGTAGATGGATCTCCACAAAACAAAATAGATAGAGAGAGAAAGAGAGAGAGACACAGACAAACAGACATATATATGTATAGATAAATAGATAGTCCACACACATACACACATACAGATAGATAGATAGATAGATAGATAGATAGAACTGAACAGGAATATGAAAAATATGGATAAAGGCAATGTTACGTGAGAGTATGTTAGAACATGATGTAACATTATTCACTTGGATTATTTTGCGTTCTTCTTAGATGGACAGACAGATGTGATGTGGTTAAAAGAGATGAACAGATGATGTTTACCAATATATATATATATATATATATATATATATATATATATATATATATATATATATATATATACACCTAAGTCTGTATATATATATATATATGTTTACGTGTATATATATAAATATATATATATATATATATATATATATATATATATATACACGTAAACATATATTCTTAAGTATATATATATATATATATATATATATATATATATATATATATATATGTGTGTGTGTATATATATATATATATAATCTTATATGATCTTTTCAATTGAAAATGGTCTGTAATTGAAATTCTCCTTATTTCTTCTCAAGCTACGCGGATACCCTTTGATGCTTTTTGATATTAGAGCCCCAGTCTTCACATTCTCCTTCAAATTTCACCTGTTACTATTTTACGGAACAGGTGTTGAGCTGCCCACGTTTTTAATGAGTTTTTTTCTTATCTTTGAGTAATTTGGAAACACTTGCTCATTGATAAAACGTGTTAAATGTGGGTCACAGATCAGATCATATCTGTAAAGTGAGACAAACCGAACTACAAGCAAAATTCAAAAGAAATGAAAGCGATAAACACTTTCATGTATTGCTGCTTTTTATTTTTATTTTTTAGGCAAGAAAAGTAATTAGCCTCCATGTCTTTATATTTTTTTTTTATCTGGACGGCAATTCTTAAACATTAAGAAATCGTCTTGAACCTTGCAGTCAAAATAAAAAAAAATACAGTAACAAATAAAAGTAAAACTTAATTAGGCGGCTAGAATGAATTGAATATCGATAAAAGAAGTCTTGGAGACTTCGATAAAATCATTGTAAATACGTCAATAAGGGAGTCATGTTACTTTATTTTTCAGACTGATTTTTTTTCTCAACTGCGATAAACAAGTAACTTTTAAACACATTTCTTATTGCCTGTAAAATTCTGCTTCTGGGATTTTAGCCAAACATATGATTCTTGGATTAGGATGAAGAACTTTACAATATAATATCCACGTTGTTTCAATTCAAAATATGTTGTTTTTTTTATAACATTATGTGTAGCTATATATTCCTCGAAATTATAAATGAGTCTACAGGTAAAAATTAGTCACATTTTATACATGCGTTTCTTGGTATACGCAGGTTATTTTTGTATCTGGTATTATGTGTAAACTCCAGTTGTGTTTATACTTGAATCAGTTGAATAATATAAGTTTGGTTTAGTTTGCTAGCATAGACGGCGCGTGATTGGATATTGAGTCGCTTCAAATTTCAAGTTCCTTCGTCAGGATTTTCACAGATCCCAGAATGTCCGGAATCTAGAATACCTCAACTGTTTCCAATATTTCAACTTAGCATCTTGTATCTTGTGTTTTTCATGTGACTCCAGGACTAACAACTATGGCCCATCTCCCCATTTTTCTTGGATCCTGGAATAATTCCTATACTATTTCCGAATTATCATCATCATCATCATCATCATCATCATTATTATTATTATTATTATTATTATTATTATTATTATTATTATTATTATTTGTGCCTTGTTCATCCAGGACGTAGGCGATCATGGATTTCCACCATTTCCGGTACGCTGTCGCTCGGAATAAATATAGACTTTTTTGTTACCTCTCTATAAACTTGTTCTCTCATCCGTCTTGTAAGTATCAAAATTTCCAAGTCGTCTTTTCTCATTACGTCTGCAGCTTTCTGATGCTAATTACATGTGTTCGTTTTGTTTCCATTTTCTCTAAAGCTTCGTCGTTGCTCCCATATCCGCTTCAAGTTATTCTCAGCATAATTCTGTAGAACCACATTTCTGTTGCTTCAGAGGCTATCATCTGTAATGCGATTGTTCAGCATTCATTTTCATATAGGATGAAAATTATTACGTAAAATGTCACATAATGGCAGATACCATTTTCCATTACGATGGCGAATTGCATCAATCTTTCTTTTTATTAAATGTTTAACTAATAAACGGCTACTCAAGGTTGAACGTTACGGACTGAGGTTATTTTATGGACGTAGGTTGATAAAGCTTATGTGTAGGACAGATAATGTTTCACCCTAGTATTGAATACGATACGATTACAATGATCGAGGTATAATACATTGGGGAGTCTTTTCACACAACGTATTTGTTTTCAGGGAAAATGTTTTGTAAGTGACACTTTTTTTTTACCAATACGAAGGGAAGTTGGTTCGGCCTGCGTACGTAGCAATATATATCCTAGCTTTAAATGTATGAACTGATGAAATTAATGAATATAGCCTGTCTGAGTATTTTCATGGATATAGCGATAGATTATTGATAGATTTCCAATGATTCGTTTGTTAAAAATGGCTGTAGGTTCGAAAGCGATTAATCTCGCACAAGGGCTGTAAACGCATTTGAAATCTGTCATGGCTGAAAGGAAATTAGTGTGAAGTTTCAGCCCAGATATGGCAGCAATACTTCATTTCTTTTGTCAGAACTGGCGTTTGTAAATATTATAATTGAAGAAGGTGTTAGGTACTGCCTGGAATCACACAAGGAACCGATACATTTTACAGCATCTTTGACCATTGATTGTCTATACGAGTTCCGTATGATGTTTGTGGCAGAGAAACCCCAACTGGAAAGCAAGGTTGCATTGCTAACTCAATTGCGACTGAGCGGTGTGTTTGATCCTCACTTGGTGCTGCATAATTTGTCCTTGTGTCACATCTCAGCTACGTTTAGTAAATCGCCATGTGTTTTTGGTAAAATTGAGTCCCGGTAGATCTACCAGACAAAGAACTTATTTGCGAATACAAATATTCAGCAGGAAAATTCATTGGCTACAGGGGGCCGACACTATTTTTCAGACACTTTATTTTTTCAAGTTTTAGTTAGCACAGGCAGTCTGTTCTGTTTTAGTGTAATGGCGATAACATTTAAAAACTGTTTCAATACTAAAAATGGAAAAGCAGAATTCAAATTAGAAGTATTTTTATTTTTTTACAAATTTTCACATTACACAGGCGACAGTATCTTTCGGACATTGCAGAAACAAAGCTAATAGTTTATGGCCGCACCCTTTTTTTCAATGACTTCTATCAGTCTATCTACATAGTGTTCGGACATATTCATAATAACGTCTCTTCGTGTTTCTAGCAGTCTATTTTTAGCATCTTTTATGCGCTGCCACAGTTGAGCCTCTCTGGTTATTTCTGGCCCGTCGTAAACAAGCTCTGCAAGCATTTCCCATATTTTCAATTAAATCTAAGTCTGGACTTCTTGCAAGCCATTCCAGAGTAGTTATATTTGCTTCACACATCCACTTTTTCACTGATTTGGCCACATAGATGCTGCAGTAACTTGCTGCAAAATAAAACACTTCCCATTTCTTTTTCTATGAGTGGTAGGGCTCTCTTTTCCAAAAGTTCTCTGTAGCTCAAGCTATTTTGATGTCCATTTAACCACTCGAGCCACAAGTTTCCATTCGGTACTACAATACCCCAAACCATGACTCCTCCTCCTCCCATCTGTCTCTTGTTGAGAATAACAGGTTCACCTTTTCTCGACCATGTACACCACCCGTCAGGTCCATCGAACTTAAAACGTTTTTCATCAGTAATCATCACATTCTTGAAGTCGACATGGTTTGTTATCCAACTTTTGGCGCTTTCCAGCCTTGCCTCCTTGTGTTTTCTCGTTAGTGTAATTCTTTTCTTGATTTTAGCATACTTAAGTCCAATTTCGTGTAGCTTTCTTTGTACAGTTCGAACAGTGACGTCAAGTTCACATTTCTCCTTTACTTTCTTCGCTGTCACCTTCTTCTCCAGATGATAACCTCGTAACACTCATCCTCATTTTTCTTTCTGTTCTCTTGGAAATTGTTTTTTTCGTCCTCTCTTCTTCTTCCGCTCATAGTCTGTACTTAGCATGTATCCAACTGTTGACTTCGGTAGCTTCATATCAGCGGCGATCTTTCGGATGCTGAGCCCGTCTACTCTCTTCTTTTGGACCAAACCGATGACTTCTTTGAATGCATTCTGCTTCAGGATTTTAATACGTTTTCGCAGTGAATGGTAAAGATACTCAAATATAATGGTCAGGGTACAATTTAACTGCAGAAAATTTGCATATTGTAGACGTTCGACGACTAAATCAGTAAAAAAACCCGGAATTTGTGTCATGTCTGATAAATAGTGTCGTCTAAGTTGAAGTAAATATAAAGAAAACATGAAACCAAAGACAAACCCATCAATCAATGTTTATACCATTAATGGACAGTTATTGCTGAACTACCTACTCATCAACACAAAAGCTGTCGGCAGCAAAAAACACCTTTAAGCACACTTTTCAAAGTGTCCCACAAATAATGTCGGCCCCCTGTACTCTGTTTTAATGAAACGTTTCTCTCTTGGTATTAAAGGTGTTGAACGTGGGACTTTTTTTAAAAATCGTTATGACCCCATGCAAAACAGTAAAGCCACTAAGGCGCAAAAAGTTGGAGGGTGTTGAAGAATTCGGGACAAAATTTAATAACGAGCGCGAGGAGTAAATAATAATGAGGCGAGCAGTAGATATATTGCAGATTGAAGTTAGTTTTGTCTCCATTGAGCCGTTAGAGGAAGTTGATAGGATAGATCAATGGTCGGACTCTGGTAACTTTGAAACACATTTCTTAATGCCTGTAAAGTTCTGATTCTGGGATTTTCTATTTGTCAATTTAAATTTTTTTTTATTTGTCAATTTTAAATTTTTATTTTCTATCAAATTATCTCTGTCATTTCACAATGTAGAATTTAATTTTAAAGGCATCCAGTGTCTTTATTAACAATTGCTAGTGTCAGTTGTTGTAAAATCAAGTCTTTTACTGACTGTTTCCTCTAAAACTTATAGTAGCGTAATGGGCGATTTTTTCTCTCCAGCATACAGACAACGTATTCACTCTTTATATAATGTATATTACTTAAAGTGAAATCGATACGAGGCGACGTATACATGCAACTAATTTTCTATGATTAAATTTTCCTAGTAGAAAATATGATTAACTTATATTTAATAAAAAAGAAACTTTTAATAACTTCATAGAAAAAAAAATACTTGAAAAATGGCCAAGACATATCTGAGTGCTACTGACAGACTGAAAGCCAGAAAGATGGGAATTAAATTTAATATATCTCACGATTTACCGATGCGAAATCGATAAGACTGTATTTGAGGTATAGCGCAGGGTCTTCAGATATTGGCGTTTCCAAATTCAAAAATATCTTTCTGGTTCCACGTTGCCAAAAATGCTTCCTTCTCGGGGATTAGTTTTGTGCCTAAAATATGCCAGAGTGATAAGTATAAAAAAAAATATTCAAGGAGAGTACAATTAAAAACTATCCAAAAAAGAAAGACACTATAATAAAAGTATGTGATGGCCAATGTTTCGCAGATGAATGAAGTTTTATTTGTCTATGAACATGACTGTACTTTGTGATAATATTGATACTCGTGTTGACGTGAGACGATGGTTCTGGCATTTCAGTTGGCTAAAACAAAGTCTTTGAGATCTGGACACATTCCCAAATAAAATTCAATGTATCCCTCCCAGATAAAGATGGTAGCAAGCATATATTGATCTATGTCTAAAAATGTGTTTACAATAATATAAAACATTTTATACACCTAAATCAGAAATATTATAATTATGTTTACGCAGACACACACACACAAACACACACACACACACACACACACACATATATATATATATATATATATATATATATATATATATATATATAATGATGTGTTCGTGCAAATTATGGTAAATATAACTGTTAAAATATGATTTCATTATTATTTACATATTTGCGTAATTATGACAATTCCTCCATCTCAACTGACATACACACACACGCAAACACACACACACATATATATTTAATATATATGTTCAGTCTGTGTGTGTATATATATATATATATATATATATATATATATATATATATATATATATATATATATATATATATATATATATATATATGCAGGTATGCAGAAAAATAGGAAAGAACACGTTAGGCAAATAATCCGGAGTTCTTTAGTATTTTTGTTTTTATTTTTAAAAAGACAGTGCTCCATACAGAAGTAGAGCTTATATTATAATATCTAAAAAAAAATATGATTCCTTCGCTACATAAGAGTTCTCATGTTTCAAAAGGGAGAGCCGAAACCCTCAATATAATTATTGAAATTAAGTTGAATTAAGGTATCGGGTTTCGTTACATCCTCAAGCGAAAATTTAGGAATAAGCTATGTTGTTAGGTGGTCGAAGATTTAAGAGTTAATTCTTATCTACAGACCAGTCACCTTGGGAAAGTTTATGTCAGATTATGGTGGGGTCCCTATTTCAAATCTGGTAGGGGCGGTCGCCGTCTAGTTAGTTTAAAGCGAAATATATTTCATGGCACGACGGCAGGTCGTTAAGTGTCGAGAGGATTCTGTTTTATTATTATCTATCTATTAATCTCTTTATTTATTTGTTTATTCAAATGGCTATTTTTTATACAAATGTGTTGGACTGGATTACAAATTGTTTTTTGACGACTGACGAAGCTTTTAAGACTTTTATTAAACCTTTGGAATTTATTTGTTTATCTGTTTGTTTATGTTAATTATTTAATGCGAAAATTTGTTGATGTCGGCAAAAAACCGTTAACTCCTGCCTATGGTTTAATAACTTTTCATTATTTAGAAACTTAATGATGTGTAGTTTTTCATGTAGGCATAAAGGGCATTGGTCATCCCAGGTTTTACAAGTTCTTGTTCTATTTATTATTTTCCATTTTACTTTCGGTGTTTTATTCGTTTCTTTTAAATGCCAGAAATATTGGAATATCCAAAATAGAAAGCAGACATCTCTATCCCAATATATCTGGCATTTAAATTTATGCTCTCGGTTTATTTTTTTAAGTTCAGTTACCAATTTGACCTTATCGAAACGATTAGACATACTGTTATGACAGGAGTAAATAGCTGTGTTATCAGCATAGATATCGAGTTGAGAAATGATGGCATCAGGAAGGGTGTTGATGAAAATTAAGGAAAAACGTAGATGCAATGATAGAGCCACGGGGTACAGATCAGGAAGAGTGGCCATTCAAGAAAAACGTTCATTTCGCGACTTGATAAGAAAGACTGAATAAGTTAAAACATTTCTTCCAGAAATACCATAAACTTTCAACTCTTGAAAAAAAAACAGTATACCAATATCTGCCAAATGTCTTCGTGTTATCCAAACCAACATCCCGGGCTTCACCATTCTTATCTAAAGCTTGACAGACACTTTCAGCAATAACCTTTAACACATCCGCAGTTGACCAAGAGAAGCGAAAGCCAATATTGCCTATCCGTGGTGTGATGCTTAACAATGTTAAGTAGACTCTATAATACTTTGAAAAAAAAAACGAGGTAGGAGGCTAATAGGCCGTTAGAAAAACCAGACGGTCCGCCCGAGATCTTAAAGACTGGAAATTCAGAAGAGGATTTCGAAAAAAGGAAGATTTTAGAGTACATCCAAAGATTTTCTAAAAAAATGAGTAAACATAATGAACACTACCGAAATAAATAGTAAATTATATTTTTTAATTCTTTTTAAGACTTCCGAAATACTGATTAATTTATTTACTTTTTTAGTTAAAGGATCACCATAAAATATCACTGGGATATTTTAGCCACTTTCCAGCGGAAAAAAGCATATTGATTTTGAAATTCTTTCAGGTATAAGATAATTGTCGAAATTTAATGTTTCTGTATTATCCACAAATTAATTTAATTATTTTTTATAAATTTATGTTTTTAGAAAATCTTCGTAATAATATACTTTTTTACAAATGTTAACACCTCATTTATTGAATTATATGAAATTTAACGAAATTCTTTTTTTCAGCACTTAATGTTTATATTAGATTTAAAGATACGTCTTTGGAGAATTTAAATTATGATTTGATTTTTGGGAAAGCGAACTACAGGTTACAGAAAATCAACTCTGATTCATAAAATTAAAAAGTGCCATAAAACTAAGATATTGTTTAATAAGAAAATATTTTTATTGCTTTTAGGCATGAAATATATTAAGGACCCTTTTGTTGTAAGAAAATAAAATCGACGAATAAATTAATTTTTACAAGAATTCTTTTTTCAAAGTTTTATTATAATAATTTTTAAAGTTTTAAAACATTTAAAATTCTAAATATCCTCACATTTGTTGCCATATTTACCACAATGTTTCGGCCGTTGTACGCTCCGTCCTTTTTCAGGTGGTTGGAATGTCGAACTGAATCCTTTATTTTCTACACAGATGTCCTCAAGGACACATGGCACAATGGATAAATGCGTTAGTTAGATGCAGTCACAGGACCCAAAAGAGTAGGAGTTCAATACCTGGTTAAGGCGGTGGAGAAGTTGGAGAGGGGAATTAACAGGAGATAACTGATAACTGACACCCATTAGACATGGAACAGGAACAGTCTACCCCAGCGAGCGAAATAAAGGGTTCAGTTCGATATCCCAACCACCTGTGAAGAAGCCGGAGCATACAACGGCCAAAACCTTGTGATAAATATGGCAACAAAGATGAGGATGATAGTCTAAATCTAAATAGTGTACTATAGACAGATTTAAAATTATGTATTAATGTTTAGCGGTTAGGTGATATTGTTGTTACGAAAAAAAATATTTACTACTAATAAATGGAAATGTTTACTTCTCCATCATTTCCTGTTCATTGTAGTTCTTAGTAATGTTTGTTAGTTTTTTTACGATCCTTATTAGTCACTGTTTTACTCTCCATTTAAACAGCCTTGTTAGGTAGATTACTGGCTTTTAACCTCTGTTGATTTTGCCTTCCTGTGTAAGTCGAATTTTTAAAAATCTTTCCTCGCTATTTGTCATAGGCCTTTCATCTGTTTCATTCTGATTCTAACTATTTGTCCTCTTTGTTTTCCCTTTCCTTAAGGTTAATTTACTTTGTGTCTAGATGTTCCGTTCACGATGTGCATACTGAAACAATAGAAAATGCGTGTATCTGACTTTGGTTGAGATGAAGTCACTGCCTTCATAGTGACGAAAGTGGCCAGACCGTCAGTCAACTTCCAGGAATCAAATGGAGAATTTGATTTTTTTTTTAGCACGGATGAAGCAAGCTGACATGTGGGCAGCTTACAAGACCATCACACTATTTGCCTTTGGGAATATATATTCACCAGATATAGAAACTAACTCCGACTCGCAGTCCTTATGTTAGAAAGAAAGACATGACTCGCCGTTTCCTGTTTGAGAGGAATATTCCCTCACTAGTAACAAAGAAAATAAATCTGGCCAGCTCAAATCTGGAATTCTAAATATGGCTACTCGAGAAATACGGAAGAACCTTACGGCAAATTAAATTCTTGTCAGTAATTATTTCGTATTAGACGCTTTCTTTTCACACTGCTTGTTGTTTTAGCAATGTAATTTAGTTTCTCTCTGAGGGGGAAATATAAATATGTGTATACAATTTTATGTATGACTTAGTAGCATAAAAATTTCTCTGAGAACAAAGGATGTTTTCATTCCCTTTCTTTCAGCTGTTCTATTCCATCCATGAAGTAAGGATTTATGATATCATGGTTATAATAATACCCATAATAGGGGAAATGAAAAAAAGTGTGAATATTCCTTTCTTCCATAGCTCAGCCATTATCTGGTGATTTACCCAACTTAATGAGATATTCCTAACCCCCATTAATATTAATTTCCTGTAAAAAGATATCCTTCGTATGTCCCTTATTTATTAGTGGAGATATCATACAGCATTCACTCTCATAAAGAATGATATAAATTATACAACTATTCAGTACATTATTCATTATTTTTCGATCTTTTCAGGTTTCTTATTTTTCGAAGGTATATTTTGGCTATTGCAATATAATATTTTTATTTTCTAGATTTTTTTTTACCGACGTGACGACGTTCTGAATGACCCGATAATTTTCCATTTATCCTTTAAACCCTGTAATTCGTAAAGACTTTTTTTGCTTAATCTTTGGATGGCATCTTTTGCTACTGTAAAATAATTGCTTTTATTTTCTAGAATTTTTTTCAGACGCTGTTACGTTTGAAAGGATTCCAGAATTTATCGATTAAGATTTAAACTCCTTAAAGATTCTGAGAGAATGAGACATCCCTGACGTTGAAAAGACTAAACTCTTCCGCCGTTTATTATGAAGAGAACAATATTATTAATCATCCTGCACAAAACCCAAAAGCGATAGAAACACCGTTAACAAAATTGATCAATTTGGAAACCTATGTCATTAGGATGAATGAAGGCGATGAATGCTATCCAAATTGACATCTGGAGGCGATTGTCTCCCTCATCGAGGGGTCTCAAAAGATGAATTGTGGTCTAGTAGGTATCCGAAAATAAAAGGCGTAAGAATACTTCAAGAAGAGACTGGCAATGGTTCAATAAATCGAGCAGACTTTTGTTTCGGTTCAGACAGAAGGCCACCACTTTGCCAGGTTCTTCCAGGAATAAGTGCAGAATAAATGGTGAAGTGGGTAAAGTAACAAAGGAATAATATGGTATCCACTTTTGTTCGAAAGTTGAATTTAGGTGGTTTTAATGAAAAGTCATACTACTGGTATGATACTTCAAAAGAAGTTCATTTTATTTTTGCCAAACGTCTATTTAACAGAGATGTTATGGTGAAAAGCGTAGTCTTCATTTAAAGGAGCAGCTTAATTAATCTTACTGTTAATGGAACGCAAAGAAAACGGTCCGTGTTACGTCAACAGGTCAGCGAATATAATACTCCTTTACATCAGTCAATATTCTTGATAAGATAATGCCGCCATTAAAATCATCAAATGCGAACACTGTCTTCGTTAATCTCTATCTATAAAAGGCAGGATGTGTGTGTGTGTGTGTGTGTGTGTGTGTGTGTGTGTGTGTGTGTGTGTGTGTGTGTGTGTGTGTGTGTGTGACGAATGCCGCAATTTTTGACGGATCTGCACCAACATTTGCATGCACATGCACCAAGCTGGTGAAAAGACCAAGACCGACATTGCATTTCCCAACTCCCATCGATAGTGGATATAATCGATTTTTTTCATGCTTCTACGGCAGTTTTCATGTAGGATGCGGCCATTTTCTACTGGCCAGAGTGAGAGGCTGGGTGCCACGAATAGGTAGGAAGATTATATTGGCCAGCGTGAGAGCCAAAAGCTGACTGACACGAATGTTAACTAGCATGCAAAAAATCGATAGCTGCATTCGTCAGAAGTGGGATAAATTTAAATCTGCATGGCACTTTACTCCAATTGGCTCACTCGCTTGCTTAAACTCAACGTTGATTCTGATTCCGCTGATCTGATCGTTTTGTGTTCATTTTGTTTAGTTCTTTTTTCGTAATCCGATTTAATGTTTAGTATAGAGCTTAGAAAAAACTTGCAGTGTGAGATAGGCAAGAAGTAAGGCATGTAGCAACATCAGCACGGCAAAGGGAACCCCTTTAAAGGCAAGGAAGGGCAAAAATATTTTAAGTCAAGTGATAGCGATTGCTGTATGAGTCGTACGATTTTTCAATCAAGCACAGTCAACGCCGGGCCATGCTGCTAGTATAGTATAATCGGCATATATTTCAGGATTAGCCGCCATTCCTTCAAGATATATCCATGTGCACAGAAAGCCGTTTAAAAATGACTGAGCTTAATCAATTTATTTTAATCATTTCACCTGAGGTAGACTAAAAGTTCTCTAAAACGCAAGGGGCTACTGAGAACAAAAGAAACTCAGAAAACATATTAAACAGAAAGCCCAAGTTATTTACGAGTTGCGACACAAGGTCTTTTTTAAGGTGAGGACTCGAGCGAGTATACCCGGGCCAAGAACACAGGGGCCTGCAGGAACACCGGGGCCTGCAGACCCCGCAACCGTCGGTTGCGCTGGCCTCGGTGCGAGCACCTATCCCTCCCTCTGGTGCAATGAGATGTCGCGGCCTCGGGCAACTGTTCGCCAGGGCTGGGTATCTCTCAGTATAATTTTCCTCAGTTACGACTCTCTCATTTGACGGAGTTGCCCCTCAGTGCACCTAAAGACAGAGGAGAAACGTAGAGATGATTAATAATGTGTTAGAAACCACTGCAAACAGCCGTTTACACACTATAATGCCCAATAAAAAAATAGTATTCTAAGAGATATATGACGAGGATTAACGTTTTTTAAAGATCGTGGTTTATGGGAAAGCGGGATGCCTGAAGCAAGCTCCACAAGTGCCGAAGATTACAAATCGGGCAGTGAGATCGAAATCAGCCTGAAAACTTGCTAAAAAAATGTATTCTCTTTTCTAAAGAGGGGTATTAAGGATTTACAACTAAATGGTGAAGTCTTGTAGATATTAATCGATAACCCTTTATGGGCTTGAAAAATTCATCATACCCTATGCGTTTTTCAAGAGGTGAATATGAACGTAAGATAACGCACACAGATTCTACTTTCCACGACCACATCTCGGGTAAGCTAATGAATTACCGGCACATGTTTGAAGATTGCATTAAGGTCAGAAACTGGCAGTCTCCACACTGTTTTATTTCCGATATAAACATCTTTGGTGCCTCATTAGTCCAGCGAGTGTCTCACATTTTAAACCAAAAGTTTTTCAATAAGGCTTACCAATTTCTGTATTAATATCAGATTGCTGCCATCTGTAATGCTGTATAAGTACACTAGCTAACCTGCACACTTAAATGAAAGTTTTAAAAGCATAATAATTTATAAATTTGTAAGATATTTAAAATAATGTATTAATATGTAGCGGTTAGGTGATATTATTTTTACGTAAGCAACTATATTTAGTTATAATAAATTAAAAAAGATTCCTACAATTTATCACACCCCCCCAGTATCGACCCAACATATATACATATTAAAAATAAGTGTTGTAACTATAGTAAATTTCAAATTTATTAGTAATATTCTAACATTTCCACATCACGTGTCTTTGTAAGTAAGATTATTGAACCAACGTACCCAAAATTCAATAAGAATTTTAGATTAGATAGAATATTTTCCTAAAATTTTAAGAATACCAGTTAGATAAACAAATATATTAAAATGCCTTCGTCTCATATTTGTAAAGTAATTGTTACAATAATTGTTCTTTTTCGAATATCCCAAAACCATTCTGTCAAGATTGAAACAACAAGACATAAAAACACACACCTCCGTGTTACAAAAAGGATTGGTGAGGTGGCCAAAATGTTCGTTTGTTTTTTTTAAGTAAATGTTCTAATTAATAATCGATTGAACCTATTGGCCAATCCAATATGCTATATCGGATTATGAATAAAAATCCATAATTTCATGAAATAAATAAATATTCATAAATATATACATTCATTTTTGAAACATGGAAAAACAACATATTTGAAATCAGTTAATTTATAATATATATATATATATATATATATATATATATATATATATATATATATATATATTATAAATTAACTGATTTCAAATATATATATATATATATATATATATATATATATATATATATATATATATATATATATATATATATATATACGAGGTGGGTAATTTAAAGTATAGTAATGCCGCACCACTTGCGTATTTTATCTGGTAAATATGAGTACCCGAGCAAACCGCGCATTTTACAAATTCCGCTTTTTTGCAATATACAGATATTCAGGAGTAAAATCAATCCATACTTTTTAAAGTTTTGTATATATGGTTTATCTTACAGTAATAGAAAAAAGGCCATCCAACAAAACTTGTCTTTAATTTATTTGAAGTCCTCTGACGCCATCACGCATTCAACGGGTGCCTCGTTTTGTATGACAGAAGCTGATGACACAGACAGGATAGTGTAGATTATTAAATTCAGTAAAGGCAGGAAGCCACACGGGGTCTTGATCGATTAAAATTATCGACATGGATTACACTTGTTAAGAGGGAGGTTTTTTTTTTACTGTAACACGTATAAGAAATATTGGACTAGCTGATCCATCAATGTTTGGACGACAATTGCCTTTGTATCGTTAGAAATGAAAGTAAGACACTCTGTGAAGAGATATGATACCATGTCTTCCCGCATGGAATTTCACATTCTTCACTGTGTTCATATTTTCCCCTTGGCAAACTTTTCATCTGGGAACGTTAATTGCATGGTGGGTGCATAACTTGCTTGAGCTTGTGCAGCTTGTGCAGCTTGTGCAGCTAGTGCACCTACTGGGTTACACGGTTCTCTCCAGCCTTACAAGACAATCACATTATAACGTATAACATATCTTCGTATACATCGTATTCATAGTTGTCTCTGGCAACTTAAGCTATACGGCGATGCCTCTAGAGAAATATTAGCGCTTTTATTATCTACAGCATTTTCAAATATTTCATTCTTATGGCCACAGGAAACACCTCTACAGATTCCACAGGGCTTTTCGGAAATTTAAACACAATAGTCCTTCTTACGATGAAGAAGCCCTGAAATGCTTAGCTTAACATCTAGTGACGGATTCCATTAAAATGTTAATTCTTTCGATACATTGGAAAGATAAAAGAGAGAATTAAAATTCGTTCATGTTATGTACAAAACAATACGATAGCACATCACGTATACCAGACATAGGACATATATATATATATATATATATATATATATATATATATATATATATATATATATATATATATATATATATATATATATAGATATATATATATATGTGCGTGTGTGTGTGTGTGTGTGTGTGTGTGTGTGTGTGTGTGTGTGTGTAGTAAAGGTAGTAAATCCGTTGGTATGTAATCCAAGTGGATCCGAGTAATACAAAATATTAAAACTGATCCAGAAAAAGAGCTCAATGTATTTATTATGACAGAGAATATAGATTACACAGCAAAATCCAAAATTAACTCGTATAGGGGGAATAGATCTATTTCAACCAACAAAATTACGTCAGTCTTATTCAACCCCAGTGTATAGTATAATATAGTAATCTATACACCGGGTTGATTAAGACTTGTTTTGTCGGTGCAAACAGATCTATTCCCCTAATATGATGTAATTTTGCATTTTGTTGTGTATTATATATATATATATATATATATATATATATATATATATATATATATATGTGTGTGTGTGTGTGTGTGTGTGTGTGTGTGTTCGTGTGTGTGTGTGTGTGTGTGTGTGTGTGTGTGTGTGTGTTAATAAATCAGACAAAGCAGAAAACTTTTTTATTGATTACACGTTTCACTTTCGTTAGTCGTTAGGCGGGTCACAATGAAATAAATCTGTGTGTGTTTGTGTGTGTGCGTTTGTGTGTGTGCGTTTGTGTTTGTGTCTGTGTGTGTGTGGTGGGTAATATTAAATGGTTAAAATCAGTTTGTTACGCTGTCATCCCCCGGACGAAAAAAGAAAATTGTATGAAATTTTTTGCAAGAAAGCTGTTAATGTCTTTTACTTTTCAACTATTATTTACGCGTTCAAGTCCCCCCCTAAGGAACTGTTTTCCTGATCAAACAGAAGCCATAAAGAATTCATCGGTCACACTACTACTTGCCTATCCAGAAGCCTTAAGTTAGACCTATCTACAAAAACCATTTAAAAACGCACACAAGCTTACCAGACTCCATCCGAAACATACTAGTACAAAATAAGAGCTTAATAATCTCATCCACATCTAAAAAATGATTAAAAATAATGGAAGCTTTAATAATAAAAAAAGAAAAGGCCAACACTCAGTAATAGTAACAACGTACATGGCCACAATGTTCTGACTGTGTTCGGTAAATAAAACATCCCTATAGCACTAGATACATACTCACATCCAGTTAAAAAGTAAAAATAAAATCACCCTTGATAATGGCTAAAAGTATAGCCGAGAGCGCTCGGAACTAGAGAACTTTTAATTAGTTTCTACACTGTGTCCAGAAAAGAAAAACACTTGTTCGAGCACAACAAAAATGCATTACGAAATTTACTCGGAGTGCCTAAATATATATATATATATATATATATATATATATATATATATATATATATATATATATATATATATATATATATATATATATATATATATATATATATATGTTTTGAACAATAAAAATATTCAGAAAAAAAAAAATTAAAAATTTCCCGAGACTCTCGGGTGTATATTAATATTTTTTGTTTTATTATTTCATTTAGATACCTGGAATAGTTTTGACCAGCATGAGAAAAAAAACCTGCTTGTTAGTAGCAGTGAACTACAGGAATGAATGATTTTCTGAAGAAAATGAAATTTAGCTGTAGTTTTGATTTGTTTTTATCGTTAATTTTGGTCAGGTCTTGTGTTGGTCAAACGGCCTCTGCTAAGTTGTGTTTTAAGATAGAGGCTGGATAGTATCATGCTACTCTGAATTCCCTTGGTCATTTTTTCAGTTTTATTGGTTCCTCGGAAGAGAATGTGTCTGTATTAAATTTATGTTATCATATAGTTCATTGGTATTGGGCTTGAAATAGGTAAAAAAAAGATGCGGTCTGCTATGCTCAACAACTGGGAAATGACCAACGAAAGCAGTGATGACAGAGAAATTTGGCCAGACGCCCGAAGGATTGGAAGGAGGTTGTGAGGATGGGACCAAGAAGGATGTCTCATAGACCAAGAAGCATCAGCAGCAGAAACTGCGACAGTCGGAGCAGCAGTCTAAGGAGACGCAACCACGTCAACAACAAGAGCAGCAGTCTCAGTAGAAGCAAAAGGAGAAGAAACATCAACAAAAGCAACAAGTACAGCATCCTCAGCAGAAACCACAACAGCAACAATAGCACCAGTAGCAAGAATAACAACAGGCAGATTTATAGAAAATCTACGAAATGACCCCCTCTAGATATAGGACTTGCTAAGAAAGCTCTGGAGCGATCGGCTAACAAGTGGTACCATGCTCAGGAATTTAGACATAGGTTAATCAAGATGTCTAACTAAGCCGTGAATATGGGCGTAGAATTGCGCAAGGGGAAAATAAACCAAGGATCTGATCGCTACATTCGTAAGGTAGACACCTACGATAGACGCCGCCTGTGGTCGACCATGACATGTGTGTAGCATTTCGACAGCATTTCCAGAACCGATATACAAAGGAGCCTGGTCTCTGCGACGAAGAATTTCGCAGCTATTTAGCCGATTTTGCTCGACTCTAGTCTACTTAAGCAGCTGACAGCGAGGGTGAGATCACAGCGTACGAAGTCCACTTGACCTTGAAGAGCTTCGTGCGGGTCAAGTCTCCAGGATGAGATGGTCTGCCCTACTAATTATAGTTGAGGCTGTCGTACTTGTTTGTTCCAAAGTTGACAATAGTGCTCGACAACTGATTCTGCAGGGATCCGTCCCCATCCAGACCTCTAGGGGTGTGACCCCGCTGTTGGGAAAGGGCAAGCATGGTGGGAGTCATATAGTCGATTACAAGCCCATAACTCTTCTAATTACAGAGTTAAAGATTTTGACCAAGATCCTGTCGGAGCATTTACAGTTAGTTGCCGAGATTCTGGTGAGACCGGAAAAGACTTGTGCCGTGAACGTCAGGACAATTCAGAGCAACCTGCATCTGATCCAAATGATCCTTGATGGTATGAAAGACGACGCTGGGGCCGTGCTGTATCAGGCCATGCCATTCGGTAGGATTGACAATCAGTCCGTGGCTGCGCTCCTTCAGGCCACCGAAATTCAAATCCGACTTCAGCAAGTAGATTGGCCTGCTGCATTGCTCCCCCAGTGCTGTGGTGCATGTGAACGGGAAGCGGTCGAGCTGTTTTGTTCTGTAACGGGTGGCTCGTCAGGGATGTCCGCTGTCGCTCATACTTTATGTTTTGGAGCCTCTACTTTGCTTGCTGAGGGTCAGGGCATGCAGTCTGACCCTATGTGGAATCAGTGTCCCTGGTAGAGCCTGAGTCAGGGTTTCCTCGTATCCCGATGACGTATCCATTTTCCTGTTTTGCCGGAGCAACATTGACGTGGTGCCATCTTATAGAAAAATGACAGCAAAAGCATATATGTTTTTAAATAACTATCTATAAAATGAAATTCGGCAGAATATTACTCTAGGAAACTGACCATAGCACCCTGATCGATATTTCTAACTTAAGTAAATGCGTGCTTCTTTGAAAGTCGCAGAGATTACAAGTTGGAAAGCGTTATGAGTCAGTTATGATTTCAAATTCAAGTACATAACATCTGTCTAATTGTAACAGGACCATAATTTTTTCAGAATCATTTCAAAATATACACATCAGGAGAATTTTATTATTCATACATTATAATATTATTTACCCAGTATAAGATAAAGGTCAAAAGATATCAAAAATACTTATAGACAAGAGAAAGAAATATGGCTAACCGGAGAGGCACAGAGATCTCGGTCACAAAGTGATTAAAAAATATTTATCGTCCACAATATGGTGAACGGAGAATATATAACTATGCAAGAAATATTACCATTAAATCTCTCGTGTATTTTTTTTTTGATTGTGGAAATATAAAATCTAGCTTAAAATATGATCAAGTCAAAACGAAATCACACAAGAAGTAATATTTCAGCAAAAATCCCTTTCCATCAAAACTAAAAATTTACAAAAGTAGGTATGACATTTAAACTGGAATCAATTTCAGGTGCTAAGCACAATATTAGGAAACAAGGACTTTCTTTGGAAACAAAGTTAAAAATGTTTAACAGCGATGTAACATAATTTCTCTTCATTGAATGCTGGACAATTTCCTCTCATAGATTGACAACGGAGATCTGATCCTGGTGGAAGCTGTGGAGTATCATAATAACCAATATTCTGAATAGACCCTATACATATAAAGGGTGTGGCAAAAATACCTCCCATATATACCACACAGAAGTACCTCCCTCATAATGGTAATGCATTAACTAGATAAAGACAACATTGCCGCTAATATACCGTTATGTGGGATGTATTTCTGGAAGGTATATGTCAAAGGTATTTCTGCCATACTCTGTATGAAGAAGAATCTTTGTTGAAGACCAAATGACTTAAATGTTTCCATAAGATAAATACTTGATCAAATGACCTAAATGTTTCCATAAAACAAATACTTGAGTTTATGAGTTGAAATGTATTAACTTATAATACATTTCAACTCTTGAATTCAAGTATTATTCTGTTAGGATCCATCATATACAGGGAGTATCAAATATAATCTAACAAAATTTGGAGCGGTTCTCCTCGATCCATAATTTGTGATGCCACGGATCCTTCTCAGCAACGCGACTATAAACAGCAGCAAAGGTTGGATAACTTGGCTGCCTTCTGTCTAGAAACGTAATCTGGTACAACCGTCAAGCCTCGCGTCGATTATCGTTCGAGCGGCCGGATATTAAAAAAGTATCTACCTGCTTAAGATATGAATATCTTGCCATTGTTAATCAAAACATTTCTGAGGTAACTCATTACTACACACATTAAACATTCAAGAAAAACTAGCCACAAACATACACGAATGATAAATGTAACCTACTCTCTATGGCAACATAACGCTAACTGCCATAAACTTTCGTTACACTTTACTAAAAAACGAAGGATTTGCAGTTATATGTTGATTTACACTTTTGTTCTTGTTTTGTTGTAAGGAACCCGTCCCCAAACTTTGTAAGAGTATTTTTGATACACCCTGTATATATTTGACAGTTTTAGACAAAAATATCTGTTAAGCTAAGATTCTCTTCCGGCTTTAAAAGCATCATTTAAATAATCCTGTTCTCTGCTTCTCCTATAAGAGATTCGGTTTCTCTTTTCAAGTGTCCTTTGCATATTCATGATTACGGCAGGTCAAATGACTTATTATCACATGATATTTCAAATATTTCCTTATTTAGTTACCACGTAAGTTGCGCTCTGCCAATACATTATAAATGTCAGTTTGGGACTCGTGGACAACAGGGGCATTGTATATCAAGAGGCTGTTTGGATTCAGTGAAAGAAAGAAATTAAGAAAGAAAAAAAAAGATAGTGGATGCGATGATGCTCGCATGGGCTTAACTCCTGCTTCTGTTGTGTTAATTATATCTTCCTAATTTTAACTCTCTACATTTGTACACGCTTATATAATTATTTTGTCGAGCTATAGCTCGGACATTCATGAGTCTAATACACCAACCATAAGGGTCCTGCATCAAGGTCGGAGGCTCATTAGTTTCCCAACATAGCTGGTCAATGTATTGACTGCGAGGCGACCAACTCGTCTTCTTCCATGGCTAGATGTTCAGAACATTAGATCATTTGTGTGTTCTTATTTTGCTCGCTATTCTGCGTTCGCGTAAGATTATAGAAATATCAGAGATGGGCCGTAGCTCTGCATTTTAGTTGGATGTTGTCTCTCAGCATCCAAGTGTAGGTTCCATCAAGCTTAGACTACTCAGGCAGTGTCAACATACATTAATACCGTTTCTACAGTTGTTCGAACGAATCTCCATTTGAGGTTGTCTGGTAGATCAGATTTTCCAGATTACATACATTTTATTCAAGGTGGCCCAGTCATCAACTATGCGATTTTTCATGTCCTCTTCCGAAGAATTTATCTCGCTTCCGTGGTATGTAAGAAAATCGAGAGATTTTATTGATTCGCCTGAGACAGTTTGTACCGAGCTTTACTAGTTGGAGGAATTGCATTCAAACTTATAATTGTTATTGTAACTTTTTAAGTTGATAAGTTCAAACATTTAACGATGAAATGGGCAAATTTCCACGATAATTCTATAAACGCAGACCTCGCAAGGAGAATAGTCGTTAAGTAATCTATGAATTATGATACATAAGAAAATATAAATATCGAAACCGCTAAATGTTTACTACTACTACTACTACTACTACTACTACTACTACTACTACCAATAATAATAATTATCATTATTATTATTATTATTGTATCCTTTCATTCCTCTTGTAAACAAATTTTACTTCCGAGTCCCGAAACATACATAGAAGATCTTCTTCTTCTTCTTCTTCTTCTTCTTCTTCTTCTTCTTCTTCTTCTTCTCCTCCTCCTCATCATCATCATCATCATCATCATCGTCATCATCATCATTATTATATTAATAATAATAATAATAATAATAATATTTGATTTCTGTTTCATATACATTTCTTTTACATAAGAAAATATAAATATCGAAACCGCTAAATGTTTACTACTACTACTATTACTACTACTACTACTACCAATAATAATAATTATCATTATTATTATTATTATTGTATCCTTTCATTCCTCTTGTAAACAAATTTTACTTCCGAGTCCCGAAACATACATAGATCTTCTTCTTATTCTTCTTCTTCTTCGTCTTCTTCTTCTTCTTCTTCTTCTTCTTCTTCTTCTTCTTCTTCTTCTTCTTCTTCTTCTTCTTCTTCTTCTTCTTCTTCTTCTTCTCCTCCTCCTCCTCATCATCATCATCATCATCATCATCATCATTATTATATTAATAATAATAATAATAATAATAATAATAATAATAATAATAATAATATTTGATTTCTGTTTCATATACATTTCCTTCCGGGTCCCAACTAGAGACCTAAGTTCATCGTGCCATTTTCCACTAATCATTTTTATAAAAAAAAAGACACAAAGATTACATATTTTACATAGATAAAGCTCTTATCTTCTACTTCTTCTACTTATTCTTCTCATTATTATTATTATTATTATTATTATTATTATTATTATTTCCTTTGATTTCTGATGTGTACGTATTTCTTTCCGGGTCCCGTTCAGAGGTCACAAAAGTCATCATGACATTTTCCACTGAACATTAAAAAACAAACATCTACGATCACACATATTTTACATAGATAAAGCCCTTTGGAAGATGCGAGCTTTACTTTGAATACATCTTTTTGTATTGTTTTATGGCATGCGCTACTAGGGATCCTTTCAATGAGTCTATCGGAAAATGTTCTAATCAATTCAAGAGATCCTTCTACAACAGGATTTTTTATAGTACTCTCGTGCCACATTTTTGAGATTTCGATTTCAAGGTCTTTGCATTTTGATAGTTTGTTGAAGAGCTTCAAATACATATTGTAGTCAACGGGGTCTGCAAGAAGGCACGTTTTGTCTTTTCTGGCTCTCATCTTGATTCCTGGGCGATTAGATTTGATTGTTTTCACTCCGGGTATTGAAACGTCCCATAAAATTGTTATTATTATTTTATTTCCTTTGATTTCGGGTGTATACACATTTCTTTCCTCGTAGAGGTCAGAAATAGCATCTTGACATTTTCATATACATAAATCCCTTCGTAAAGTGTGGGCTGTATTTGTGAGAACAACTTTTTGTATTTCCGGAAGGCATGGATGGGATAGCAGGAATTCAAACTACAACCGGAATTTTTTATGTCCTTATGTACCACAGTTTTGAGATTTTGATTTCAAGGTCTTTGTATTTTTATATGTTTTTGAAGATCTTCAGAAATGCATTACCGTATGCAGGGACTGTCATGTCACAAAGGAGACACATTCTGTCTTTGCTCTCTCTCTAATCACGACGTCAGGACGATTAGCTTTGATTTTTTTTATCTGTGTGCATTGTAAAATCCCATAAAAATTTTAAAGGTCCTATCTCCCTAATCGAGTCTGGGTGGTGTTCAGATCAATTTCTTGCGTATTCTCATTTTACAGTACAAATAATGGCCACGCTGCCATGCCGATTTTTTTTCATTGGGTGACAATAAAAAGTAACCGTATACATGATGGAAATTATTTTTGGATATTTTTATAGAATCTATATTTTGAGTTAATTCAAGTTTTCATTATGTGCGTTTGGTAATTTCTATTAAACAATGATTGGTCCTGTGCAGCAAGAATAAAATCTTCGGTTGCAGCTTTTAACCCTGCACTACGTAGCCACTGATTGGTACGGGGTTTGTCGACATCATGTTTAGTATGGGTAGAGTATTTACAGTGATGCGGTTTATATTGTCATCATTTCTCTATATGGCCGGTTGAATTTGCCTTTGCTTTCTTTTTTAAGTAATTTGCAGCTGCAGATGGTGTATTATACTTTACTCGCATGTTTTTAAAACATATTATTGTTAAAGCTAGATGTGCAATTAGTGTAACTATTATCGGCGCGGAGAGTGAAATCGCCAAGCCAAATTCTAATTTGTGCATGGTCTATTTCTTTCCCCTTTGGACTCATCCCCTTGATAAGGATATGAATCCGTCTACTCTCTCAGCTTCTAAGGGTTAAATAGTGGGAAGTCTGTGCAGTCCAGACTTGGATAACATTAACTTTAGGTGAAGGAATACTACAAATAAAACTGTATAGAAACAAATGGGAAATCACTTCACGATTTTTCCAAGAAATCTTGGTAAATGCGAGATAAATAAAGAAAAAAATGTCGGTGGCTAGATATGTACCCCTAAATAATGAAGGGAGATGGTAATTTAAAACAATTAAACATAGTAAGCCTTACCCACCATACAAGAACTCATAGCTTAGTCAGGCGTCTAAATGTTTTCATCATCTTTTAAATTAGATGTTATTTATGAATATAGGTATTATCATTACGGTAGAATACTATTATTTTTTTGGTTAGTTTAATTCTCATATATATATATATATATATATATATATATATATATATATATATATATATATATATATATATATATATATATATATATATATATATATATATATATATATACATTATTGCACTTATTATTAGATCGTTATTATTAGAACCCATTTTCTTCTTTTTCTTCTTCTTCTTCTTCTTCTTCTTCTTCTTCTTCTTCTTCTTCTTCTTCTTCTTCTTCTTCTTTTTATTATTATTATTATTAACTCTCACAGTCCCGACTGTTAACATCTTGCAAGAATCCGTTCCTACATTTTTTGTTTCGACACTCCAAGAATGTCAGCTGGCAGACAGCCGGACGGCATGCCAACAGCCCGGCTGTTTTAACTCCCGACGCCACCCTTCGTCTTCATACAACAAAAGAGAAAATTATTTCGAAAATAGAGACGAAAGGAAAAGGCCTACAAAACAGGGTGTTCCATAAATGAGTTATTTTCTCCTTTGTTTATTTGTGTGAAACTGGCGCGTTAATTAGCAAGGTAGACAGACTGACTTTTACAAAACACTTCGACAAAAGTACGGTTAAAACGAGAAACGGTGCTTGAAGTCAAAATATGATTGATTACAATATATATATATATATATACACACAAACACATATATATATATATGTGTGTGTGTGTGTGTTTGTGTGTGTGTGTGTGTGTGTGTGTGTGTGTGTGTGCGTATGTATTTGTTTGTATCAATGTGCCAATACATTGGTGACTAATTTTCTATATACAATATTATTGTTGTAAATATTTGTAGATGGAAAGATAGTTAAGCACACACACACACACACGCACACGCACACGCATACATACATGCATACATACACACACACACACACACACATATATATATATATATATATATATATATATATATATATATATGCAAGAATGTCTTGATACACACGCGCAGAAGGGAAGGGCACGCGTAGAGGTCTGAATTACTACTGACAACAAATGCGGAAACATTAAAGTAAATACATACCTAACAAGAATATATATATATATATATATATATATATATATATATATATATATATATATATATATATATATATATATATATATATTCTAATATGTGTGTGTGTGTTTGTGCGTATGTGTTTCTGTTGTGTGCTTTGTGTCTATGTGTCTGTATGTGCGTAATTCTGTGTGTCTGTGTTTGTGGAGAGAGAGACAGAGAGAAGGAGGAACATATATTTAATTAAACATATTCAGTAAAATATACGTTAATTTCTGAACTGATCTTTTAGTCCGACATTATTTCTTTTCATTATAAACATTATTTTTCGTGGCTACCCGTATTCGAATGGCCTTAACTATTATTTTGTTATTTTCTTAAACAGTCGAAATTAAATTAAATTAATAGCAACCAGCCTAAAGTAATACAGAAATTGTGGGCTACGGAAAGAATCAAATCAGTGCATCTTTTTTTTTTAACTTTTAGCTGTTGAAAAAGAAATACAGATTTGCTGATTGTAATAGAGATACAGGTTCGACTCCTGTCAGAAATTACAATTTCACAAAAAATATATTTATAGGAAGAAGAAAATCCGTTTCTATACATACACTCCGTGCCAAATTATTATGGAGACAACTTTTTTCTAATATTTCAAAAGCCGTCCAATCAATTCACTGAAGTTTTCGTACTGATCTGCGCAATGTAAACAAACTGGCGCCATATTTTTTATCAGCACGGTGATTTGAGCGTGCCTAATTATTAGAAAGGTTTAGTAAAATTCCCAGAATTGAGGAAACAAAACGTTTATTAATGTTGCACGTGAATGTTTATGATCAAAAGAAGCTAATAAATAAGATAATCAAACAAATGTTAACAGATACAAACAAAGGCACCGTTTTAAACAAATTAATAGGGAATGTGCTTTCCCTGTTTTGAAATTACTTGAAAAAGTCGACGATCAATAGAATTTGTTAATTGTAGGATGTCATCTGTTGTAATGCCGCGAGATATGTCAAGAATTGCTTTCACAACTCACCGTTGCTCCTGAATTGTCGTCCGTTGGCGTACAGTCTTCGCTTCATGATGCTCCAAAGGTTTTCGATTGGGTTGAAATCCGGGGAAATTGCTGGCTACTTCATTTTTCGAGATCCATCGAAGCCTAACTGTTTCAAATATTCAGTAGTCTTGCGAGCAGCATGTGAGGGAGCATTATCTTGCATAAAACAATGGCTCTTCTGAAGGCAACTCTTTGCCTTTTCATCCATGGTTCAAGATGCTCCTTCATAAACGCAGTGTATACATCAGCAATCATTTTGACGCCATCTGGTACTCTCCATAGGCTCACTAATGTTTTTCCAATAATACCACCCCAGATCATTATGCCTCCACCGGCTTTTTGGCGTCTCAAACGCCGATGGCGATTATGTCCGTTCATTACCAAGGCTTTGCACAATCTATCTGGCCTATCAAGTGTTGCTCAAGTTTCGTCTGTGAACAATCTTCATATTGTCCTCGGCCCATTTCAATAGATTTTGAATGTGATTTCTCGTCAACGGAGGCTTCGATACAGGTTTGACTGTTGTTGCTATTTCCCTCAGATATCGACACCGAGTACTTTTAGACACAGTAGGATCCTCAATGCGACTAAAAAGCTCTTGACTGGTAAGTCCAGGGTTCTTTGTGGCCTTTCGTTTAAGTCATGAAATGAGACGATGTGAAATAACCCTCGGCTTGCTTTTATCTGCCCTTTTGCGTACTTGTGTAGGGTCGGCGGTGAACTTTTTCACTGTTTGATGACACCTCCCTATCATTTTAGAAGTTCCTACGGTAGATTTACCTTTTGAGAGTTCTGAGGTGATAGTTTTCTTTTCAGCATCACTTAAACTGCTTTTACGGTCAATCTTTTCGCAAAATTCTTACACTTTTCTAATAATTTGGCACGCTCAAATCACCGTACTGATAACAAATATGGCGCCAGTTTGTTTATATTGCGCAGATCAGTACGAAAATGTCAGTGATTGCGCATGTCAGTGTTGCCAACATTGTGTGACATTTTGTGTGAATTGATTGAACGGTTTTTGAAATGTTAGAAAAAAGTTATCTCGATAATAATTTGGCAGGCAGCGTATATCAATAGATTTTATTTTTTAATACGTCATACCCGTAGTTTAATAATAGCTCTGTTTATTTTAAACTGCATTTTATTTTGTCAATCGACCTGATATTTCAAAAACACAGTCCAAATAGCAAACAGCAGGTACAAATCCTGCCGGTGGGCGCATTTCCTGTAAAGTCTTTCCTCGAATGTGCATCATATCAACGAAGATAAGCAAACCTGTCCAGTGCGCAGACCACTCGGAAATACAAGATACTGTTAGAATTGATGTGCGGGTGGTGTAATGGATAACGGCTCAGAATAAGAAATCGAAGTGAGTTCGAATTCCACTCGATTTCATTACATTAATTAAATATCATTGAGAAAGGTAGGAATACACATCTTCTCCTCGGAGGTATGTGTTAAATAGTTCGACTTGTAACAGATTAAAAAATGAGGTTAATATAAGGAAAATGCATGATTTAAAAATTGATAAATTGGAGGAAGATTTGAAGGAATATCCGATCAAACAGTAGACTAAGTAGCATGTATATATATATATATATATATATATATATATATATATATATATATATATATATATATATATATATATATATATAGATAGATAGATAGATAGATAGATATATATATATATGTTTCCTTTGGAAATAAAATATAACTTAAGGAAAATAGATGTAACATTATTCTCATCTATACTTTCCTTCTCTAATTTCGACCATATCTGCCGTCCTATTCCTCACCTTCTCCCTATCATCTTACATCACCTTACAACTAACCTTCAAAAGTGTATAAATATAATACGTAAATTTAAAACAATTTTTGGGTTGGAAATGTGATCTGAGTAACCAAGAAAAAAACAATTTCTTTGGGAAATAAATATAATCAATGGACTCTTAAAGTTGTCTTTTCTAATTAAACACACACATATATACACACACACACACACACACACACACACATATATATATATATATATATATATATATATATATATATATATATATATATATATATATATGGTATGATAATAATAAAAGGGGAAAACTTTTTTCAATCTAACATATCCCACTTTTATTAAAGCTTCATAGGAGAATGAGATATAGAGAAAAGATTTTGGTATTTTTATTTTATTTTTGTTTGAATTTCATGTGTTAGGCAGGCTTCACGTACTGTTTCACTTGCTAACCAGCATTAGTAAAGGATGTTTAATTAAGACGGATTATATATAAAGGGTGTTTCATTAAGACGGATCAATGTCAGCAGTAATTAAATCAGTGTTATTTCTGAAAATTTATTTATTTCTCTATTGGATCATCTTATTGAAGTAATGGCAATTATGCATAAAAATAATATCGCAAAAATGCCCGCCAAATCTGAAAGAAAAAGAAAAAAATCATTAGACGTTTAAACTTCATTCTTATTTAAAATCGGTCCAAGTTATTACAACTCCCTTTATAATTTATAGCGTTCCGAACTCAAGAAGAGGCGACACATCCTTTCGAACCTCGAAAAACAGCTAGGTTATATGCCCAATGCATATATGTACATAAGATAATACACGTTTACAATTCTCAGCGTCCCCTCTCACTCGTGCACGTGTTTAATGTCATCAGCGTAAAAATCACTTCCGTCCGAAAGAAGCACTAAATGACGAAACTCGAATATCACCTTATCATAGATTTCCCTAAAATTGTTCTTGGTATATAGAATTCATATGTCGAGTTCTCAAATATATAACTGGCGTTTCCGTGTAGGATACAGGTTCAAATCCTGTCGGGGGACACGTATTTTCTATGGAATTTCCAAGACATTCAAAGCGGTAAATGAAATTTATACTACTTATTACAAACAGATAATTTACTTAAATAAATGGATCCCTAAAAAACGTATGAATAGAAAACACACACACATATATATATATATATATATATATATATATATATATATATATATATATATATATATATATATATATATATATATATACACATACATATATATATATATATATATATACATAGATACATATATATATATACATACATATATATATATATATATATATATATATATATATATATATATATATATATATATATATATATATATATATATATATATATATATATGTGGGTGTATTGAGGCAGTGTATTTCATTC
Source organism: Acanthosepion esculentum (assembly GCA_964036315.1). Taxonomy (NCBI): domain Eukaryota; kingdom Metazoa; phylum Mollusca; class Cephalopoda; order Sepiida; family Sepiidae; genus Acanthosepion; species Acanthosepion esculentum. Next base: position 87,088,513 of record OZ038487.1, read on the forward strand.
AAGCATGTTTGCTTGTATAATCTGGACATATGTCTATTTAATTTATATTGTGATCCTCTCGAATTCTCTTATTGACTTTTTAATGTTAATAATATATTCACTAAGGAAGGCGTCATAGTTTTATTCTTTTCTTTTATTTTAATTTTTATTCTCCCAAGTTCTTTCAATCTCATTCAATATCATCTTCAGGGGTAAATTGCAAAGATAAAAAAATTAATTTAAACAGATATTTGTGATTTTTTTGTAAATACGCATGAACGCGCGATGCTATATTTGATATTTGTATATAATATATATAAATGCGAGCACACCCACCCACACACACACACACACACACGCACATATATATATATATATTTAAAAAGAGAGAGAGAGAAAGTAGTTTCCAACAGAACGTCACTGTTGACATTTATGTGTACAGTGTCTGATGTTTTGATCGTCTTTTGTGTCCTAAAAATAACTTTTACTGCACGCAATCTGTATACGATATTTCTAGGTATGTATCGTGTATCATGGGAGGGGTTCGAGTACCACTTCTTCAACAGTTGTTGATTGTAATATACTTTTTGTGTCGCCTCATCACGCGTCAATTCGTGGTGCCCACCCCTTTTGTTTTTGCCTTTTGGCAATGGTGATTTAATTTACATTATAAACACCTTAGACAAAACGCTTGTACAAAATTAATATTGCTACCTAAATACACCAATATTCATGTCCTATCTATTATTTTCCATTTTACTTTTGATGTTTTATTTGTTTCTTTTAAAAGCCAAAAATATTTTAGATATGGATGTCTGATTTCTGTTTCTAATATTATTGAAGGAGCTTTTGTGTAGTCTCCACCTTATTTTAAATTCATTCTTTGTGGATCCTATATCCAAAAGTAAAGAGGATAATAATAATTAGAACAAGAACTTGTAAAACCTGGGTGACCCATGCCCTTTATGCCTACACGAAAAACTACACATTATTACGTTTCTATAAAACGAAAATTTATTAAATCAAAGAAATAAGATAACGGTTTTTGCAGACGTCACCAAATATTCGCCTTAAATAATTAGCATTTTATAAATGGACGAAATAAAAAATAATAATAAAATTTCCCAAATCTATTAAATACATTTAAAGCAATAGGTTTAAAAACACAATCCAATCATAACCTTAAAGCCCCTTTAAGAAATCATCAACAAAAAACAAAAAAAATAAACACCAAAAACTACCTAACTAGAACACCAATCAGTTATAGTTTAAGCATACAACAATAATAAAAACAAAGAAAAAACAACAGAACTACAACATCAATCAGATTTTTAGCAGAGAGTCGGATAAGATTGGCCATTGTAGCCAGACAAAAAAAACTTACACGACTTCAAAAACTTGGCATATAACAAACGCCCCTATCTCAATCAAAGCAGCGACTCCTTGATAATGAAAAACAAACCATAGAACACACCCCCATTTCAAAACTATAAATGAGTAAAACATTCCGGGGCATAGTTATTACAAACATAACCTGAGGATGTGACTGCCACACGGTAGTTAGGGTTTAAAATTTAAATTAAACCTGAATACTGCTGACCAGTTTCGAAACAGTAATTTCTGTGCCGCGATGGAATCATATTTAAAAAAAGATAATAATATATATATATATATATACGCACACACACAAACATATATATATATATATAGAGAGAGAGAGAGAGTGTGTGTGTGTGTGTGAGTGAGAGAGAGACAGACAGACAGAGACAGACAGAGAAAGAGAGAGATAGATACCAAGTAAGACAAAGGGACATCTATTAAATACAAAGTATGAAAGATTTTCACATGTTGCTAAATTTATAGATCTATATAGAATATACAGTTCTTACCGAGGTGAAGAACCCGAAACAGATTCCGGACACTATTTTTATATGCTGATCTTATCTGTAGTTGTTTAACTGACTTTACAATAAGAGCACTTTAATTCAAATTGAAACATGATAGCTGTTGACTCATTAAACAAATATTAACATCATTGATAAATTTTATTTGTAGTCTTAGTTCTCGACAATGGCTACTGATGCCAGCAACTGACTTACCATGTTTATTGCAGAGGGCTCATCAACATTTTTCTGTACAGGGCTTGGCATTTTTATTTTTGCAAATTCTGTTCAGGTTCCCCATTGGTTTTAATGTGTCTAGTGAGACCGGGGTTTTTTTGTGGGGGTGCACATTTTCCGACACACCCAGGATTTCTAATTATTCACAGCGTAGTACATGATCGCATTTTGTCAAACGCCTACCAATATGATTCACCTTGAGGCTGAAGAGGCCTGCATTGGACAGGGATACGCTGCTACATTCATTACATGTAAATTGCTAGGTCAATCATTTCCCCTTTCCTAGTTGCACAATTGACATTTGATCAACTCACTGCATGTTCTTTTAAGATCCTATTGCGTTTCTGAATTGTACGCCTACACTTATTTAGATCACAATCAGCGGTCTTCCATTTAGAATTTTATATATGTCAGGCTGCAGGGGAATTTTGGAAGAGTCCATGGAAGCGCTTCCACTTAAATTGAAAGAAAGCACGCAAACACACACACACACACACACACACACACACACACACACACACACACACACACACACAGGCGCGCGCGTGGATAGATAGATAGATAGATAGATAGATAGATAGATAGATAGATAGATAGATAGATAGATAGATAGATAGGTAGATATTGTGAGCGGCCACAATTAAAGGTTTCATGTAGTTTACAAGTAATCATATGCTGGTCATCAACAGTTACTTATGAAAATTGTCATTTTATTCTCAAGTTCTATTTGATTATTATATTTCATTATTATCGTACCACACACACACACACACACACACACACACACACACACACACACACACACACATATATATATATATATATATATATATATATATATATATATATATATATATATATATAGTAAGACAAACCTACCAAGGTTTCACTTAGGCAGTTTTCACTTCTGCCTAAGTGAAAGCTTGGTTGGTTTGTCTGGCTCATAAGGTTTGACTAGGTCTGCTCTACGTTTGAATCGAGCTCTTTAGTAAGTTGTTTACTCGTATCGGTTTTTTTTTCTTTTTCGACAGACTTTCATGTTCCTGGCTCTTTCTTTTTTAAAACCTTTTTTTCCCTTCGAGATTGATTTAACTATTGGTAAATCAAGAATTCGTTTTTCGACACGAGTATAGTTACCTATATATATATATATATATATATATATATATATATATATATATAATATATATATATATATATATATATATATATTATAACTAGGCTTGATAACATGTGCATCAAAACCACACTGCAAACAAACTCACCGAAGCGGGTGAGGTTTATACGGACAAGATACAAATACTGGAAAATCACCACTACAAAAGTAAGACAGGAGAAAAAAATAATAAAAAGCGTGCCTAAAAATGCCCGACAAATATAATATATATATATATATATATATATATATATATATATATATATATATATATATAAACACACACACACACACACACACACACACACACATATATATATATATATATATATAGGCGAATGACGTATATCTAAGCATATACAGGATGTTTAAGAAGCAGGCCTTGCGAATGATACATCAGAGAAGTAATATTAGTAAACATTCTCTTTCCTAATCCTGAGGCTTTGTACCACATGGTGTAAATAGCTAGAAGGTATTATAGATCTAAAAAGAGACCGACGTGAACAGACACATGTGATACAAACATCCAATGAGAGTTAGTGCAAATAATAAAAAGATTGAAATTGTAACCAGTCACTTTTACTGCAATTGATACAATTGATTGGAGTACATGTTGAAATTCATGCAAATAATAAAAGAAGAAAATTGAATTTAATATTCTTTGTTTGCTGATAATAATTCTTTTTGCAATAATTCGCCAATGGATTGAATTCTCATTCGATATATTTGCACCGGTTGAACGTCTTTTTTCAAATACCTTTTCAAATCTGTGGGAATACAAAAACAAACTTTTGAAAGAGAAATAATAGGAATTCTCCAAGAAAAACAAGAGTAAAATATCAAAATCTACAACAGAAATAGCCTTTCATATACATGCTCTATATATTTTAACAAAAAATACATATCAGCTAAATGGAAGTTTCAGTTTATAATTTGCAAAAGAATGGGTATCTATTTATCTATTTAATTCACTCTCTTCATACATACATACATGCATACATACATTTATATATATATATATATATATATATATATATATATATATATATATATATATATATATATATATATATATATATATGATTTGCTTGTTTAACGGCATATCAACGCCTTATGGGTCATTTAATCCCGACATTTTCTTGGAGTCTTTTATGTAATAAAAATATGATATGTGTTATTCTGCTTTCACAGTTATATACGTTTTACTAGGATAATATGCAGAATAATTTCATGAAAGCGTTCTTTCATGATGTTTGTATGGTTGGTTGGTTTGTTGATTGATTTTGTTTAGCGTCCTATCAAACTATATAGCTTATTTAATGTCAGGAATCTAAGTATTGTGAACACAATTTTGAGGGTTCAACTAAATATATTTTGAACGCAATTTATGGCTTCATCTACAGATATAATGTATTGTCGGTCGTTTTACTGTTAAATTTTATTTCAGGTTATTTTCCTTTAAAATCTTACTGTTGGTAATTCTCCAATAAATATACAGGGTTATTCAAAACCGATTTCCTGACGCATTGCTTCAATTCTCAAGTATCGTCATGGAATGTGTCAGGGGACATTTGAAAGAGGAATTTCCGCAGTTTTGAATGGATGCCACAGGGGCGCAGTAGACACATTGTATCTCCAGCAACGGTCAGTTTTTTGTTTACTCCTGGAATGGCGAGTCCTCCGCAGAAGGCGTTCTGCGTTCTCGAGTTCGCGAAAACAAATCCGCTTTTTACAGTGCAACGTGATTTTCGAAGGCAATTCGACATTAATACGCGCTCTCATAAGAATATTCGAACGTGGTTTAAACAGTTTCAAGGGAGTGAGTGTCTGTGTAAAGGGAAAAGTCCAGGACGACCACGAGTTTCGGAGAAACAAGTGGCAAGAATCCGTGCTGCGTTTGAGGAGAGTCAACGGATATTCATAAATCGAGTTAACCGTGAGCTGGCGATCTCGCAATCCACTATGTGGCGTCTGTTAGGAAGACGTCTACATTTGAAACCTTACAAACTACGTCTCATCCAGATACTTACCAAGGCCTTGCTCTTTGTGCATGGCCTACAAGATTCTCAGACTTCACGCTGTGTAATTTTATCTTGTAGAAATACGTAAAAGATCGATTTTATTCCACCGCTTCCCAATAACCTCGGCGGCCTTAAACATCGAATAACAACAGCGATCAAATCAGTGGATCGTGATATTCTGATACGCGTCTGGGAGGAATTATCTTATCGCATTGATATTGCCCATGCTGCAGGTAATGGCCACATTGAACACTTGTAAGATAGGAAATAAAAGTTGATTATGAGTAGAACACTTGGGACTTGGCTGAGTTTTGTTTATTGTTTTTCCTTATTAAAATATTGCGTAATGAAATCGGTTCATTATTTTTTAATAACTCTGTTGGTAATTTTGTATATATAAAAATGTATTTTAATACTTTAGATGTGATTTGTTTTTATTTGGGGATTCACTATTTACCCATATTTGGGATCCCAACATATCGATTAACGAACAATAAAATGACCGGTATTATAAAGTGTTATATCGTGGATTATACGATATAAACCACAAAGTAATCCCGAGTGGAAAGATTACAATAACACAAGAAATCAGGTAACAAATAACATTGGTTTATTGTATGTAAAGTACAAATGAGCAAGTGTTCGTAATACTAAGGAAAACAGGAGATAAGTCACGGAGGTTAGTAAGGGTCGCCTTCGCTCTCTCTGTCTGTCTCACTTTCCTCCTTCTTCAATAGCTCGTCAGTCTTTTTTAGACTGAACAATCCATGTCGGGGTGTGCCAGGTTGTTTCACTTTAACAGAAGATAAAGATTGACATTGCTTTTTAAATTTTTGAAAATCAAATTTGCCTGCGAAGCAAGAAGCTGGAAGAGTGTACCACGAGCACGGATAGAGCGAAAAGAAATTAATAGCATAGAACTTACGGTTGCTTCTAGTCATTTCACATGTTACATGACAATAGGATCTATCAAAAATAAATAAAAAATAAAACAAAAACAAATGGGAAAAAATCAGGTGCTTGACCTTAAACTGATGTGTCCGAAAAAAATTGAGTGAAGGTTTTCCAAATAATTATGACATATTTTTGCACTATTTCAAAAACTAGGATGGAAAATCAATTCTCTAAGCGTATTTAGAAAACATTTTAATCTAAATATTCAGCAGAATCGAATTTACGTTTCTAACACAAAGCAGGACAAAGTGAATTGCGAGAAGAAGAAATAAAAGGAAAAATAAATTGGAAATTCAATGAATATCTTAAAATTATTTCACATTTCGAGGCACAGTAGGGTAATGGATAGCGGCTCTTATTTGGGAATCGGAGAGCCGAGTTCAAATTCCAGTCAGATTCATTATATTAATTTACGTGCTCATCCCCTTGGGAAAGGTATGAATCCTCTTCTCCTCATCCTCCATCCAGCTATGGGTAAATACCAGGACAGACCGAGTTTTATAGCCTCTACCGCAGAAAGAAATGACAAACTATTACGGGGGAAAAAACTGCCTCGTCAGTCATGTATCAAAAGATACATGATCGCCTAAGCGTTTATCACGCATAGCACATAACTGACTGATTGTTAGGTGATACTGCTGCTAATACTGTAACAGTAAATGATGCTGTTATATGATGATGTCATATGAAATTGTAGAATATACCATGTTATGGATAATTTACACCATCGCCAACTTTTACAATCGGTTTATTTCCGTTGGTTCTTGAAGTTAAAATATTTTCACTGCCCAGTTCAGTTAAGTGATGATTATTAATTAAAAGTTAATCAGAAGTGGGATAATTGTAATTAGTAATATTTTTTTCTGTATTTGAATTTTTTTTTAAATACAGTGTAACCCGGATATAAGAGAAACCCGGATATAAGAGAGATTTTCTCTGGTCCCAAATTAGAGCCTGTGTTAATGTAAATATAATAGACCAAACCCGGGTATAAGAGAAACCCGGATATAAGATACTTCTTCTCCGGTCCCGACAACTCTCTTATATCCGGGTTACACTGTATTAAAACTTTAAGAATCGCACCAAATTTATTGATTTCGCCAATGAAAAAAAATCTTTACTTGATAACTGTTCAGTTCTAGATTATAATTGAAAAAAATTGCTCTTTAATTTAAAGCAATAGCCAAAGAAAATATTAAGAGCAGGATTATTTCAATTTTAATCAAAATTTGGTTCTGGAAACTTTTCGAAATCCCTGCGTATATAATTGCGATTTTTACACTGTATGATGAATAAATATTTTAGGTTTATCTTGTTTCAGCAATTAATCCTTATCAATCGTTTGTTTTTAATACAGATGTAACATTTAAAGGTAATTCCCTCAATGACTTTGAGGAAAGGCCACGTGGTCATTATGCCTGAAATCCACAACTGATAACATTCTTAGTGTGTATGAAACAATAAACGACTTTATAACAAGCAAACTAAACAAAAACAGCAATAAAGAGATATACATATACACGTTGTTCGCACATATTTAGGATCATTTGTCAGATCAATGAAATTGGTCCTGTCTGTGAAAGATTCATCTGAACGCGTCGACTAGACTACTGGACTTATGACGACCCACACAGATAAAATCAAAAATGGAAGGAAAGTAGTAGGAAAAAACTACTCTATTTCATATAAAAAAAAAACTGCGAGTCTTTCTCTTTGGTCCAGAGTTAGTCTAACATCATGCTTATTTTGGCCATGATAATCAACGTAGCATATATATTTTTACTCATGTGTTAGGCTTCAAAAACTTTCGGAGAAGATGTAATAAGTTGTTCGAAAATAGTGTCCGATTTTAGGATCAACTATTATTCCTGACTGAATGTATTTCAACAGTATTTAAATCACTCTAAAATTAGTTTAAACCATCAAATTTTACTCAGTGTCGGTCTTTTTTGCTGAAATAGGAATCCTGAAGGTTACAATATTGCATTCATCGACTTGTAAAATTATTAAGTTTATACGATAAAAGTCTAACAGTTTGGCACCAAGAAGTCTTTGTATCCATTTTCTGAATTTTCTTTGCAGCATGATGTGTTTCGGTTTTTAAATAATTGTCAAGATGCTTACAAAAGTGATAGTCAATGGGCAAGAGATGAGAGCAATATGGTGGATGTAGTAATGTCCCGTATCCCAAGTCGCTAAGCTTCTGCACTGTCATTCTGGCAACATGTAACCAAATCATTTTCATGAAGCAGAATTGGACTTCCTCCGTTAACCAATACCGTTCGTTTTGCTGAACAGAATTAGCATTTCATCGAGTTACTGGCAGTAATATTTGGCAGTGAAGTGATGTTTCCAGAAAGCTGTAATGGATGATGCCAATGGCGGACGAACAGGCAGTCGCCATATTCTTCTGGTGGTGCAACTTCAGTTTTAGAAATATTTTGGGTGCCTCATGATCAAACCATTGAGCCAATCGTTTACGATTGCCGGAAAGGATCAATTTCTTATCAAAAGTTAGACTTCGATCAGGAAAGGGACCATTCGAATTTTGCACACGCATCGAACATACGTAAAAGCGAACACTTTAACTTTCACAGAGTTAATTTGGAACAAATTAATCTAGTTTTTCACCTTGTCACTTTTCATGAGGTGGTCTGATATTGTTGAAATGTTCAGAATCATCATCTGATACATTGCCGTGACAACTTAGGTTTTCTTCGACTTTTGTTTTCCGATGTTGTGGGCCAATTACTTGTGGACGTTCTGTAACAGCTTGATCTTCAAGACGCGTATCCCCACTGCGGAATCTCAAAGACAAAAAGCACCGTACTTTTGTATCACAAGCACAGCCTTTCAACCATTTTCTGTTAATGTTGGCAGTAGTTTGAGAAACATTATGAGGGAACTTGAACTCATAATAAAGAGAAAAATAAACATCTTTTCTTGTTCAAGATGCATGTTGCATAATGTTTTAAGTTAAATTCTTAAAAGGACTTATATTAAATGTACAAAGAGGACACTTTAATCTCTAAGAATAAGTGACACACTTCTGGGCAACTAATGAAATAATATATTAGAATGCATTGTAATTGCATATTCTAAAATCGGACATTATTTTCCTTACAACTTCTTGCATATTCTCGCGTATCATGCGACTTTTGAAGACCTAATTTTGAAACTAATCATACACAAGATAAAAAAAATTAACGTATGTGATGCAGACCCCGGCTACGCCGTCGACCAAACTATATATCCATTTACTGTAGTCAAAAAGTAAAGCTTTCTTTCAAATAAATTTCGCACGTTACACGAGTCTATACGTTAATGAATGTTTCAAATTTACAGGGTGTTTATAGGCTGTTTATAGAAATGGGGACGTTTTATTAAATTTCTGTCTATAACTCTGAGATGAGGTATTATGATTATTTACATTATTCAGACTGTTATCCTCATCTTCCTTGCCGTATTCACACGGTTTCGGCCATTTGGAGATTGGAATTTAACTCGAACCCTTTATTCCGGGGTAGATAGTTCTAGTTTCCCGTGCCATGCCTCTTCCAGATGTCTCAGTTATTTCCCCTTAACTCAACTCTTGAAGATTTTTTTTTCAACACTGCTGTAGCCTGGTATTGAACTCACTAATCTTTGGGTGTAGTCATTGGACCTAACCAACGCCTTTATCTACTGGGGTATGTTTTCTTGGTGAAAACTGTGTATAATGTCTCGGCGACTGTTTTTATCAGTGCTCATATTTTCCGTTATTATTATTGCATATTTTTTACCAGAGCATATATTGCCATTTTTTGTTGTTATTCATTGATTTTCTTTAGCACTCCTTATTACTGGTTCCCATAGTGTATTCATTTCTATGCTTGGTCAGCTCTGGAGATTTTTGTGGTCTAGCATATGTGCTGATTGTTTAAGTTTTCGTTTTTCCAGTGATATTCTCTGTCTATTATTTCAATCCCATCCTACAAGGGGCTGCGATATTTCTTCTCTCTCCATATGTGGTCAGCTACGCTTGATTGTTCTATTTCGCCTCGTGTTACCGCTTTAAAATGTTCTTGCCGTCCTAACTTATAAATATGTCTTAATTTACGGAAAGAATACAGATCTTACTATTTATATTATTCGGACAGTTATTCTCATCTTCATTGCCATATTCACAAGGTTTCGGTCGTTCTAAGCTCCGACCTTCTTCAGTTAATTGGAATTTCGAACCGAACACTTTATCTCGTCAATAGGGGTCGATTGCTCTAGTTCCGCGTGTCATACCTCTTCCGAATGTCTCAGTTATTTCCCTTTAACTCAACTCCCCAATTTTTTTTGGTTCGCCAATACGGTAGCTTGGTACTTAATTCACAAGTCTTTGGGTCTTGTCACTGGATCTATCCAACGGTTTTATCCACTGGGCCATATCTCACTGAGGACATCCGGAAGAGGCATGGTATGTGGAACTAGAACAATCTACCCTGGTGGATGAAATAAAGGTTTCGGTTCAAAATTCCAATCAGCTGAAGAAAACCGGAGCGTACCACGGCGGAAACGCTTTTTAAATTACTTCCGTTTATTTTCACTTTTAGTTAAGAGCATTTCTTATTTAATATACTCGTTTTATTAACTTCTCAATGCATTTATAACGTGTTATATTTTTCATACGCATTTATCTTGCAACTTTCTTACGTATAAAATTACGTTCTTTAAAAGGAACACGAGCCTAAAAAGGAAACAAGCGATAAACCTCTACACCTATTCAAAAGATCGGGAATTAGTGTGAATCAGATAATAGACAAACCTATTTACTCCTATTGATGGGTGGGGTGTAAATAAATAGTAAATAGGCGGACACTTTAAAAATATAGAAATGAAGCAGATTTTAAATGAAGCTGGAAAACCAAACCTAAAAAGGAAACAAGGGATAGCCGCTACTCAAGTTCAAAGACCGGGGCGGAATGTGAATCACACAATAGGGGAACATTGACCATTGAGGACAAATACATAGTGGATAAAATGTCTGTGTTTAGGCGGAGACGTCAGAAGTATAGAATTGAAGCAAACGTTAGAAGGAAGCGGAAACTTAAATCTAAACAGGAAACGAGAAACAAGCCTCTGCTGTTCCAAAGACCGGGTAAAAACGTGAATCGAAGAATGGGCGAACCTATCTTCTCCTATTGAGGACAAAATCAAATAGTACATAAAATTTCAGGGTTTAAGCGGAGTTGTTGGAAGTATAGACTTTAAGCAGACGTTGGAAGGAACCGGAAACCCAAATCTAAACAAGAAACAAGGTATAAGCCTCTACTGTTCAAAAGACTGAGTAGGAGCGTGAATCTAACAATAGGCGAACCTATCTACTCCTATTGAGGACAAAAACCAAATAAATAGTAAGTAAAATTCCAGTGTTTAGGCGGAGACGTTAGAAGTATCGATTTGAAGCAGACGTTGGAAGGAACCGGAAACCCAAATCTAAACAAGAAACAAGGTATAAGCCTCTACTGTTCCAAAGACCGGGTAGGAGCGTGAATCTAACGATAGGCGAACCTATCTACTCCTGTTAAGGACAAAAAACAAATAAACAGTAAATAAAATTTCAGGGTTTAGGCGGAGATTTTAGAAGTATAGCTGTGAAGTAGACATTACAAGGTAGACAAATCCACATATTTTCTCTTCAATTGCTCTACGATATTTTCATTTTTTCCCAATTATAGAAAACATCTTCAGTTGTTTTCGATAGTTATATAAAAGAATCTATTCGGTTGAGTGCAGTTTCACCAGTCTACGATCAATTCTCCCCTATTTGCCTTCATCTTCAGCTGAAGTAACTGGACAGTTATCAAACTGACATCACGATATTTCTAACGCAGGTGTTCAAAACTTTTTGGACAATTTAATAAAATATATTTTTCTAATTCTATGATCATAAAATAGTTATTCTAGCCAAACCCTCCTGGCGTCATATTATCTGATGACGTCTGTTGTTTTTTTTTTTAATATATCAGCGCAAGAATTATGAAGTAAAAGTTTGGAAAAATGAAATTCCACTGAATTATGTTGGAAATCTACTAAGTTTTCATCTGAAATAATAAAAAAAATGAACGTTAAGAAAATGGTTTCTATCTGTGGGAATAAAGGACATCCTCTATTTAACAGTGGCAATTGAAGCCTTATTTGTTTCCATATATCTGTATAATAAATATAAGGTATAATTTTGGAAATTAAAATTTCACTGAAATTTGTTGGAAAGTTTCCGCGTTTTAAACTGCAATAAAAATACAAAACCTAAACAAAATGATCACTGTATATACTGGGTGGCCCCAAAAAACGGGAATTTTTGAAGTGCGTATTGCCAAACATGAGCAAGTGGCAACAGTGTGAAACAGTGACCTTGAGCAACTAAACATTTCGCCATTTTAGTCACGAGAATGATATTCACAGTATGCCAGCTGAGATTTTGCAGCAGTCAATGAGGAATCTCAACATCAGATTTCAAAAATGCATTCGTATAGGAGGACGCCATCTACAGGACGTAATTTAAAAAAAAAATGAAAATTCCATCATTGTTTCTTAAATGGCATATTTTAAGGTTTCAATTACTATGAATTAAATATTTTTCTTCCATCACTCTTGGTTTTATCGGATTGTTAAAAAGTTCACCCTGTATATATATATATATATATATATATATATATATATATATATATATATATTTGTGTGTGTGTGTGTGTGTGTGTGTGTGTGTGTGTGTGTGTGTGTGTGTGTGTGTAAAGAATGTGTCTCCTTAAATTCCTTAAACTCACAACAGAAGGATAGGAGTTAACTTGTGCTAACAGTGACGTTATAATTTCTCTTTATTTCGGAACTAGAAATCTGGCCGTAAGGTGTTTAGTTATAAAGAATTTTTGCTCAAACTGCATAAAAATGTACCCATTCTAACAATAAAAACATATTATTATAATGTTATTTCTTAACAAGACTGTACTTAGCAACCTAAATTACATTGTTTTGAATGTTTTCAGAAATGATACAATTCCCAGAAAAAAATTGAATTTAGAAAAAGAAGAAAAAAAGACCGTTTAATTTATGAAAATGAAAAATACAGTAATGCTTACTTATGGACCCACTTTCTATCACTAAGTGGATGGTGCTGGATACTTTCCAAGATTTTTGTCCCCCGATCCTCAGGAATTAACATTAAATACGGCTTGATATAAAATATTAATTTATAATTTCTTCAGTTTTAATATATAATTTCTTCATTTCAGTATAGACTGTCGTTATTAACAAGGAACAGCCGTATCGGCAAAGCAAGACCCTTGAGAATAGGAGGAATGATACTTTCTGTCATATCAATCCATCACTAAATCATAATTTTCCTAATACGCATACTTTGATAATTAATAGAAGAAATTACAAACGACGGAGTAGATTGCACACCGATAGCTACTTTTTTTAAATATCCAGGCAGTAATTCTGAGACAGCAGGATTTCTTTTGCAACAATGAAAATAATACAGAGCAGTTACGTGATATGTGTTCTTCTTACGGCAGCGAATGTTGGGCGATTTCCTCAAAGATTAAGAAAAGATTCTGAGGGTTATGGTTCTACAGATGGATGCTAAGGACATCTAGGACCGAGCGTGGAGAAACGAAGAGGTCTTAGAGAGGTTACAAACTAGGAGAAGGCTTATACTTAACATCAGAAAGACGCAGCTAAAGTTTCTGGGGCACATACTGGGGAAGGACGGCTCGGATAATCTGATATTCACGGGTCAAATAGAGGGTTAGGGAAAGTAGCGCATGACATACCGGACGAGGTTGAGCAGGTGGATGACAGAACGTAGTCTGGGAGAGTTAACAGAGAGAAGGAGTCTGTTGAGAGTTCAAGGGTCTAAGAGGTGGAGAGCCATGATGACCTTCGTCCTGAAAGGATATGCCACATAAAAAGAAAAGAACGCTGATACAGTTAAATTTCAACTTTGAGAGGGACCAAAGAGCCTGTAGCCGTTCAACTTAGCTTGCTATTTACCGGGAAAATTCCGTTTTTTGTTTGTTTGTTTTTTTTTTCTTTTTCTTTCGCTTTACAAGAAAAATAGTAGTTTTAATTTTTGGAAATAAAACAACAATAGCAGGAAAGAGGTCAACAAAAACAAAATGAGAAAGGCACGATAAACGACTTCAGTGTTGTTTTTTTCTGTTCAGTAAGCATTTTTATTGGATATGCGTATTAATACTTAAGGCTTTTCCTCCTAGCGAATTATTTGTGCTTCAAAAATATTTGCAATCTTCTTGTTTCTTTTCTTTTCTTTTGTTGTCATACCCTGACTGTCGATGAAAACAAACATCTGTTTTACGTTTCGGAAATTAAATTTGAGTACCATATTTGAATAATTTCTTCAGTAATTTATTTGACAAGAAAAAAGATATTATTATTATTATTATTATTATTAATAATAATAATAATAATAATAATAATAATAATAATAATAATAATAAAAATTTTATTATATATTAACTTATGAATTATCTATTTTTATTGTTGTTTCGGTGGAAGTGTTTGTGTAGCTGTGGTTTGGTTGCTATACTCTCTGTTTATTCACATCAATAGTAACTTTATAGTTTTAAAGGAGGTAAAGTGACACCAAGTCTGATCACTTGTCCAATATTCATCAGTAATGTCTATATTAGCAGTTTTGTTATAAGGATACATTCTTTAGCCGAGCAGGTAGTGCTACTGTTGGTCTAAAGCGATTAAATCGTTTTATTTAAAAAATATAATCAGAAAAATCGCTTTTTTAAGTTCGGTAGGTGTTATTGCTCTTTCCCGTACTGATGGTGTTGTTTCCGTGCACTTTTGAGGTTGTGGGGAACCTCAGCATCCTGATTCTATCATTATTCTCTCTATTCTTATTCTGTGATAAACAGTTTAGTTGTTACTGCTGTTGAAAGTCATTAAATGAAGTGGTTTCTGTTATTTGATACAGTTCTTGGTGATTCTGTAGCACTCGTCTACAACTTTTGAGACCTACACGATTTACTCGCTTAGAGCCATCTTTTAGTTATCGAACTGAGAAAGCCTGTTGTATACAGCCGACAGTTTAAATGTGTCTGATAGACTATGGCGCCATGCAAGGTATCCATATGCAATTCTCTATCTAACCAAAACATCTAAGGATGTTTAAAATATTTCAATTATTTCAAGGACTTCCAATTTCTTCCAATCTCCTAGCAAGTTTTTTTTCCCCACCGGGGCTCTAAAATTTCTTTTTCGAAAATCTCTTTATTCTTCTGAGAAAATGACAAATATTTAACCAGCATTTAAATTTCTTCCAGTTTCGCTTTTATCCCCTACGAAATCAACATTATGAATATTCATCATATTTTCACTCCTTTACGATGAATAGACGTTGTATTCTATTTTGTATCTGGTCATGCATTTGATGCATAGTTACACTCTAAAGAACATTCTGGCTAGGTAAGTTATTTACTCTTTTAATAAATGCGGCATTCTTTAGATCGAAATTGTGGTTGAACGTATTTCTATGGATAACTTGTAGACATGTAAGATCAAAATATTCATAGACGCACAAAGGCTCACATACATAACAACTTATAAAATACATTAGTTAGAAATAGAAAGTGAAACCAGAACTTCGATCTCAAGAATGCCATACTTATTAAAAGCGAAAATAACGTACTTAAACGAGGATTTCTTAAGTCTGCAACTATCGTTTGCGTGAAAAGCAAAGCGTATAATAAGAATTCCTCATTCAAAACGTTCCGAAAAAAAAAAGATTTCTTTAAGCTGTCAGGAACATCATTACATTTTTAAAGACGAAGATTAAATTTGTGTCTATAATTACTGAAATACCTAGAATAATATAAAAAAAAATATTTATATTTTTGTAGATTTATTTTTTCTTATTTTATTCTTTATTCGTTTGTATGATTTTCATTAAATAATAAGTCAAATTTCTACTTTTGATAACGAACTGTTCACTCAGGCATCCAATATAAAATGTATATGATCGTTCCTTGTCGTGGTAGAAGGCTTGCGTGCTCTTGTGATACCAAGAGCGAAACCATCTGGAGTTCAAACACTTATAGGGCCAAAAAATGACGGTAAGGTCGACCAGAATGAAAGCGACCAATCCCCAAAACTCCAATGCCGGAATAGGGAAATCACTACATGCTCCCAACTGTCGGGCTGACATAACCAGGGCGGACCTTGACAGAGCAAGTATAACGTATCCGATTTTACCGGCTCTTGCTTCTCTCAATCACCAAAATCAAATACACGCAAATGAAATCGTCAAACTCTTTTAGATTCACAGCCAACCCCGACACTGCAACAAAGTGGTGGGGATAGGAAATAGAGAGACAGGATAAAGGCTCCCAATTCAAGCGGGTTCGGACGACGACCTGGAACAATGAAGAAATTTGGGTAGAATTAAAATCTGAGGAAGAAATTAAACAACCCAAACAGCAGTATTAGTGACATATTTATTACCGAGTAGAATGGTTACGTGTTAAATAGACTTGCTGTCCCTTTACCTCCTGTAAATACCGAAAGATTCGAATCACGTGAGCACTGAAAGGGTACAAAAATAAACTAGTTGGATAGACAAAAACGGGGTCAAAAGTTGCTTAAAGAACCCAAAAAACAAAGTTGGGTACAAATAAGTCAAACCTTTTTAATAATACAATTGCTTTGTTTTCGACGGTTAAGTTTAGCCTTGCTAATAAATAACAAAAAAAAACATTTGTTGATGGTGCGGATATTAAAGTGCTTAAAGCAAAAGTAAAACAATGAACAAATAAATTAAAATAAGACATTAAATTGAAATAAAAGTGTTTCTTGTTCATTTCTCCTCGTTTACTAACGTTCAATAGATTGATAAACATCAGTGACACTAATGGAAAATGTAAAAGTCAAATTTACTACACGCGTAAGTATAATAATATCATGAGAGATATTTGAATAGTCCCTTTCGAGACATAACAGTCAAACTCTTTATCAATTCTGCTATACTGAAAGATCACAGTCTTATTTGAAGAGAAAGCGGACACCCAATCCAGCTTAGAAACAAAGAAAGATGTTCTGAACTATAATGCAATATCAGCCCTTTCATATGATAGCGGATGTTGGTCCATCTTCGCACAAATGAAGAAGAAACTTGAGGTGATAGTAATGTGGTTCTGCAGAATGATGCTGAGAATACCATAGACTGAACATGTTCACAACAATATAGTTTTGGGAAATATATATAAATAAATCAATATAAAAATCATTATAATAAAAACACCAGTAATACATTTACATAGTAAAAAATATACCAAGAATACATTTTTGTAAAAAAAACAAAACAATATAAAACAACAGCAATACATTTTGAAAAAAATATTACTATCAAAACATTTTTAAAAGAATAACAAATTACCAACAATACATTTTTGTAAAAGAAATTACTAATGCTACCAAGAAAATTAAATTTTGTCATTTTAAATTACCCATAAGGAATTAATATGCCGCTAAAGAAACAGAAGAAAAAAAAAGAAAAAAATAACATAGTTGTTAATGCCGTCTCCTTTCAAGATGTAGGAGATCTTGATTCTCCATATATTTCTCGTCTTTAGGATCTGTGACTTTACATACCAGTTCTTATTATTATAAAATGCAGTGGTTTTGCCTTGATTACTCCGCGGTTCTGATTGCAGTCTGTGTCTTCTCTTAAACTGGTTATCCGTCAAGGCTGGTCTACGTGACTATTGAACGCTTCTTTGATATGAGGGCGAAGGGACGAATCCATGTTTTTTTTCTCCAAAAGCAAAGGACGAAAGTTGACGATGAAGCTAGCCCCTCAAATACGTTGTTTTATTAACAAGAGACATTATTCGACAATGTTAATCAATATGTTCCTTCTTTGTATTTTGAATGCAAATCTCCTTCTTCCCTGTGAAAATAATGTCGCTTCTATAGATGTTTTATAATAAAATGCAAACGTTACAGTACTCGAGAGCCACTCAATGTAGAGTATAACTATTAAAATAGTAATGGTGAATGATATGATTGAAATGAAAGAAATAATAGATGGTAGTGTGATGACGTGCTCCGCTCGTCCGTCACTGCACATCCTGATGATATCCAAGGTCAGTTGTATGCGTCCATAACTTGCTAGATATGTTCACAGGTTTGTCCAGTTGGCCGTAATCCAATTCACAAAGAATAACGACGAATACTTTTCAAGATTCTCTAGTTGAGAAATAACAACAATACGAAATCTCACTCAGCCGTCTATGTTTTCCTACGGCTGAACTGCTATTTTCTTAACTTCTACTGGTCCCTTTCTCACTGACTGCTGGAACCCTTTCACACCGGCTGTTGGGCACTTACTTACTCACTGGTCCCCTACCTTCTTAATTGTGGTCTCAGTGAATACTGATTACTCTCCGACTGTTTGACCACTTCTCCTTGACTTCCTGCCTCTCTCTGCTTATATGTGTAAATGATGGGGTCCCACCCCCATATACATCCAACTGTATTCCGGAAGATTTGAAACCACAAGATCGCCAGATGCGCGGACAAATCTTCAAGAGATTCTACTTTTATGATTAACTAAAATAATTAACAATATTATATGTTTGCCAATACAAAAGCAGCTGCATACAGAAATCCCGAAAACACTAACACTTAAGTTGACTTAAGATAAACTAGAGAAAAATTTCCTAAAAAAATCAGATAATTAAGTGGACTTAAAAGGAAAAGGAATGTATCTACTGATCTTATAAAATGTGTGAGAAATCATACTGTTACAGCAGAAAAGAGAAGACATGATAAGGAAGAGAGATAACTTATGTCTTGTACAGGTCAGGGTTAAGTGTTCAGGGTATCTGTCTCACAACGTAGCAGTTCCAGGGGGCAAAAAGTTGAGTGAAACGTTTTCCTTAATTTTAGAATACAGGGGAAATTAAGGCGTTTCGGAACTGTGGAAGTGGCATGGTGTGCCCTAGCTGTAAAGTACTGAACTGACGCAACTAAAGAAAGGTCAACGAGATAGTTGACACAAGAAATGTGATGAAAAGGGTCCGACTTACAAGGTCCCGCCTGTAGGAAAGAGTAGACGTCACCCACATATCTACTCAAATGATTCTGAATTCTATCAAGGCAGGAAAATGGGAATTGAGCAGCTCCTGTCCAGCTTTGGAAGCAATACTCTATTTCTTTCCTACTATCAACCCTAACCCTTATTTAACAGTGGAAATGGAGTTGTTTTTTATTAATAGAAAGATTCTCACGCAAATACAAACCGCACGTAACACGTGAAGACTCTAAAATGAACGCTTCTTTTTCTAAACAAAACAAAAATAAAATAAAATTCAACAGTCAAAACATGATGAAAAATAACAACACCAAAGAAAATGTACTCTTCAAAATGCCTATAAAAAGACCGAAATCCTTTGAGACAAAGAAAATTAAGGCAAATGTAATGGATAGATGCTCGGATTGTGGAATCGGAGAGCCGAGTTGGAATTCCATTACATTCACTTACCCTTGGGGAAGGTATGAATCCTCTTCTTCTTCCTCACCCATATATGTGTAAATAGGACAGACCGAGTTCTATAGCCTCGGATGACAACTGGCCTACCGCAGAAAGAAATGACAACCTACTGCGGGAAAAAGAAATCTGCCTCGTCAGTCATGTATCAAAAGATACACGATCGCCTAAGCGTTTATTACGCATGTTACATAACTGACTTACTCACTCACTTACTCCTACAAAACGGGGGGAAAAACGTATGGATACTTGAAAAACTTAATAAAAAAATTAATTAAATCTCCCTCGTCTGCTGTATTTAATGAACGATGTTTGAAAGAATGTTTTTTCGCCCAAATATACCTGGATCGTCTCCGATAGCCTGCAGAACGTGTTCCTCGTCCTCAGGTGTACAAGGGAATCTCGGTCTTCCTCGATCCAAAATTTGTGGTGCTACTGATCCTGCCTCCGGAACGCGACGAGAAACAGCACCAAATATGGAATGACTCGGCTGCCTTCGGTTTGGAAACGCAATCTGATACTGCAGTGCAGCTTCGCGTCCTTTACTGTACACGGGGCCGTATGTAGAAATCGTATCTGCCTGATCCCGATATGAATATCCTGCTAATTTTAAACAGATCACGTCTCAGTTAACTCACTACTATACACCTGAAGCGTTGAAGAAAGATTAGCCACAAATATACACAACTGAGAAGCGTAACCTAGTCTACAGAGCAACGCATCGCCATCTACCGTAAATTTTCTTTAAACGTAATAACTCAAAAACGAAGGATATGCGGAAAAATATTTCTATTGACTTTTTTCCTTGTTTTGTTTAGTTGAAACCCGTCCCAATGTGTGCAAAATTATTTCACTACATACTATATATATATTTTAAGACATTTTTATGTTTATACATTCTTTTTATCGATACAAATATTTAAGTAAATGATCTGTTTATAATGTTGTTAATACTGATTATTATATATAAGGAATTACTAGAATTATTACAGAAATAGTATGATAGAAATATGAGCCTGAGTGCTTAAGGATTAACGGAAATATTACTTCCAAAATACAATTATTATGAGTGGAAAATTTATTTTCATCATTATTATATTATTGTTATTACTGCCCGTGAGTACGCACAATGCTTATAAACCCAGTTGATCTCACGACATGGAGGCATCAATTTTACTTTCGTTTTCCTGAATGTCACAAAGAGGTCTCGAAAAGTTCTAAAGTCTCTTGGAAGATGCAACATAATGTTGACTCATCGGAATTCATCCAAAACCAGAGAGAAGATTGAGAATTCACACGGGAAACACAGAGTACGTATACACCTCACACAAGGAAACGGTCGATGGCGGAGGAAAGAGACTTTTAAACACATATTTATATGCAGGATCGAAAGGCCACTGACTTTCGCAGCAGAGATATTCACAGTTGGAAGTTCAATCGTTATAGTCTCGAACAGGAGGGAACGAATACAATAGATGCACAGAAGTGAGTGAAAAAGGCAATGCAATAAAGAAAACAATTTGGTTGTTTGTGAAAAGATTTTTCTTTTTACTTTTTAAAATTGATATTTTTATTTTGGCAAATTGCACGCGATGTTCAACTTTTTCCGAAATGTTTTACATACCTCTCCATATGATATCACCATCGATTAAAGAACATCATTTTCTATCAATTGTATCTTGTTTTGAGGAAATCAAATCACTCCTCCATTTACTCGAATGCTTGGGTAGATTTATTTTGTGGAATTTTAGAATACGTAACTTATTGTTGCGTTAATTCGTGTTTCTTTTATTATATTTAAGTCTGTCGGTATCGAGTGGTAGTTTTTATACTTGAGTCTATAAGTATATATTGGCCGTCTCTATACTGTCAGTAAAAATTGGTCGTTCTTTCTTTTGAGTCTATAGGTAAACATTGGTCGTTACTATAGGATTAAGTGGGTAGAACTTGGCTGTGTTTAAACTTTGGCCGAGTGCTTCTTAGAATATTGGTAGTGACCCCAGATTAAGTTCTGAAGCGAAATGGTGTGGTCGCAAAAATTAAATTCAAACACTTGAATTTCAGTTTCTATGTTATTTCACAAAGGCACAATATTTAACGTGACGCGCCACGTAAGCGCTGTGGTAATAAAACGCTCGTGCGGTGCCGTTGCGACTCGTGCAGTGACAACGGATGTATTTTCGGTGTAGTTGATTAATAACTGGGGTTGCGAAAAATTCCGTCATGAAAAATGAGTTTATGAATGAAAACAAAAACGTTTAAGAAGCACTGACTTAGCACATAGGCAAATTGAATCATGTAGTAAAAAATGGTTATATTTATATTTGAGTATGTAAGGAATCAGTAAGCATATCTGAGTGGAAATGGCCTAAACTGGCTGGTGTATATATGTCTCTCGGCCATCGATCCTTTCTGCTCGAGTTGGAATTATATACAGGATGTGGCAAAAATATTTTTACAAACTATTGGGCGGGTTTCTCATACCAAAACAACGACGAAACATATAATCATATAATGAAAAAAATCCTTCGTATTTTTGAGTTATTAAGTTTAAAGTTTACAGTAGAGTCTGATAAAAGTACAATCCAAGATAGAGTACAAAAATAATTTAACAAAAAATGAGGGTGGGTTCCTGATACCAAAACAATGTAAAATGTCCATATAAATATATATCCAAAACGCCATCGTTTTACCGAAACATAGCAACCCATAACAAATGCCAGCTTTTACAGACACATGTACCCGTCGCATCAGTGACTGACTGATCCTTTCAAATACTTTCACAGGGTGTCGATTCGTTTCGCAGACACCCATGACACGTTGTGAAGCGTTCTGCATTATTAATAGCTTCTGCATAAACCAATTTCTTTTAGGCGACCATATAGATGAAAATCCAAAGGATTGAGGTCGGTAGAATGTGTAGGCCATGGAACCGATCCACCCCTACCTATTTTTCATGGTAGATGTCAGCCAGTGAATCGCGGACAATTTGATTAAATGTCCTAGAGACCCATCACGCCTGAAACCACATGTGATTTCGTATTAGCTGGTCTACATCCTTCAGCACGCCTAGAAGTGTGTTCTAAATAAAATTCCTGTAGACAGCTCCTGTAATACATGCTGGGAGAATGTATGGACCTACCAGACAGACATGTACACTTCCAGCCCACACATTAATTGTAAAATGATGCTGGTGTCTAGCCTGTATTTTACCACAGGGATTCCGATCCGTCCACAAATGTTCGTTGTGTAAATTTGTTATTCAGCCTCTTCCAAATGTTGCTTCATTAATAAACAAGACTGAAAAGACAAATAACGCATCTACAGTTTGTGCAATAAACCATCGGCAAACGTTTTTGCGCCGTGAGTGATCATAGGGCGAAAGACGCTGCACACAAGTTACAAATGATATGGACAAGCAGCTGCACTTGAATAACGCTCCATTCGGTACGATGAGATGCACGAAATGCTAGAACCACTCAACGTGTGCTGATACCTGGATCTTCTCCGACAGCCTGTAGAATGTGTACTTCGTCGTCAGGCGTACGTGCGAATCTCGGTCTTCCTGGATACAAAGTTTGTGGTGTCACGGATCATGTCTCAGCAACGCGACGATAAACAGCAGCAATGGAACAGTTGGTTGAAGTGTGCAGCAACAGGGAACATTGTTGTTGTTTTCTTTGATGTTTTTTTTATGGTTATGGAACCGAAGACGGAATTACGGTTAATTCTCTTTTTTTATTTGTGGCAGAAAATGAAATATATAACAATTAGACTATCACAAGTCAGAGAAGGTGGTTTGAATATTGTTCAATTGTTCTTGGAAGCTTTCTTTCTTGATCATTCGTCTCCATGAATTTAAGCATGCTACTAGATTGGCAACTAGGTCTCACCATTTTATTGTTAAGCTAGCTGTAACCGTATCTTCTATTCTAATAGTTTATTTTCTCGCCCGTGGAACTGTCTTCCGTTTTCTTTTTTTCCTTGCCAACTAGAATCTCCAAAACCTTAAATGCAGGACTAAGCATAATCTGTTTTCCTGAACGCTTTTTCTTCTCATTCTCTTTTACCGCCAGTAACAAATTTTGTCTTAGTGGCATTATCGCTTCCTTTGGAGTGAATTGATTAAATGTGACAATAACAAACTGGAAAAACTTGCGTTTTTGATGTCAGGAAAAGCTACATCCGGCAGCAAGACCTCTCTTCTGGAGGTTTTGAGGAGATATTGTTCCAAATTCCACGTTGACCCGAGGTGATAGTACCTGTTAGGGTCCCAGGAAACTGGGGTTAAAACACTATGAAAGTATGAAAATTTATTTTTATAGTAAAAATACGAGCAATACTTTTTTACAAAAGAAATACCTGCAATACATTTAATTCTTGCCAACAAAAAAAAAATTCTTCAATGAAATCTGATCTACAAACTGATTTCTCATAACGAATACATATTCTATTCATACGAATATATCCGAAATATCTTGCCGGCATTAAATAACCTATTGAGGTTGATAAACTGTAAAACAAAATAAAAAACAAAACAAACCAGGAATTTTACAGTAACGTTGGAGAATTTCCTATTATTCTGTAAATAAAAATATCTGTCTTGTATTTTTCCAATGCACACGTATCTTTTGCCTGCTATAAGTTTTATCAATTTGTTGTTTATAAATACTGGAATGCTGCGATTTTATTCTATGCCGTCTTATCCAATCGTGACATAAAATGTATTTCTTTTTTTTATCGCTACCAGATCGTTTCCTTGTTTTTTGCTTTGTTATTTCAACTGACATTTCCTTTAGTCTTTTCTGTTGACATTAAGAGTCTTTTTACTGTTAATTCAAAATAAGATTTTTCACTTTTAGAGAGAGAAGAATTCTGCAACAATATTTTAACAAAATCAATGTTTTGTATAATTTTCAGAATCTGATTTTAAACGCCCACACTGTTGTATAAATAAAAAGAATGTAAACACTTTTTTCATACATTTATTTAAATTTTAATGTATTTCATAAAAAAATATTCTTTTCTAACCAGTAATCGACTCTGCACGACTGCGAACCGTTTTAGTACTATAATACAATATGAAAATATTATACATACAATTTTACACACATCAAATCATCAAAACATAATTTACCTACCTACATAGAAACTTTAAAATCTCTGCAACCTAAAGACAAAATAAAGCATACATTTTACCAGATAAATATTTGTATCGCTTCCTTTCTTTTTTAAATGTTGTTCACCTTGAACTAGGCAAAATAGCCACTTGAGATAGAGGAACAGTTTGTGCGGATATATTGGGATGATAACGGTTAATTCTTGACTATTCTACCGACCCTTCCTCTTTGGTGCAATGACGGAGGTGCTATCGATGGGTTCGAACCCAATATATCAGGCATCCCTCGTAAGACAGAATCAGAAGTGAGAGATAAAATTTAGTTTGTCCGCTTGGAGAGATATTGTACTTACTTTCCACTGTATGCCGACAGGATGTGACAAAAAGTAAATGTGGGCAGCCAGCCTGAGAACGTTCACACGGGCCAGGTCCAAAAATAGCCCAGCCGCTGAATCCATTGTTTGCGCAGACACCGGCATTACTTTAGTACAATGAAGGGGGTGGTCACGCGGACAGCCCAAGTATCTTTCAATATTTTAGTTGAGCTTTTCCTGAATACAAAGACACAAAAAAAAAAATTGCGAACTGTCCGAAAACAGAAACACAATTGAGAGATAAAATATCGTTTGTCCGCCCGAAGGCAGATGCTACACTTTGATCCCAGCGTGAAAGCCGGAGGACGAGAAAAGTATAACGAGAATACCCCTGTTGCTTGGTCAATGACTGCTGAATATTTTCATATACGGAAACTGGTTATATTACCATACTCTCTTCACATGCGATGTCCTTTCAGGACGTACGCGATCATAGCTCTCTACCTCCCTCTATCCCTTGCAGCACCCAACAAGTTCCTTCCCTCTGCTTCACCTACCAGACCACGATCTGTCATCCACTTGCTTAAATCCGCCAGGTATATCACGCGTTGTTTTCTCTTGTTTCTCTTTTCCTCTATTCGACCCGTGAGTATCAGATTCTCCAGGCCCTCCTTACTCATTATGTGTCCCAGAAACTTCAGCTACCTCTTCCTGATGTTAAGTATTAATTATATTAAGTATTGTTTGCAACCTCTCTAATACCTCATCGTTGCTCACACGCTCGGTCCTTAGCATCCTTCTGTAGAACCACATCTCTGTCGCCTCGAGTCTCTTCTTAATCTTTGAGGAAATCGCCCAACATTACGTTTACGATTACACAGTGAGAACATCATGCCAAATACAATTCATAGCAACGTGATCGAACATCGCGATTCACCCTAAAGCGTTTAAGAAACCACCGATATCACAGACAGTTTTGAATAAATATAGGCAACGATCAATATTTACTCTGTTTGGGGGCATAATGAAAGCAGCGGCATATTATTAAATTCTAATATTTAACCTTAGGATTTTATACTTGCTGTAGGCAAAACCTTATGCGGTGGAGTTTAAAAAAATCTGAAACCCAAGCCCCCAGAAGTACTGACAGTACCTCTTCTTCGACAGGTGGCTGGGTTTATTGCACAGCGCCTGAAGCGTCCATAAAAAGCGTAACTACCGAAAGGGCTTGGGCAAAATTTCCACGGTATTGCCATTAAACCCACATTTCACTGACCTTGTGTCATATTCGGTAGCGACATTGGCACAACGAAAAATAACCATATTTATATCCAGGGTTAAAAGGCATTTTGTAAGCAAGAGATCTTTTTTTTTTTTTAACCAGCAACACTTAACTTCTAAAGTTGCACAATTTCGTTCTTTTCCAAATCTCATGGACTCTCATCGTCTCGATAGATATATTTTTCCGTGAATTCTTCTGATCTAGCACTTATTTTTTGCGCAGTCCTCAAGTTCGAGCAAATGTGGGGGTTTGGCAATAAAGCTTAGATTTATCATTTCTAACTCTCTTAATATATGTAATAATCCTATCCACAGTATATGTAACTAGCATCTTGGCTTCAATCATTTACCCACAGGGTAGCTTCCCTTTTCTGTAAATGCATTGATCGTAATTGCTCTAATGAACTTACTTTTGTCGTACGTAGATGCTATGAATTTAAGCGCAGCACTAGATTGGAGATTAGGTCTCATCATTTCACAGTTGAAATTGTTAAATGTAACCGTAAGTTTCATGCTAACAACTTCGTCCTCACACTCCTCGCTAGTAGAAATCACTTCCGGTTTCTTGCTCTCCAGTCAAGTTTAAACATAAAGACATTTAAATGCAATGTCAACCGTTATCTTCTGTCTTCTTAATTGTTGTTCATCCATTATTCTCACTCATTAATATTTATTCTTATATTCTTTAGCACTCAGTAACCCCTTCCGTCTTAGTGGCTTTATAACATTACTTGGGATGAAATGATTAAAAAGCAATTACTGCAGTAGGGAGCGGGCCAAAATATCTTGCGGTTGTTCTGTTCGCAGGCTCCTTAGCGTTGTCAATCAAATGTAGTCAATAGTGCATCTTAATACCTTACCTCCCGCAGTCATAATATTGAGAGTAAAATTCCGTAAACACTAAGAGTACCATCACGGTCGTAATAAGCAGCTCTACTGAACATCTCACCAAAAATAAGCACACTCTCATACCAGTCATTCTTCTTTGCCCATATTGTATAGAGCATTTTTTTATGTGACCCTAATGTTATATTTCCTAACTTCATATTTTACCTTTACTGGTAAAAAACAACAACAAAAAAACTATCAAATTGCATATATCGTGAAATGGAAATCTCCCAAATATGGCACATGAGGACAACAATAAATCCAGTTGTAGTTGGAGACTTCGGATTGATTGAAAAATGGTCCAATAATTGAAGACATTCCTAGTAGTCAATTACTTAAGGAAATACCAAGAAATGTACACACACTCACAGCTCACACATTAGGAAGATATTTCTGTGTCTGATCATAGAGTATTTTTTTATTTTTTACGAAAAGGACAATGTAAAATGTCATGAAGCCATTTCTGACCTTAGGTCTCTGGTTTGGACACGAAAAGAAATGTTTTTACAACATAAATCAAATAATAATAATAATAATAATTATAATAATAATAATAATAATAATAATAATAATAATAATAATAATTCGGATCATTAAACGCTTTCAAGCAGAAATTCCTGAACTGGATATTGTGAGAAAAACGAAATTCTGCATGAACAAAGCAGTAAATTTATAGGTTAAATGTGTGAATAAAGTGGCCTTCGTAGATACTGAGGAAGGCGCTGCAGATTCGTTGCGAAGTCTCTTGCAATAACCATATAATTAATTCGACTAGCGGAACCCGTGTACATTACAGGAATTTATATAATAATATTTTTTATGTTGTACACTGTACTTTTAATCAATAACCTTTTCCGAATAAGAAAAGTGGCGAAGACTCTTTTAAAATTACAGAAATGTCATCAACAGACATACAGTTAGGCCACGAAACATGATTTAACCCCTCGCTAAACCCATCGTGACTTTATCTCAGATGCCGCCACTATAATCCCTTTCTGTATCGCACTCTCTTTTTTGTTTCTCGACATCTGTCTGTCTGTTTGTCTGTCTGTCTGTCTGTCTGTCTGTCTCTGTCTCTCTCTCAGTTTTACTTTCAATGTCGCTCGGATGCTCAACACAGCCTGGGTTTAATAGGATCTGCTTGATAATGTATATCTAAATGGCGCAGCAAATCGAATCCGAAGATTCCAGCCTACTACAGCGACAAGCTTATCCCCAATGAAGACGCTTACTCGGGCACATTAGTTGCAGTATAATACTGTTGTTTACACTGAAACTATGCTGAGCGGACGTTAGTTACAGTTTCTTGGAGAGAGCGCGTTATCTAGTGTGGCCAACAGTCCGAACAAGGGTAGCACGCTCAAACTCTCGGTCACGGTGCCTTCATGCTAGCAAAACAACCGACAGCTCCAAAGGGTTCCGGCGACCCAATTTCACTCGCCCATGGTATGGTTTTCAGTCATCTTCCAAAGGTACCGCATGCTGGGATATCCTCATCCAGACCGATAACAACTAGAATCACCTTCCTGACAAATCGACTATGGTGAGATTCGAACTCGGGTCTCATGTTCAGAAAGCGAACGTTATAACACCGTGCCCATATAATTTAGCGTGACGCATACCATACATAGGTAGGTAAAACGTATTGATATTTAAATTATATTAATTCACAAGTTTTATCTGTCGTGGCTTATGACCTTATCTGATTGGAGGTGGTAATATGCACAAGATTTATATTGGTGAATTAAAATAGGCTGCGGTATGGGATTGAGACATCAGTCAGGTAGCTACTTCTAGGCCATCGTCGCACGGCAGAAATGAAGAGGATTTTAAACTATGGTGATGTTCAAGCGTAGCTTAGTTGTGGAGTAGTGGATAGCAGCTCGGATTGAGGAATAGGAGCACCGAGTTCGAATTCCAGTCGAATCCATTTCATTCCCTTACATATTAATACCCTTGGGAAATGTATTAAGCCTCTTCTTCTTCACCCAGCTGTGGGTAAATAGCAGGACACACTGGTCTATTAGAAAGAATACTCTGAATTCAAAACCAGCAGAGGGTCGTTTAGGGACATTGTGGTCTCTGTATTCGGCCCTTCAAAAAGTGTGGTTCGGCACAAAGCCTTCAACATTATAATCAAATCATATGTGCCTGTTTGTGGGCTGTCGGTTCCTAGGAACTGATCTACTTGATCCTCATACATCTAATACGACGGGAAAGTCTACCAGATGTGGAAGAAGGTCGAAAGTATGGTACACCCAGTGACGATCGAACTCACAACTCGGTGCTAACAATTACACGCGTCGAGGTGTCCAAATCTAATTTTCCAAGCGTATCTTAGATGTGATACAAGGCCGATGGCGTGGAGTACCCAGCGAGGAATGAACTCACTCCTCAGTAGTATTTGATCTAGCGGGACTAATGGACTGTATGTGTTCAGTTCAGTACAACTGATTTGCTTGTCAGTTACCTGACCATAAGCAGATTGGAACACTGTTCATTTCTATTCATGAAATATTATAGCCAGGTGTCGATAAGATTGTTTTAGTATATTACAAAGCGAATGCAACTCAGGCTGCCGGTCTCTCTAACCAGGCTCCACATGCAAAGTTGCTCGCAGTTGCCTGCTTGCAAGGTTGCTTGCTTTCAACATATCATACCGTATTTGAAGTGTATATCTAAAAGTACCGTATTTGAACCCTCTGTTCACACACACGATAATTATGAACGTTCCATATACTATGTCACGAGTATATATGGACTTTTCCAGAACACCAGGAGACAAATAGAAGAGACGAAGAGAGCCCAAATAAAAAGCAGAGTACTCCATCCCCTGAACCCTCCTAACTTACCATGCGACGGAGATCTTTCAGAACTCATTTCACAAAGAATTGAATGTCCAAGAGCATCCCAATAGTCGGCAACGAGTTCCGCCAACAATCATATATATATATATATATATATGAATCTTTCCTGTGCCGTTAACAACCGTAAATTTTAAAAAGTAAGTTACTCCAAAATTCGCTTGATGAGGAAATGGAACTAATGTCTTTGGTTTAATAACAAAATTAAATTCAGGGGCTTTAGCTTCCATTTCTGAAACATGGTCATCACTGTGTAGCGGTAAAACCATATTTTAAATCTATTAATTTATAATATTAATGCTCTGTAAATTTAAATTTACATAGAGCACTATTGTGTAAAAATAAAAATATCTATAAGAACACCGGATTTTATATCTTACTGTTCTTTCCTTTATATATATATATATATATATATATATATATATATGGACATCCAGAGAGAGTCTGTATTTCTGTATCACAACTCCTCAGTGTAACTAGACGTCGAATTGCTTCAAGCCGGGATTGAAACCCGACTGATTTGACATCAGTCATATAGCTATTTATAGGTCAAGAGGAAGAGAGAGAGTCCAAAAAATTAATACAAACTTCAGTAAGGGAAGGACATGTTTTTCGTAGTTGTATCAACTTGCGATAGTAATGTTTGCTATAGTCTTTTCTCCACAGATGGCATTACCTTCGATGCAGTAGCGTCAACAAGAACTAAAGGATGTTGTGTATCCCAGAAAACCCATTACGGACTATATATATATATATATATATATATATATATACAGAGAGAGAGAGAGAGAGAGAGAGAGAGAGAGAGAGAGCCATCCTTGATTAAAAAGTAGCCTTTAAATTTTTATGGAAGTTGTGTATTGGCGTGGCAATATTGTATAAACTGTCGAATGTCCATGTTGTTGTTTTGTCCAAGTACAGAAATACATATTTATTTTTATACATTTATCTCACTCTCTCATACATATATATATATATATATATATAAACATATATATATATATATATATATAAACATATATATATATATATAAACATATATATATATATATAAACATATATATATATATATATATAAACATATATATATATATATATATATATATATATATATATATATATATATATACATATACAGATATATATATATATATATATGAGCGAATGTCTTTTTTTGTGTTTTCTTCGTGTGTGTTGTTCTTCATGAACGCGACACGGGTGCTTCTTCACTCATCAAAGCGACGCCATGCTGTTAACAATTGCTACACGTCTGCATCTGGCTTGTTAGAAGTCGAGCCGCTAATTTCCCTTGATGTCTGTATTTACAAGACTGCGATGTTTCTTGTATAACACTGTCATCAGGGAGGAGACACTTATTCTTCTGGTGTAAAATTTGCTTAATATTATTTTAATCTTTAGTACAATGTTATTCTCTGTCTCTCATTTCGCCATGGCGATACCTACCATAAAAGAGCTGGACATTTTCCCACATTTGTCGCATTATTTCCTGATTTAAATTATCTACGAAACGAAGTATTTACTCGAACAATGATATAACTTTTTAGGCATGGTCGGAAAACATTCTGTTACCACACGTATAGTCGAAATTTTTGCAATTTTGAAATAATAGGAATAGTTGTCCCTTTTTAAATTTTAGTGTGACGGTCATATAATGGTTGTGTACACACGAGATTTGGCAGTTTTAACCTACCCCAACTGCCCTCACATAATTACTTATATCCATCGAAATTTTGAGGCTAATCTATTGTTAACCTTTGAACTGATATTATATACATTTTCTGTGGCGTAGTTTAAGATTATAAGAGTGTTGAACAAAATGTATCGAAACAGGTGCTATAAAAAAGGATCTGGCGTCCCGGCTTCAGTCACTTTATCAACATCGTAAAGTTACCTGTACCTTTTCTATAAATATAGATAGTTGATTTATTTGGATTGTTTTTTGTTGTTGTTGTTTTAAATTCTTTGATCACTTTGCAGGCTTTACGAATACTTTGTTTTGTTTATATATATATATATATATATATATATATATATATATTATAATATAATATATTATAATATTTTTAAAAAAATATGATTCCTTCGCTACATAAGAGTTCTCATGTCTCAAAAGCGAGAGCCGAGACCCTGAATATAATTATTGAAATGAAGTTGAATTAAGGTGTCTGGTTTCGTTTCATCCTCAAGCGAAAATTTAGGAATAAGCTATCTTGTTGTTTGCGCGTGTTTATAAGTATGGTCTCTTGCAACATTCTTTACTATGGAAATGGCTGGGGGCGGCCATATTGGTTAAGTGGTCGAAGAGTTAAGAGTTAATTTTTATCTACAGACCAGTCCCCTTCGGAAAGTTTATGTCAGTTTATGTTGGGGTCCCTATTTCAAATCTGATAGTAGCGGTCGCCGTCTAGTTAGTCTAAAGCGAAAGGTATTTTATGGCGACGCGGCAGGTCGTTAAGTCTCGAGAGGATTCCGTTTCATTATTATCTATCTATTAATCTTTTTATTTATTTGTTTATTCAAATGGCTATTTCTTATACAAACGTGTTGGACTGGATTACAATTTGTTTTTTGACGACTTCACAAAGGGTTTTACTATTTAATGATTGGGGTAAGCGTTTAAGACTTTTATTAAACTATAGAATTTATTTGTTTATCTTTTTGTTTGTTTTTTGTTGTTGTTTTGTTTTGTTTTTTATGTTAATATTTTAATGCGAAAATTTGTTGATGTCGGCAAAAAACCGTTAACTTCTGCCTATGGTTTAATAACTTTTCATTATTTAGAAACTTAATGATGTGTAGTTTTTCATGTAGGCATAAAGGACATGGGTCATCCCAGGTTTTACAAGTTCTTGTTCTATTTATTATTTTCCATTTTACTTTTGGTGTTTTATTCGTTTCTTTTAAATGCCAGAAATATTGGGATAGAGATGTCTGATTTGTATTTTGGATATTGTTGAAGGATTTCTTATGTTTTCTCCATCTAATTTTAAATTTATTCTTCGTTGACCCAATGTATATCCTGTCAGTGTTAGGACTCTCAATGGATGAGATAGTGCATTGGTATACAACGTATTTTGTGAGGCATTTATTTTCAAACGGGCAGTCATTAGGGTTTCTACAATCACATAATTTTTCATTATTTTTGTCTAATTGCAGTTTAGGAGTTTTATTGATACTGTTTTGGCATGCGTGTTTTTCCAGGATTTTATTATTATGTTTTTTTATGATTCTTTCTAGATTTTCAGTGCAGTTGTAACTTAATTTTAAGGTGTTTTTATTAAAGATCTCGCTAAGTTTGCTATTAGTAGGAAAGTGTTTTTCAATTAAAGCTACGAACTTATGCCCAAGTTTAGTACTGACCATTTGGTTGAACTGAGGGGTATACCAGATGATCTTTCTTTTCCTGCTTTTCTACTATTGGTACTGTTGTTTCTATAGCTTATGTCAGTGCTTTTGTGCCCGCTATTTTTCAGGGCTGTGTTATAAAAATTACTGTGTTGTCGGAATATTTCCTTATTTGCGGTGTAGATGAACTCTTAGCTATGTTACCTAGACTTTATGAATTTAAGCAGAGTACTAGACTGGCGTCGAGATCTCACCAATTTTCAATTAAGCTGGTTAGATGTAACGGTAAATTCAATGCTAACAGCTTAATTTCTCGCACTTCTCGCGTGTGGATCTCCATTCAGGTCCCATGCTTTCCAGTTAACTTTAGTCTTCAAAACTTTAAATACAGTGCCAATCATTATTTCTTGTTCTCGTGGTTATTCTTTTTTGTTCCCGATCATTACTAATGTTGCTGTTTCTTACACTTCCGCACCCAGTAAACTCTTGTGTTTTCGTGGTTTTACTGGCTTGCATGGAGTGAAAACGATAAAATTATCAACTCGACATTTAATATCCTTCAGAGGAGTCCTTTTCTGAAGCCACACACTTTACCCAGTGTTGTTTAAATTGATGAATGGATTCCTGGAACTCTTCCGTTGGGATAGCCAACAGCGGCTTCGTCGGATTCTCTAAGATTTCATCGACGTCTTAAAATCTTGGTCCTTTCAAGTGGGATTTGAGTTTTAAGAGAAACAAGTCGTTAAGCCTAGTATATGTGGAATATGATTTAGTTGTCGAACATGGGGAATGTTATCCTGGGCCCCAAAATGCTTCAAAAGCAATGGTCACTGATGGAACCTGTGTGGTGTGATCAGACGACCGCACGCATTTCACGGAAGTGAACGAGGACGTTATACGTTAGCGTGTATGTACGACAGAGTTCAAAGTCAGTCTGGGCCAAGCGACTTCACTCCGCGTATTTAATCAGCGTTGTCATAGCAACAGCCCCGATACGTTGTGTTTGGGCTCTGTAAATAATGAATACCGCTGGAGGAAGAGAATAAAGCAGAAATAAGAGTCAAATATTATCTTGTCCTCTTGCTGCGTGTGGAATTAGGTTTACTTTCTAAACAAACGGCGTTGGAGTACGAAAACGTATAAAAATTAATAATCACCAGAATTACACGGAAGAGCAGATATTTTAATCGTCTGTAGGAAAGGAAATGAAATGTATTTCCTCTAATTCTTGCTTGTCCGTTACTTCCGAAATTGAATTGGCATTAACAGAGAGTACACTAGAAAATTGCTACAGACCTGATCGATCGAAATGTGTAATAACGCAAAAATAATCTTGTTTTTGCGGAGGAAGGAAAATCATTCCTTTGAAATTACTTACACAACAACAACTCAGAGAGAGAAACGCCCGTTGACGCTTCGGAATCACAATTGATACTGAGATGAAATCGGTTATCCTCGTTGCAAACCATTTCCGGTTTCAAATGATAACAGTTTCGACAAGGCGATTACAGAATGCGTAGGCTAGCCCAAATTGGCAAACGCTAACCTGCGGGAAAGAACTCTGAGTGCGTGCATGGTGGGGGTTGTTTGAATTGTGCTATTTGATATTCTTTTTTCTAAATATAATGCAAGTTCAAAAAAAAAATATGCGGAGACAATCGGTATGGTTTCAAGAACAGTAGAGCAGAGATCACTCGTCGCTCCCAGATTCCTTTGTGAAATAGACCACAAAAGTAGTGAAGGGTACTTGCCAAACAGTTAGTTAACCCCCTCTTTTTCTCTCTCTCTCTTTCACTCTCAGAAATGATGTTACTACTACTTTGATTCGACGCTCTGAAATAGAACGATGAATAATTACTTAAGCAATTTGTCCATCGTTTATACAGTCTGTGATGCAGCGTTGGGGACTGAAGAATTGCCGACAGACAAAAAGAGTACAAAGTCGACAATAATCCCCACCCCCCAAAAAAAACTCAAGCAAATCAGGTAATATTTTAGGTTAGTATGATGTTAATCAATGTGGAAAATAGAAATGAAGAAAGGAGCTGAATTTAAGATTTGAAATTTCGAACTATTTGGGAACAGATGCCAATAAGCTGTTACATCAGATTTTCAACAGTTCGGTCTGATGAATGATTTTATCGCGCCTCAATCGCACTGCTGCAGATTTTTTGTCAGAGGTTTGTTTCTTTCCTTACTTCAAATCTATACTTCTAACATTATTTATTTCGTTTTATTTTTGCCTCTATGAGAATAGATACGTTCCTCTATCAGTGGTCTTTCGAAAAGTTGTAGAGGTTTATCACATGTTTTCTAATTAGGATTGAGTTTACGGTTTCTTCTAAGTCTATCTATACTGCTAATATCTCCGCGTAAAAGCTGAAATGTTATTTACTATTTCATTATTACCTCAATAAGTGTAGATAGGTTCACCTATCGTCCGGTTCACACATTTCCACAGCACCTCTAACAGGATAAGATTTTTTACCACTTATTTCCTGTTTAAGATTCGGTTTCAATTTTCTTCTAATGTCTACTTCAATTCTATACTTCAAACGTCTCCGCTGAAGCATTAAAATTAAAATTTGCTATTTCTCTATTTATTTTTCCACAATAGGAATAGATTCTCCTACTCTCCGGTTGACACTTCTCCCTGGTCTTTCGTACAGGAGTAGATGTTTATCTCTTTTACTCTTTATTAATATTGGGTTTTTGATTCGTTTTAAAGTATTTTCGTTCTCTGACATGATGTGTGTAAAAAAAAGGCACCCAGAATATTGACAATGAAACGCTTACAAATGGCGAAAAACTTGTTAAAATTGGATCCTGCTGATCAGCACCGAAGTCATACATAATAGCTGGCCATTCATATTCGAAGATATCCGTCTACTAGGGCAGCTAGCTAATCCCTACTGCAGACGCCCGCGCAGACTCAAGTGCATTTATTCGACTCCCAAAGAGAACTCACCTGTGGTTTATTCTGCAACTATGCTGAGCAGACCTGAAAGAGAGCGGTCAGTATTACTTGGGAATTCGTGCAAGCACAGCTATTGACGGCCCCAAGGTTTCCATCTACCCAAGTTCACAAGGCTTGGCTCAACCAGCGGTATGGTTTTCAGGCACTTTCCAAAGGGGGTGCACGTTGGGAACGCATCCTCCTTCAAACTGATAACACCAGGAGTCTCCTTCCTTGCAAATCAACCATGGTGAGATTCGAACCCGGGTTTCATGGAAATATATATATATATATATATATATATATATATATATATATATATATATATATATATATATATA
The DNA here is from genome assembly GCA_964036315.1 of Acanthosepion esculentum. NCBI lineage: Eukaryota > Metazoa > Mollusca > Cephalopoda > Sepiida > Sepiidae > Acanthosepion > Acanthosepion esculentum. Next base: position 87,125,424 of record OZ038487.1, read on the forward strand.
TATATATATATATATTCATACATGTTTCATTAAATAATATAGATAAGTGTTGTCTATATATTTTATGTAAGTTCTTTTCATATCGTCTGATAAGCTTAATAACATTATCATTAAACGAAGACAGAAAATCACAATATTAATACATATTTTTAATCCAATCAAAGCTTTCGGCTTACATAAGCCATTATCGAAGATGACAATTACACAATATATTAAGCAAGAAACTTAGATTGGATTAAAAAATATGTATCAATATTGTGATTTTCTTTCATTGTTTAATGATAATGTTATTAAGCTTATCAGACGATATGAAAAGAACTTACATAAAATATATAGACAACACTTATCTATATTATTTAATGAAACATGTATGAATGAAGAAATGCTGCCTAAATACACACACAATATGTATATATATATATATATATATATATATATATATATATATATATATATATATATATATATATATATATTTATCAATTCCAAGTATAACAAACTAAAATAAATGCAAGTAAGCCCGCTTTCATATTTTCATTCATTTTTTCTCCTAGTACGACACAAACTCATCGAGGTGACTGGGTCCCCTGACAATTCTCTGAGATCGTCTAGGTTGAGGCTAATCTGGGCTTTCTGGTGTTACTGGAACAGTCGGCCTAAAGTATTTCGTCTCATATTTTTTGTCACCTCCTTTGAGTGGAACTCTCTGGTTCTTAAAGCTGACTATCAGAGTCAGTGGTTGTATGCTCTCCTTTTAAGGGAGCTTTTCTGATCTCGATCTCAGAATCGTCACTATCGGGGTCTTGTTTCTCAAGAGAATCCCATAGCATTGAGTCGTCGTTATTATCAAAAGGGAGGAATATTGCTTCAGCGGAGAACTGATCCTCGCTCTGGTTTGATAACTCGCCGACAGGAACCGTTCGATTGTCTCCCATCGGTGTTCTTGATTTACAAATAGAGTGGGTTCGCCTCGAGTAGTTCCATCTTACTCACAGACGAATCATACTTGCTTTGTCAAACAAGGTTTCTAAGTACCTGGCTGTGAGAAACACAAAGTGAGGAGGATCCCAAGCGAACTTCACCTTGAAAAATTTAAAAACCTTTCTCGAGGGGCTGCGTTATTTTTTGTACACAATAATGTTCTTATAGTGTAGAAAATTTCGATTATTACATCTCCCCACTGTCTAATTGGAAGATTTTGGTTTTCAAGTGCGAACTTTACAGTCTCCGATATTATGCTATTGTATCTCTCACACTCTCCGTTCCCTTGAGTATGGGGTAGTCGGGCTTACGGCAACTCCCTGTACCAATAGGAATCTTCTTAGTTGATCGGATATAAAAGAGGTCCCGCGATCTGTATGAATATAAGCTGGCGCCCCGAATATTGAGAACATTGAACAAAGATACAGTATGACCGTTGATATACTTGCACCTGAACAGGGAGAGGCAAAAGGGAAAGCAAATACTGGTCAACCACAGTTAGTAGATATTTGTTTCGGGATTGAGATGGAAGAAGGCTCTTAAACACCGTGCCCAGCCTCTCAAACGGCTGTGCGGCTTTTACTAGGGTTCCCGGTTTGGGTTTGTAGGACCTTGGTTTTTATTCGAGCGGAAATCTGACAAACGTTTGTTATTCGTTTCGAGTACTCAACTGAAAAAGGCAAATTCTACAGCATGCATCATCCTCGTGATGCCTGGATGACAGAGATCGTTATGATCTTTTTGTAGATCTTTGGCTCTGTTTATTGATTCACACAGTCTTGCCAGCGCGTACGCCGTTGCATTTTCCTTTCCCGACTCATAGAAAACGTGAAACGAAAATCAGGAAAGCTTTACTCTCTATCTCTCTATCTTTTCATTATTTATTTTGCTTGACGCCTTCGGATTAAGCATAAAAGAAACTGACTTTTGATCAATGCTTAATTTAAAGTAGTAACCAATTAAGAAATGTCGTCATGGTTTTAGCGCCTTGACTATGGCATAATCCTCGTTTTAGACAGCAGAATGTATGCGTTAAGATTTTGACAATGTTCTGGAGAAGAACGCTACAGGGTGCCCGGATTGCCTTAACGCGGCAGCTCTGACGTAATCGGAAGCATCGGTCTCTAATTCTAGGTGACTGTCAGGATTCACCGAAGTGATGATTGATTTGGCAATATCTCTTTTTAACGCCTTAAAAGCTTTAACGACAGAAGAAGGTAAAGGAAATTTAGTAATATTCGTACCCAGACTTCATGAATTTAAGCGTTCAACTAGGCTGGCATCTCGCTTTTAACCTTTCACTGTCAAAACTGTTAAATGCAGCCGTCTCTTCTACTCCAGTAGCTTCATGTCTCTCACTTCTCGCCTGTGGAACTCCCTCGCCATTTATTGTTTCCCTGATAGCTATAATCTCCAACTATTCAAATGTAATGTAAATCGATGTCTCCAGATGCCTTGATCTATCCCCTATCCTTCTCTTCCTCCTTTCCTTTATCACTCCTATTTGCTCTTGCTCCAACTCTCTGAAACCCCTTGCGTGCTAGTGAATTCCCGCCTTGCTTGGGCTGAAATGCTTAAAAAAAAGTTTGTGTATGTTATTAGAAAAGGAAGGCAAGAACAAACATGGTTCGTCGCATTGTGTTGGGAATATGTAGTTCTAGCAGTGTTTTTTGCTGTTCAGAGTACGGCTTCATGATTGCTTTATCCACATTATATCCAAGTAGTCTGATGGTTGTTGACCCAGAAGAACTCCTGTTATGTCTCTGTCTAAGATTATTTTTCTTGACAGCTGCCAAAACTCGTTTTAGGTTACAATTGTGTTCGGCCCAGTCATAGCCGCACACTGTCATATTATATATGTAAGCAAAGATGCCTTGGAGTTTTTCTTCAGAAATTATTTTATCGATGACCCTCTGAAAATTAGAAACCCCGTTAATGAGCCCAAAAGGAATCAGTCGGAACTGATAAAGTCGTCCGCAGGATTCAAAAGCCGTATAAGGCTTAACTTTAGTGTCTATAGCTACTTGGTGATAAGCCCTCCTTAGGTCGAACGTGCTAAATATTCTGTATTTAGCTATCTCGTTTATCATAACGTCAATACGTAGTATAGGTTATGCATCCAGGAGGGTGTACCTATTTATAGTTTGCGAGTAATCTATGATCATTCATTTTTATTATTATCAGAGAAGGTTATTAATACTTGTGCCCTCCATGGTGATTTGTTTTCTTCGCTTATTCCTTCTCTTAAAATTCTTGTTACTCCTGCTTTAATTAATGTTTTATCTTCAACAGAATATTTTCGAGATTTGGTGGCCACGGGTTTACAGTTTTTGGTTAAGTTTTCATATAGAGTGGGGTATTGTACATTTATAGCGGCCAAGCCAGAGATGTTCAACGCCGGTTTAGGGTCCTTCCCCAGTTAATATTAGAATTAATATTAGAATGCAATTTGAGGAAAGCATAACCCAGTATGACATCAAAATACAGATTTGGCATTTAGTGTTAGTATAATTAGGTTGATTCAACTCTAGGCCGGCTAAAATATATTCTCTAACCTGAGAAGTTACTGAAGCGTTCACTAGTTGACTATTACAATGTATGATTTTAAATCTGTTTCTTTTTGCAATATCAGCGCTAATAAAACTCTCTGAGCTTCTTGTGTTGACTAGAGCATTCATTTCTACCTGGTTTATTTTTACTGTTAATTTAGGTTTTGCTGTTGATACGATACTAGTCGCCAGAGGAGCATTTAAACCAGGTGAAAAGAAGCTTTCCCGGCAAACCTTAGAGAAATGCCCCTTCTGTCTGCACTTCTGGCATTTAATTTCCCTGGATGAGCAACACGACCTGAGGTGTAGTAGAAGACCATAAAAATAAAATTTCCGTCTGGCTGCTGCACTAGCAGTTTATGCAATATCATTCAAGGTGAGATTTTGAACTAGCGGAGTAAAGGCGGGCACAAATGAAGAAGTCTGTCGTAGACGACTTTCTTTTTCCTCCTGTTTGGGTCGTTTGATCTGGTGAACTAGTAGTAGTGTGAGTAATTAGTGCAGCCTCTGCAACGCTTGTTTGTAGATATAAACAAGATTGCTTTCCTGCCATGTCCAAGTTATGTGCCTACTTGCGAGCAGTAGTTAAATCTAGTTGGTTATTTCCCAGCACTCCGTGACAGACATAGTTCGATTCTAATCCATTTATAAAGGATTCGTTGATAAATTCTTCCTTTGCCTGATCTGCTATTGTCGCTTGAAAGTTACACTCTCGACTTGAAATTTTTAAGCGCTGGAGATATTGTTTTAAAACCCCCTCAGTGGATTGGCGGGTAGTTACTAATAGATTATATTTCGTATCTTGACAAAAATTCCACCAAAAACGTCCATGGCACTCTTTTAAATTTTGCATTGAGAAATATCGGTATGTACGGATATGGAACATGTTGCATTAACAGGTTGTCTATCCGTATGAATAATAGGAGTCGATGAACTGTTTTCCATCGCAAGCAAAAATCCATCGAATAATCGTTTCCAATATTGCCAGGCGCCATTAGAAGACAGTTCTGCAGAGTCTAGGTCGAGATGTTCTGGTTTAAGGTATTTGTCCATAATTACGTTCAATAAATTGTAATCAAAACTTGGAACCTAGTTCTGCCTAATATGCCTTTATTGAACGTAACTGAAGAGTATTTCCGTTTTGGCTAAGACGGCCTGACTTATTTATAAAATCAGAAAACAGGGGAGGTAATCATATTGTCGTTCCACAGTTACCTCTCTTGCTGACACTAGTAATTCTTTGTTCGTATAGTGGAAATTTAATCATATGACACGTTCGGCGGAGGAGGGGCGTATTCATCATTTGAGAATTTTGCGGCAATACACACTTAAAGGTTTTAGGCAGTTTTGCTCAACATTTTTTTTGGTAAGCCGTAAAAAACTGTAAATGTAGGACTGCTTTTGACTTAAGTAAAATAATAACAATAATAATATTTATTAAGAATTTATTAAAAGAAATATCAAGTTTTACGGAAACATTATTGATAATTATGTATTTAGTTACATAACAAATAAATAACAATAATATATATTTTTATACAATATTCGAGTTGTTGTTTGGTATTCATCATTTTCTCCTTTGTTTTTGGCGGCATTTTAGAATACTTTGTCTGCAATGCTAAGCTTCTTGAGTTGAACGAACTGGAGCAATTTCGTTTATGCTTTGTTATCTCTCTTTTGCATTGTTGTTTTTAGATCGCGTAAGAATGATCTTATTCATTTAAAAAATAAAGCCTTGAAAAGGGAATATTTTAAATTAATATACGACCAAAAATTAAATGCTTTGACAAAAAAACTTAATGAGTTCCTCATAATTATGTGACAATAATATTCCGCAGACAAATCTACGGTTTATGAAATCTAAACCTAAATTGAGCTTTAAATATTATATGGTCGGCTCTAATGTTTTGTAAAATAGTTGGATATGATGAACTCTCCCGTCGACTTCGAGTGTCTTTCAGTTCAGTTTTTAATCCTGTACCTGTCCCCGTCGCCTTACCTCTCTCGCCAGTGGACTTGTTGCTCTGGTGGAATAGCAAAAAAGGACACAGAACTGAACTGCAAATTATCCGCACAAAAGATTTCCTTAGAGTGATGAAGGCTTGTGTAGAAACAGCCACACTTATTGGAAGTACTGATAACAAGGAATTGGTGCAAATATTTGCCACGAACAGAATGATTAACATAACTCAGATTTTATTATCACGGAGTTATTCCTCTCCCGTACGTATGCATATATATATATATATATATATATATATATATATATATATATATATATATATATATATATATATATATATGTGTGTGTGTGTGTGTGTGTGTGTGTGTGTAATGGTTTTATATTGCTTTCCTCCAATCATTTGATAAGAATGATCTTGTTCAACTTAAAAAATAAAACATATAAAAGGGAATATTTCAAATTAATATACGACCAAAAATAAAATGCTTTTGACAAAAAATCTTAATGATTTCACTATAATTATGTAAGAATAATATAATGATATTCCGCAGTTTTAGGCATTTTTTTTGCATTTTTACCCGTAAGGAATGGCAAATATAGGGCTGCCTTACACTTAAGTAAAATAGTAATGATAATGTTTATTAAGAATTTATTATAGGAAAAATAAAGTTTTACGGAAACATTGTTGACAATTATGTGATAAGTTAAATAACAAATAAATACAAATATAAATTCGATTTGTTGTTAGGTATTTTTAATTTTTCCTTTGTTAATGGCAGCATTTTAGAATACTTTGGCTACAATGTTAAGTTTCCTAAGTTGTACAAACTGGAGCTATTTCGTTTACGCTCTGTTACCTCTCTTTACCATTGTTGTTTTTAGATCTCATTCTTCCAATCATTTTGATGGATAATATCGAAATTATGAAATTTAGAATGGTCTTATTCCTTTTAAAAAATAAAACATGTAAAAAGAAATATTTTAAATTAATATACGACCAAAAATAAAATGCTTTTGACAAAAAACCTTAATGATTTCACTATAATTATGTGACAATAGTAAAATGATATTCCGCAGTTTATATTAACTTATCTAATTGTAAGTTTACGAAATATAAACCTAAACTGAGCTTGAAATATTGTGTAATCGGCTCCAATTTTAGTGTAAACTACTTGAATATGATATAATGAATAATTCGTAGTGAAAAAACAATTTGCGATATTTTTGTTGAATGCGCCGCTCCTCCGCCGAACGCGTCATATATTCTCTTTGCTTTGTCACATTCTCTGCGAACAGCGTTATCTATGATCTTTCTAATTGGGAAACCGGGGTGATTTAGGTACAAACCATCAAAGCCGGGATTTAAATACTGATCGCTGAATTCATTAGACATCCGGTTAATGTTGGAGCGTGGCTTTAAAGTGATCGAACCGACCTTTTTCACTAAATCATTATCTGGCTCGCTCTGCTACTGACTACTATTTAAAAGCCCTTTATTCTTGCTTTCATTTATTTCAGCTCTGGAAATCGATTCTGAGATTTCTAGATCCAATCGGGTCCGTTAGATTCAGCTACGCGCGAACAGCCTTATGAATTCACCGCCTCTCCAGCTCAGCAAGGGTTAATTGGTTGGATTTCGTATCAGTAAATAATTATTATCTCCGAAATGTCTCACAATCTAAGTATATTTTTGTCTGTATACAACGCGCATATGTTTTTAAGCCGTACAAATAACAGTTATTCCATCAATTAAACTCGCTTTCCTTTGATACTTTCAGTTCATCTTAATTCATTATTTGTTTCAAGCGAGGAAATGGATTTATACTTTTACTAAACAAATTAACGCATATTGACAGTCGGAAGGTAAATTCCGATCGAGGATTCGACTTTGCATACTGCCAAAGTTAAGGCAAACTTCTTCTTTATTCCTGTGCCCCGTCTAATGAAGACGTGGGTGACCATGGATCGACGTAACTTACTATCATTTATATCTTTGAGTAAGATTGATTTTTTCACAATCACATCCAGTTCCTGTTCTTCCATCCGCTTGCAAAACGTTTCTAGGTAGGACATTCGTTGAATTCCTTTGTTAATCTTGCCTTCTGTATGCCTTATGAGTGTTACATTTTCCATGCTTTTTTCCTCATTATATTTGCTACAAATTTCAACTGTCTGATTCTAATTATAATTGTGCTTTTAAGTTTCCATCTCCTTAAAACTCGCTAGTTACTCATATGTCAACACCATCATATTCTCGCCATTTTCTATAGAATCTCTTTTTTCCTGACTTAAATATACTTTTCATGTGTATGACAACATTTATTGCCATATGGGGAGACTGACATTACATAACAGTTCATCAGTCTTTTCTTTCTTTCTAACGATTTTTTGCTCTTTCTTAATACGATGCTTAGTTTCTGGAAAGCATCTTACGCTATTCCAATACACATTCGGTATCACATTTTCCATTCTTTGTTAAAATCCTTCCCAGATATTTAACTTGTTGTATGTGCAATTCGTAGTTCGCAACTTTATGTGCAATTCGTATGTGCAATTCGTAGTTCGCATCTCACCTTTAAAACGATTTACAACTCCAGAAATCCATTAATTTTATTACATCAATTAACTTTATGTACCGGGTGTAAGAACACAATTGTCGAAATCGTGTAACAGCAAAATTGTCCAATTGTTAGATTAAAATTTGAACCGTTGTATTTTAGAAATTATTAAAGATATCTTATTGGAATTATCCGAGGTTTTTATAACACTATTAGACTCTACGTTGAACAATAAGAAATTTAAATGATGATCACTCTTCCTGTTGTGACCTTCTGATACAGTTTTCTTCTCTACTGTCTCTTTTTTTGAAAAACTTATTCACCGTTCTTTTGATGGCGCTTGAATGTACTTTAAAGTTGGAAGCCAGGGTAGGAATGTTGGTACCATTACTGAAATCTTGAACTATATTTTTCCTTTCACAATTACTTAGTTAAGAAGCTAGTGGATATGAAACAAAACAATTTTAACTTGCTCTCTGACTAAGTCAAAGAGTTTTCAGTGATTCTTACAGCAAATAGTATTAAGATGGCTAAACGTATTATCTAAAAACCTGAAAAAAGAAACTTAATTAATTTAGTGGTTTTTAGATATTAAACATCTTGTGGGAAGGACAGTTATCGCATGCTGGTGCATGATTTGGACAATTTTGCTGTTAAACGCGATATTTAAATTTAAATATATGTATCTATAGCTGGCCACTTGTATTCAAGGATACCTGTCTACGAGGGCGCCTAGCCAATCCTTATCGCAGAAGCTTTCGCAGGCGCATTTGTATTTATTCAACACGCGCAGAGCCTACCTGTGTTTTATAATGCGACTATGTTGAGCAGACCTTAGTTACAGTTTCAGGGAAAGAGCGTGTTATCTAGCGTTTTCAACAATTTGAACAAGGCCAGCACGCTCATGTCCTCGGCCACGATGACTTGTGACCTCGTGCTAGCACAGCTATCAACGGCCCCCAAGTGTTCCGTCTACACAATTTCACTCACAAGGCTTGAGTCAACATGTGGTATGATTTTCACGGAATTTTCCAAAGGTGTCTCACACTGGGATCGACCGAGTCCGATAACATCAGGAAATTTTCTTCCTGACAAATCCACCATGGTGAGATTCGAACCTGGGTCAGAATGCGAACGTTCTAACTACTCGGCCACATAATCACAACTCATAAGCAATTAGTATATATTTTAAAACTGAATAACATATGCTCACACGGACTAAGCGAGATGCAATAAAGACATGTGTATGGATTTTGCGACGCCAAGTTACTTATCCATATTCTGAACGTTGTAACTTGTATGCGTTAAGTAAATTTGCCATAGCAAACACTACTAATGACAGTTGCAGGCAACCAAAAAGGAAAACCGATAGAAGAAACTTGCCAAGAAAATGCAATTTACTATGGAATTATTTGTTTCTGAAGTTCTAAAGACCAATGTCGACCTCAGCAGATGTTGTCAGTCCAAGAAGCTTTAAAAAGCGCAAATGAATATCTGTTAATTAAGTTCCTTGTTGGAAGATAAGATGACAGCGATGTAAGTTTCGCTAAAGCATCGGTTTGACGCCGATTTGAACATTGAAGCCTTTAGTGTTCCCAAGAAACAAAGCTGAGAACGAAAATAGAGTAACATCTGTGGCTTTTGGCAGAATTTATTTTCGTACGAACAACTTAGAAATTATCTTGGAGTTAAGATAACAAGAGGAACACGGATTCTAATTCGGGTGATGAATTGATTGTTTAATGTCACACTATTTCATATATGCTTGGCTTCCAAAGCATAGCCTGAAGCACTACTTTAGATATGACAATTAGGAGTGAGCATCTCTGTTAGATGTGATGTTTGCGTATTTAAAACAGGCATGTTATCCCAAATATATCTAGCTGTCTCTCTCAGTCTCTCTCTCTGCACACACACAAACACACACATACACACACATATGAAATGTATTAATCCGATATTTATGTAATATATATGTTCTGTTTGTACGTTATTTTTAAATATACAGTTTATTTAACGTATTATTTGCTAACCAGATGCTTCGTAGCTGAATGGTACAGCACGCCAGGTCAAATAACGGTTTCCGTATAGAGATACAGGTTCGATTTCTGTTGGAGGACGCATGTTTTCTGCTAAATTTCTCGAATATTCAAACTGGTAAATATAATTATTACTGCATAGACTCAAATAAGTTGTATCCATAAATACAACGTATAGACAGACAATATATTAAAATATTTGTCGGATTCAATCCATTACATATAATATGTTGTCATTGTTTATGTTAGGTCATATTTCGAAGCAGAAATGAAACCCTGGGTTTCACGATGTTGCGATCGTCAGACAAACTGATTATTTTTTTAAATTGTTAGCTTATATCTGGTTGTATATATCGGTGTTTTTATAGTAGTGGGAAGCAAGATTGTCGTCGGAATGCCATTCCTATGTACGCAGACATACATACAATACGTAAACTTGCGTGTATGTATGTCTGCGTACGTATGAAAAATTGTTGTCAGAATGCCATACGTACGCATTACGTATGGCATTCTGGCGACAATTCTTCATCCCACTACTATAAAAACACCGATATACGCAACCATATATAAGCCCACAATTTTAAAAATTAATCAGTTTGTCTAACGATCGCAAATAGCGTGAAACTCAGTCACAAACTCACACCAATGTAACTATATATATATATATATATATATATATATATATATATATATATATATATATATATATATGTAGATGACGTTGTGAAACTTTTTTTGCGCTGACTTTGAACACTTTGCTGAGTAGGTAAGTGTTTACTTTTCGGTCTTCTCGTCAGAAGTTTTAGGCCCTCTGGCAAGCCTTATGTTGGTGGCACCGTCCAGTTGGTTTTTCTTTCGTCGACATATATATATATATATATATATATATATATATATATATATATATATATATATATACTTTATTTTTAGAATATATATATATATATATGTGTGTGTGTGTGTGTGTGTGTGTGTGTGTGTGTGTGTGTGTGTGTGTGTAGAAATAAGACAAACTACAAAAATATTTAAGCGACAATGCATAGCGTCTTTCTATATTGTGTTGCCACCTTCAGATTAGAATAAAAGACAAAATTGTTTTATTTATATATTAAAGCCTATAATGTGTCTCTGAAAGTTTGTCATCTTCCGGTCTGAATCAAAGAACGAAACTTAGCCTTTCATTTTTTGTATTAAATCCATTAATGCCTATTCACTACGATGATATCTTCCGTTTTTTTTTGTTTTTTTTTTTTAATTCTAACCTGAAGGCACCAAATTAAATCACGATGGCGGAACGCTTTGTCCGTAAAATATTTTCCAATTGTACTCATGGATATTCTTTCGTTTGGATAAACAGTAGCGTTTGAAACCTTCAACATATCACCCACACTTGTTTTGCTTGTTAGATATAGAAGCTCAGCAATCGACAGGAGATTTTTCGTTTGAAATGAATATATGTATAAATCACTGAATTAAAAAAAAAACTCACACATAATCATCTACGAATTCTGAACATTTAAGGTGACCAAACAGTGAATGTAGGCACAGTTAGTATGATTTGAATAAGAGGATTGTCTCTTAACGCATCCAATTTATATGAAAACTTTAAAAAAAGAAAACAATTGAAAACTTTAAAAAGAAAACAGTGAAATGACGTTAATAACAATACCAATATAACTAAACACAGGAATGATTTATTCATAGGAATGACACACAAAGTAAAATATTATAAGTTTTGTCAGCAGAGATTAAATCTTGACATTTGTCTGATTGACTATTTTTACGGTTTATCAACCACTTTGAAGTTATATAAAGCCGAAGCATACTTTTGAACTGTAAGAATGTTTTGGGGATAATGATAATTTTCTGATACAAGTCCTACTATTTAACCCATAGCTGGGGGGTAATTAGTAGGCCATTGCCTTTCCAATTGGTATATGTATGTGGGTGAATATAACGAACCCTACTGGAATTCGGAATAGGTCCTCCGATTTCTTATTCCGAGCCTCTATCCATTACTCAACCCATAGACCCAAGTTTAGAGCATTTGGTATTACCCAGCGGTTAGCCATCTAGTTACAGACTGGTTTGAATACTGTTTTACTTCGTTTGTCGTACGAGAACCGGTGATTCAGCGTTATATGGCCGTATGCTAATCATGACAATTGCAAAGTATGAAAATTACATACCATTCTTTAAAGAAAATGGAATTATATTATGAACAGGAACCCACATATAAACTGATAAAAATCAATATTCTTTTCGATGTTGACAAATGTCTTGAGGAGAGGAATGTCACATGGATCCTAATCGAAGAATATATATATATATATATATATATATATATATATATATATATATATATATATATATATATGTATATGTATGTATATATATATATATATATATATATATATATATATATATATATATATATATATATATGTGTGTGTGTGTGTGTGTGTGTGTGTGTGTGTGTTGCACATGACAAACGTCGCCTTTTCTTCACCGTCGAATCAGTTCCCCACAGTAGTACCTATTTTTAGTGACAATATTCTGGTAATACTGTAATCATCTAAATAGTACAAAGCTCTATAGACTTTATTCATGTGTTGCAATCGCTTTCTTGCAACACATTATGATATTAGTTTCTGATTTGTATCAAATCAATACAAATATTTACAGAAAAATATATATAAACATAAAAATCAGAAAGAAAAGAGCGTTAATAGATAGATAGATAGATAGATAGATATGAGTAGACTAAGATAATTAGAGAGATAGATAGATAGATATGAGTAAACTAAGATAGATAGATATGAATAGACTAACATAGCTAGCTAACTAGATAGATAGATATGAGTAGACTAAGATAGATAGATAGATAGATAGATAGATAGATAGATAGATAGATATGAGTAGACTAAGATAGATAGATAAATAGATAGATAGATAGATATGAGTAGACTAAGATAGATAAATAGATAGATAGATATGAGTAGACTAAGATAGATGGATAGATAGATAGATAGATAGATATGAGTAAACTAAGATAGATAGATAGATAGATAGATACATACATACATAGATAGATATGAGTAGACTAACATAGCTAGCTAACTAGATAGATAGATAAGTTATCGTCATCAATCATACGTGTTTATTTGACTGATGTAATAGGCAAAATATTCGTCTTACTCCTTTTCTCTCTCTTCCGATTTGAATCAAATCAACAGAAAACTGATAGCAAATACGCAGTTAGATATAATGAGAAGAATAAGAAGGAAGATAAGATATATATATATATATATATATATATATATATATATATATATATATATATATATATATATATATATATATAGCTGGTGTCGGTAGTGAGTTATGTCTATTTTACTATTGTAACAGGTAAAAAGTTCATCTATCTCCCCACTCTCTCTCTCTCTTCCCAATCGATTCAACTCAGCACAAAATTACACACAGCACATACAATGATTGAAAATATATAGTTAGATAAAATAGGAAAAAAGGAAAAACTTAATATACATGGATAGATAGATATTAAAGTAGTGGCCCCCACTAAATTTTCGATACCTAAGTTTTAAAATGAATTTTAAAAAAATAAAAAAAGCTTTCTTGGACCTTGCTTTTTTGCTTTAATTGAAAACTGAATGATTAAATTTACTATTTTCAGTAAGCAAAATACTCTTTAAATAGAAATTATATTGAATGGAATCTCAACTTTTTGGTTGCTTTCAGAAAATCGATTAAAACCGGCCATGTAAACAAAAGTTAATTATAGGTTTAAAAATCTTCCAAAATACAATATATATATTTGTGACACGTTATTTGAGGAAAATTAACAAATTAAAAGTTAAATTAATCTGATTTTAATCAAATATTACTTATAGCATAAACGTAGTATACAAGTATTTCTTAACCACGAGTTTTTGTGTTTCTGACGTTGTGATTTATTTATTGACAACCTGACGTATTGAAAAGATAAGTATGGTTGACTAGAATTGATATAAATTTACGAAATCTAAGTGAACGCTATGTTTTTGCTTTTTACCTACCTGGTAATTGTTTTTTTAAATGATCATATTTTCAATTTCTGAGATGAGGTATTGTAATTATTTACATTGTTTGCACTGTTGTCCTCATCATTAAGGCTATATTCACAAAGTTTCGGCCGTTGTACGCTCCATCCTTCGTCAGGTGATTGGAATAATATTTTCAGCAATTATCTAATATGTTATTGATTTTCATTTACTTTAGCTTTGTAACGTTACGTTTGAAGATACTTTCTGAAAAAATACTAAAATTTAAAATACTATACAATTTTTTTTAATTAATTTAAAATTTTAGTAACAGAGATAATAATGAAATACCATAATTTATGAAAAGTTAAGGTATTTTATTTATTATTAATTTATATTTTTTAATCTCTTATTTTTTTTTATTCTATATTATTAATTGTTACATGATGGTTATGAAATGTTAAATTTATTTTAAATTAATTTCTATATTACTTTAAATTTTATTACTAATTACTTAATTGTTCACACTTTTATTATTTTAATCTAATACCCTAAACAATATATAAAAAAATCGCTACTATGTGTAGCAGTTATAAGATTTTTGTGGCCCAGAAAAGTGCCGTCTTTATCTCTTCCCTTGCCTCTTCAAATCTCCTCATTGCTGGGCTGATTTTCCAGATATAAATCCTGCATAACATAGATCCTATAAAATGGATCTACAAAACTAATAGTGTAGACGACATAATCACGGTTTACACCATCAATTATCCAAATATGTCTGATGGATCAACCAACTATGTTACCCTGTGTATTTCATGCAGATCTTGTGCAAAGTCTGGTTACTCAATAATCAGAAATTGACAGATTTGTCAAACCCTTTAGATTTCTTTGGATCATGGCTCTTTTTCATTTTTCCTGCTTGAAATCATTTGCTTTGATTCTTCTACCAATTTCTTCTCGACTTCTTGGTATTGCAACTTCAGCCAAGTGTTCAGTTTGCTGTACATCAATGGCAACCGTAATTAATTCTGGAACTGCTCAGCATCCAGATCATCGATAGCTTTCCTTACTATATTCCGCTCGGCCTTGATATCACTTATGCTTGATGCATAAAGCATTAGGCCCAAGGTTCTTTCATTCACAAAATTCATCGATGATGCTTTCAGCTAGCATGCTGTGCTACCTCACCGATGGTAACGCTGACTTGGAAGAAGCCTCCACGGTCTATTTGGATATTTACAGTGGTGTAGACGTTACTCATCCAGTGCCCTGATAGCATCCTCCCTATGATTCACAACACTTGCATCTCAACGATAGCGGCTTCTTCCGTTAATAACGGCTGGAATCTTCAGATAGCTTCATCGGTGGAGGAGAGTCCCAAGACAAATTGTTTGCCCTGTCAGAAAAAGGAAAAGTAAGTTGCACCGAGAAGAAAAATTACATGAACCGATTCCCTCGGAATCTAGAGATTAGAGACAATGGAAGCCCATGTTGCACGAAGGACTTCATTGTGTTAACAAGCCCTAATTTATCGCTACATCTGAAGGAATTCATGGCCACAAGAACTCGACATGCTAGGCACACATTCACTCCTGTAGCGAAGGTCTCAAAATCCCTCTGGACCTCCCTAGTCTTCGATGACGTTGCTTCCAAGCGATATAAGATACATTATAGTTTTACATATTTTAATCTGCCACACATTTCCTATTAATGAAACCGTCGAATAGTCAACGGGAGCCCGGTCTGTTAAGCAGCATTTAATGTTCGAAATTATGTGATTTAAACTGGAACCAACACTTTGCCAGTAGAACGTGAGCCTAGTTTAGCTAAGTTGTTGATGCAGTCACAAATATGCTGCTTGTAGTCCTGCACAGTCCCTCCAGGAAGACATTCCAGCAACACAAGATTATTGGATGATGGCGTTTTAATAACACACATTTGGCGTAGATTCTATCTTGTGTCGTAGAATCGTAAACTAAAGTGCAATTTTCTGCACTTTAAAAAACGTCTTATCATCTGAAAAGAAGTCAATCTCGCCCATTATTCAGTGAACAGGTGCCGAAATTTTGTCCGAAAAACAGTATTTCATGGGCAAATCTTTTCTAAAAAGATTCCAACAGTTCACAAACACGAACTCCATTTACCAGACAGTCATATTCCTGCTAGTAAACAGATTCGAACTATTTTGATTCTTTTTCTTCTGTAGTCCTTTTATTCTTTTTCCATTAGTATAATTCTCTTGTTTTTTGTGCCAACTGTTTCTTTAGAGTGATTATTTTATTAAACTTCCGCAAAGGAGGGCCAGATAAACACAGGGTTGAAATTGTAGAAGACGGAGTTAAAGTTTTAGAAGACAGGGTTGTAATTGTAGAAGACAGTGTTGCAGTTGCAGCAGGCAAGGCGACAGTTGCAGCAGAACGTTTTGCTGTTGCAGCAGACACAGTTGCATTTGCATCAAACAGCGTGGTAGTTGCAGCAGACAGAGTTGTAGTTTCAACTGGCGTGGCAGTCAAATAAGACAATAGAAGGTGTAAAAGTAGCAGAGGTAGCAACGAAATGGGCCATCACTTTAAATCTGTTTTTTCAAATGCTGAGACATTTTTCCTGCATTTCTTTTTTCGTAGAATGCAAGAAGTTTGCCAACTGAATTCGATGTAATTGGCGGGAAAACCACTTTCAGCATTCTCCAGGGAGACCCATCTTGCTATCTTATCTAATGTTCTATATTTTTTGAGAATCGGTTGTCCACTTTTTTATGCAGCTCTAATATTTCAGCATTACTTCAGTTCTCCCCATCTAATGGCACAAAAATTAAATTAACGATAAGTAAGCAAGAAAATTAACACATTGATTTGGAAAGTGTTTGTAATAATTATAATATTTTTTAATGCAAATATTAACTAATAATTTTTAAACCTTACTAAACGATTGCTAAAACATCTAACAATATTTTAAAATAATGTTCAGTTACTTTTGCCGCGTGAAGCATACATTTTTTCCTATTTTCTTCAATACAAAAATTGTGAATACTCGGTGTTGAAAACTATTCACAATTAGGTAAAATGAGAAAACTAATTCCAAATGTGAAAGACATAAACGATAAAAATAATTAAATGTATTAAACACTAGGTCTGAAATATATAATTAAAATTAAATTCATCGAAAAAAATGTTTTTTAAGACAATAGTGTACTTAATTAATCATATTTATAAAAGCAATTAAAGGATTTACTAATTAAATAATATCAGTTTTATTGCATTTTTATTTTATTAAATTTAGGGAAATGATGATTTGTATTCTGCAAGCAGACCTGTTTTAGCTAATAGAAAATTTGTGATTGAAATTAAATTTATCAAAATTTCATGAAAGTAAGTAAACGTGGGTAGTTGGGTTAACATATATAAAAAAGATATTAACCAAAATTTTCTGTATAAAGAAATTTCAAAAATAATTTAATTCAGTTGTGAATAAGTCCTTAATGTTTCGTTAAAATCCGACAATTATTTGATTTTCGCAAGGTTTCCAAAATCAGTGTTAAAAAAGCGCTAAATTACTAATCGTAAATATTACGTAGACCGCTGAATTAAATAGAAATAACCAAAATTGTCGAATGTGCTAAAAATTAAAAGATTTAATAAATAATTGTTTATAAACTTTGGGGAAATTCCCAAAGTAAAAGGAAAAAACAACGTCCATTCAAAAGAAAACTAATGACACCTTATCACAATTTCTTTATCCCTCTCTCTCTATTTGTGTCTTTTTGACCTATCCCCCTCCCACAAATTCCGTTGACAGATTTGGGGTCGGTTCCTGGTTTTCCTCAAAAGAATTTAAGGAGGAAGGAGTCGAAGTGTTGCGTCTAGCTGAAACATATCTCTCTACCCCCTTCACACCCCCTGATTGATAACCTTGCTTCGTGGTCAGGTTTTTTGAATCACCATATACTTGCGTTTTGATTGGTCATTCTGACTTATGTTACAGCGTTTACCCCTAGCGAAGGACCGTTAATGAATTTGGAACTTCTTAAAACCATTTATTCTACATTCAACATCATCACTAGATAAGACACTGGGAGTGTTGAATCAAAATGGCTATTTTTGTAGTGATTTTATAACATATTTATGTTATAATATTTAAATAAATGATTATATCTGCTCTACTCTGTATTGAGCACTCTTTAAAGAATAATAATTGTTGGTTATTGGAATTTACTCCGTATATACCAATCCTACACTTGGGTATATATATATATATATATATATATATATATATATATATATATATATATATATATATATATGAATGTGTACGTAGATAGATAGATAGATAGATAGATAGATAGATAGATAGATAGATAGCTGAACAGAGTGTGATAGATTAACAGAATGTGATAGACAGACATACAGGCAGATAGATAGATAGATAGATAGATAGATAGATAGATATATGAACAGAGTGTGAAAGATAGATAGATAGATAGATGTTCTTCCTAGCTGTAAACATAATCCTTTTTGTTTCATTTATTTTACCACCGTTTTCAAGTATCATTTATCATTTCTATGAATATGAATTGAAATGTTATGGTTGGTATCTTGAAGAAAGGCTTTAATGGATTTCATTTCTTTCATGGCGTATTTCGGTGAAAACGTTATAAATTTCAATTATCCCTCGACTGTGTTGACTGCATGATTAGTAAACCGTTAACAAAATATGTAAAGTCGTTTTCAATATCATGCCGCTTGATCCAACATCTTTATTAATTGTTGAATAAAATCATAAAATCTCATATGAATCATCATACAATACAAGGCAATTATATTCCTGGCAATGTCCGGTTGGCATTTATATGCATTACAAAGATAGAATTCGAATTCAATTCTACACGACAGCCAATGCATAATGCCATCATTATGAAAAGAAGAAAACCGCATCAAACAAAACATCTTTCATCGAAGTAATTTCGTGTTTACACACACACACACACACACACACACACACACACACACACACATATGTATATACATATATATATGTGTGTGTGTGTATATATATATATATATGTGTGTGTGTGTTTATATATATAGAGAGAGAGATAGAGGGGGAGAGAAAGATGTCTATATGTATGTATGTATGTATGTATTTATGTATGTATTAATCATTTCAATGCGGAAATGGGAATAAAGTGAGAGAAAAAAAAACTGATTATAGGGAGGCCTGAGGAAGGACAAAAGATGAACGGGATTCAAGAAGATAAATAGCGATTGACGTTGTATTTAAAATTTTGAAGATTGCCGTTTTCAGGGAAGCACGTAAAGGGAAGGGATTTCCACTGTCGGCATGTGCGAGGAAAGAAACTTTTCGAGTAGAAGCGACGATTGTATTTAGCTATTTCAAGAGTAAAATGGCGGGACCTATATTCCTATCCAGTGGCGCGTTTAAACTCCTGTAGTCGGCTATAGTGGGAAATCACTCGTCTGAGAAGTTGCCATAAAATATTTGGAGGAAACAAAATAAAGATAAGACACGTCACGTCGGTGAGAAAGACTTTGATGTTGAGATGCCTGGTTAAGTTGCTCTTGGGATTTCTTCATGAATCTCGGGCAGGTGCACCAGGCAACGGGAACACTAGGCTAGATAGTAAAGCGGTATTCACTGCACGGACGAATGGTAGATTCGTAAAGGTGGAAAATGTACATTGATGAGTATAAAAGGTCAATATAAAGTAGCGTACAGTGAATGCTGGTGGCAATAAAACGGTTCGGCGTATAATAACAGTGGTAAAATTAATATTAATAATTAATTAATTATTAATTAATCATTAATTAATTATTAATTAATTATTAATAATGAATATGCATTTTGTAACCGTTTGGTGAACTCTGTGTTTCATGCAAGTGGCAATCGTTAGGTGGGGATTACAAATACATACGTACATCATGGCTAAGTAACAAAATATTTTTTGAAGGAATGCATGTTTAGCTGTGACAAGTTGGCACTACTATATATATATACATATATGTGTATGTGTGTATGTGTGTGTGTGTGTGATTCACAGATAGACTGTTCCGCTGTATCACAGCTCATCAGTGTGGCTAGAGCGGGATCAAAACCTAACTGATTTGGTATCACGGCACAGAGGATGGTAAATTTTTAAGTATTTATTTTAGAATGCTCAATTTCAGACTGCTCAGTTCACAGAAGAGCTTTTGCTTCAGCAGTCACTGTTTACAAATTCGCGCCTTCACTCTAAAGTGTTCGACCGAATTTTATTTGTTCGAAGGCGTATATATTTGTCATACACAGACAGATTATTTTGCTGTATCACAGCTCATCAGTGTGACAGATATTCGATTGCCTCAAGGCAGGATCGAAACCCAACCGAATTGGCATCATTCAGAGATTCTATCCCCAGGCTATCAGAGAAGAAGGTGAATTTTTACGTATTTTAGAATAAACACGGCATTTTTACGTCTTTTAGAATAAACACGCCAGTGACTCAGAGTGCTCAATTCATAAAAGAGCGTTGCATCAGCAATAGCAGTTATATATATGGAAAAGATCAAGTGTACTTCGGTTAATAAAAAAAAAAAATACGGCGCCTCCTTGAAGAATTTAATCTAAAAATGAAGAAACTGATTAGACAAATGAGTATAAAAATACGTACAGAGAATATGTCTTATTATTCAATGAAAAATGTTTTAATGAAGATAAGCTGCCTTTATATTTGTTTGTTTATAAACATTATTTGACTTTGCTAAACAGACCATCTACTTAAATAATTGTATCTATAAACTTAACTTACAAACAGAATATATATATATATATATATATATATATATATATATATATATATATATATGAGAAACCGACAACTACCTCTACTTTAAAATATAGTATCTCTGTCTAAATGAACAAGACCGAGCATATACGGTACTCAAGCAATATTCTGACGGCTACTCGAGTATCAGTCGATGCATATCTGTACATGCGTGCTTGCGTGTGGGCTTGCTTAAAGTGTGGCAGTAGCGTCGGTGGAATCTGAGCAAATTTTCCAGTTTTTTTTCTGACATTTGTGGAGAAAAAAATACACCTTAAATTTTCAAATTGTTTTTTGATTCTTCATCCCGAATTTTCGATCCCTTCAACTCGGTATTTCGAAACAAATTAATATTTTATTCATTTGGTTAGATTTGGGGAAGTTACATTTGATCATATATATATATATATATATATATATAGATAGATAGATAGATAGATAGATAGATAGATAGATAGATAGATAGATAGATGTGCTATGTTATGATATTTTAGGATTTATCACATCAGAGAGACAGACGGACAGTAGATAGATAGATAGATAGATAGATAGATAGATAGATAGATAGATAGATAGATAGATAGATATGTGCAAACTGGGTAGATAGATAGATAGATAGATAGATAGATAGTAATGCTATTATTCGTCGTCTCGTGCTAAGGAAACATTCGGCATTCACTGACAGGTCTGCATGCGCTAACGTCGGTTGAATTACATAACTTAATATTCAAATAATTTTGCAGGCAAATAGTTTAAAGTCTAGCAACTGTTATTGCTCTCTCCAGTATTGATAGGAGCTTCCTTTCCAATGTTTGAAGTAGTGTGGAACATGACCGTGTTCATTATATTCTCTCCGAGATACATGTGTTGTCCATTTTAGGTGTTACTGTTTTTGATAGTCCTCAATTCCTGTGGCGTGTGGTATTTGATACAGTTATTGTTTGTGATGCGGTAGCGCCAATGCACAAGGTTTGGAGAAGTAGGTTCCTTACTAAGACCTACAGGTTTCATTCTAATAATTGATAAGAGAAATTGTTTGTATAGTACCGACCGTTTCGATATTTCTAAACTTTTTACGCGTCATGGGTAATGTACATATGAATAAATCGATCTGACAACGCTGTTTACGATACACACGCACAAACACACACACACACAGACAGACATACACACACGGAGAGACAGACAGACAGACACACACACACACACAGACACACACACACACAGACACACACACACACACATATATATATATATATATATATATATATATATATATATATATATATATATATATATATATATATATGTATATGTATAAATTATAAAAGGCTCAAACACTAATATCCCATGGTTATAATTTATTACATTGGAATTGTAATCACTATCCAATTCATCAGAGCTACACATTCAAAAAGAAATAGGAAAATATAACTCCGGGTGTAAAAAGCAAAATTTTAGTGAGAGTTTATGTGTGCGAGTGGGAAACAAGTGTGAGAGGGAAATGTATGAAAGCTCCAGATAGAGGGGGTAACAGAAGAAAGAAGAACAGGAAGGCCTAAAGGTGAAGGTGGGGATTAAAATTTAACAGAATTAAGTTTTAAAGAGAGGAGTTAAATAACGGTTGAAAAGAGTGAGATACAGATAAATATGAATTATTTTTCGATGCATAATTCGCTGACCTAAAATTAAAATTAAAAAACAGACACCGGAAACGTGTGTATTCATTTGTGGTGACACTACGCACAATAAAAAAGGGATATGATCTAAACTTAAAATCCAGAAGATGAGAGAGAGGGAAAAAAAAGAAGTGGGCATTTATAAGAGAATTGATGTGTAATTAAGAAAATTTTATATATATATATATATATATATATATATATATATATATATATATATATATATATATATATGCTAAGATATATTGCTACTTAAACATACGGAAATCGATTCAATGTTCATAGGAAGGCCAAAATGTCAATGTTAGTAGACACGACATTTTGTAGTCTAAAGGCGTTCAAGTGTACCAGAATACAACAGCTGACCGATCGGTATTTTCCGCAAACTTCTGTAGAAGCACTTGTCTGTTGCTTCAAGGCTCTTCATCTGTGTGGAAATTGCACAACATTCGCTATCGTATACACATCATTACCGTACACTTTTCTTTGTTTCTAACGAAAATTTCCTGTTTCTTAATAGTTTGCTTAGCATTTGGAAGTCATCATTCGCTATCCGAATTCACCTTCGGATTTCGACGTCGAACTATTCTCTACTGTTAAAATACTATCCATATATTTCATATCTCTATTGTATTTGCGTGATTCTGATTTTCTCCAATTTGTGATTTGTGTGTTGTACAGTTCCTTTTACCAACAAAAATGGATTTTGTCTTATTGCAATTAGTGTTTAGTCAATTCTCCTCGCTTTCTTTCACTACCTTCTTGTAGTTTCCATTCTACGTCAGCTTTCATCACTGTCTACAACCTGATAAATGCTTTATAGGTAAATAGACAGAATGATAAATAGATATGCAGACGAACAGACAGACAGGCACAGATTCTGAAGAGGGAAATGCCAAAATGTCATACTCAAAGATAAAAAAAACCTCTTAGACAAGCAGAATGGAATTCTCAGTACATGCCTACATACATGCGCGTGTGTGTGTGTGTGTGTGTGTGTGTGTGTGTGTGTGTGTGTGTGTGTGTGTTCTTGTGTAGGAGTGTGAGAGTATAAGTGAGTGCTAATACAGTTAGTTAGAGGGAGATGAATTCAGGGAGTGTGAGAGAAGGGAGAGAAAATTAAGCAGTGTATGTATAAAGTGATGGAGAGACATGGCTAGTTGCTTTTCCAGCCTCTCATATTGTAATTTGCCTGCAATGACCCATATCGTAAAAAAAAAAAAGACCAGGCATCGAGATGTAGAAAAAGAAATGACGACGAAACTATTCAACGTTTATATAATCAGGCACCGTGGCCAAGATGTCAAGTAATTTTATTGTCTCCCAAGTGGGAGACCACCGACGAAGATCTCTCTGTTTTTGGGATATCAGGCTGTTCGTTTTTCTCACCAAGTCTCCACAGGATAAGACATACGCAGCCTTCTATCGCCTTCCTTCCCCGCTACATTTTCGAAATACCCCAAATCCGAAAAGCATTCTCTATTTTTATAAAACAACACAGAATTATTTGGGTGGTAGGGGTTCACGTGATTCACCTGACTCACTCACTCAATATATATATATATATATATATATATATATATATATATATATATATATATATTGTGAAGGAATATGACCTTGGTGTATTCATATATATAGCAGCTATTTAAATACACTAACTCTTCTCGCATATGTGCAAAATATATACAAGTCTTCACACGCACAGGGTGAAGTAATTTTTACACAAATTCTTTACGCATAGTTCAAGCAAACGATGTACAACGAAATGTCCAACAGAGTATATACTATCGGCATTTACTGCAATTCTATTTTGTTTAGAAATATAATTTTTAAATTGACAAAAGCAGATCGTAACTATTTTCAGATGTGGTATGTGCACAAATCGAAATTAACAGCCTCTACAGAATAGTTAATATTTTCATTCTTGTTGTCTACAATGACAAAGATTGGGAGGAAGCCAGCAACAAGCAGAATCGGGCTTTCATTAACCCTAGAGACCAAGATTATAAGAAGCCAAAAACATCCATTCATTGGATCGCTGCTGAGCTAAATGTGGACACAAAAACCTTCAAAATGATCGAGCATGACGGCATTAAATCATTCATCAGACGGACTTTGAGCCACTGGAATGACTTGTATCTCACTAATTGAGGTGATGATGTCAAAAAAATAATCTGGATTATGGCTTCAATCCGGGTCATGGTTTTTGTGCATAGCACACTGATACTGGAAAATCCTGTCTCAGTTCTTTTTCGTCTTTCAACGATAATGTGATTAAGCCTATCAGACAATACGAAAGGAATTTACCTAAAATAAATAGACAAAACTTGTATGTATTA
This sequence comes from Acanthosepion esculentum, assembly GCA_964036315.1. Classification (NCBI taxonomy): domain Eukaryota; kingdom Metazoa; phylum Mollusca; class Cephalopoda; order Sepiida; family Sepiidae; genus Acanthosepion; species Acanthosepion esculentum. The sequence continues at coordinate 87,150,392 of OZ038487.1, forward strand.
TTTTTGAAACATGCATTAATGAAAAATTGCTGCCGAAATATACACAATCTCTCTCTCTCTCTCTCTCTCTCTCTCTCTCTCTCTCTCTATATATATATATATATATATATATATATATATATATATATATATGTGTGTGTGTGTGTGTGTGTGTGTGTGTGTGTGAAATTTATTTCAAACCTTCTTCAGCTTTCGATCCTTAGCTCTGATTAATTAATGATGAATATATCATTTTCATTTATGAGCGTTTTCAACACGATACGACTGTTAGCTTAGTCAGGAATTATTGATTCATATTGCTCAAAGTGGGGACCCGTAGTTACCATAAAAACCTGGGAGTATTCCAGTAATATATCTTTAATCGTTTCTAATATACAACGGTTCAGGGCGTAATCTAACATTTGGACAAATTTGCTATTACAGGATTGGGAGAATTAATTTAATTAAATTATATATATATATATATATATATATATATATATATATATATATATATATATATATCGAGTGAGAGCGACAGAGGGAGCTGGGTAGAAAGATAGATATGAGTTGCAATAAATCATGATGATGTTTAAAGAAGAAGAATTATATAATTTATAAAGATTTTCCTATTTGTCTCATATTATATACATATATATATATATATATATATATATATATATATATATATATATATATATATATATATATATATATATATATATATATATTGAGAGAGAGAGAGAGAAAGCGAGAGAAAAATAGCAGAGATTTATAGAGAGAAGCATATCTAAATCATATAAATGTGTGAGTATATGTGTGAGTGTTTGTGTATTGTATGAATTTCACTTGAACCATGAAAGAAATATACGGTGTTGATTGCTGTTTTTATCTACAAAAACTCCTCTTTCCAATACTAAACTCTATTTCCAGATGGAAATCTCAAAATGTAAACAATATATATATATATATATATATATATATATATATATATATATATATATATATATATATGTAAACAATATATATATATATATATATATATATATATATGAGAGAAAGAGAGATAATGATATGTGCATGCAGGCATGTTTGTATGTATTCTCTACTAAAATTTGAAACTATGTTCATTGTATATGTTTAAATCATTATCTTGTTTCCTTCATTTTTATCTATCTATTTATCTCAATCTTTTCATATATTCTTCACGATATAGATATATACTTATATATATCTCGAATCATATATATATATATATATATATATATGAATGACAAATAGGAAAACTGTGTTAGTTGCTGACGCGTTTCGTCCAATGTGGACCTTCTCAAGGCAAAAAAGAAATGAATTTATTTAACCAAAGTAACTAATAATAACAAAAGAAATATGTTCTTAGCAACTGAGAGAATCTAGAGAACGCTATTTTCATATTGTTAACTGAAAATATCGTCAGTTACTGTCACGTGTGTAGATATTGTCATTTTAGCTGTGTTGACAGATTCAACAATTTTCTTTGCATTTTACGATATTGTTGTCTACGTATGTTTGGGAGACCAGTAATTTTGTTAAGAAAGGTGAAATAGGGAAAAGGCCTTGGCACAGATTAATATTTGGGTAATATTCTATAGCGGCACTCTCTAGAATTTTCTTTCTGAATGAGTTATTTTCTTTTTTTGAATGTAGCATTTTTAATATCAAAATTATGGTTGAATTTATTTCTATGTATAACTGGTTTATAAGCGAAGTTGTTTTTTGTAAGGTCTCTTTTGTGCTCATGAATGCGTTTTTTAAAAATTTATACTTGTTTCTCCAATATAGTGGGAGGAACACTTTTGACAATTTATTTTATAAATGCCTGCTTCACAAATATTATTGTTATTAGTGTTTGAAGACCTTAGTATATGCATAATGGTTTTGGATTTATTTGTGACAATTTCAAGATTATTTAGATGGGATAGGTCATTCTGGATAGTGGAAGTGACAGAGTTGGTCGGTAGTATTATGTATCTGTTTTCATGTAATTTACTAATGCGGATTATTTTATTAGTTTTCTTTCGGTTGTATATTTTGTATGCCTTTGTTCTTGCGTTTTGGATTAAATTATATGAGTATTGTAGGCTTTTGAATGTGTTTTCTATGTATGTCTCTTCTTTAAGTAAATATTAGGGACTAAAGATTCTTAATGATCTTAGATAGAAACCTATAATAATTCCAGATTTAAATTTAAAAGAGTGGTTTGAGTAGAAACTGATCAGATCATTTTTTTGTGGCCTTTCTGTAAACGTCAAAATTGAGTTCGTTATTATTTCTATGTAACAAAATATCCAGGAACGGAAGAGTGTAGTTGTTTTCAGTTTCGAAAGTGAAGTTTATTGTAGGTTCAACATTGCTAAGTTTGGAGAGAAGATCCGTTAAATTGGTGTTTTTTGGAAGTATTAATAACGAGTCGTCTATGTATCTGAAATATGAAGAGTTTGTAGGGAGAATATTTTTGAATGGGTCAATTTCTAGAAATTCTAAAAATAGACAAGAAAGAACCCCGTTGAGAGGAGGTCCAATTAGTAAACCAAATTTCAGTCCGGAATGTTGGTTATTAAATGTAAAGCATATTGCTAGACTGGAAATCGAAGAGAAAATAATGATATAATCAAATTATTAATTTTCCGCATTACGGAAATCAAACTATCTGAAAGGAAACTCGTAAAAATATCGGAAAGTTTAATTAAGAACTATTCGACTTGAGAACTCAATTTTTTTGAAGGACATTTTCCTGAAACTATTTCCATGAATATCCACCAACAATTGCAGTTCGACCAATGAATGCCTTTTGTTTTCTCTAGGGAAACGGTTGCTTTTACAATTACTTCGTCCTGTGTTTTCGGAATAGATTTTAACCGCTGCTTAAAAAAAATGAAAAAAAATGAAACAGACTTATCGGTTAATTTGCCGCATAACACCCGCGCACAGTTCGCTTTAAAAAATTCCAAAATACTTACATTTCTGTGTAATTGTACATGCTCCATTCGAATCTGGCTTGATAAATATGATAAAATCTACCGTTTTGACTTAATCGACAGTGAAATTTCGGATTCATCTGTGTCATTGGCGGCAGCCATTACTGACGTTGTTTGCATACATTCGCTGCGGAACTAATCTTTCTTGTCTAAATTTGTCTCAATTACTGCGCACAAGAACTACTTACGTAGACACGCTCAGTTTGCGTAATAATACCTACACTGATAGCTCTTCTTTGTATGTATACAAACAACGCAAGTATTGGCTGCCCACGACGTGAATGAATCCGAATTTTCACTGTTGATAAATCCAAAACGTTAGATTTTATCAAATATATCAAGCCACATTGGAATGGAGCATTTGCAATTACACATAAATGCAAGTATTTTGTAAATTCTTAATGTGAACTGAGTGCAGGTGTCACACTGAAAATTATATCTCTCCGCAATATCACATCTGACGTAAATCAAAGCAAATATAAAATACTAGCCGAGGTACCCGTCGTTGCTCGGGTGTATATGGCTGCTATTGTACAACCGCATCCCCCTGTACACTCGTACCGGCAGTCTAGAAATATCTGCCCGCGTCCCCACTTTCATGCATCATCCGTTGGTGTACTAAGCTACTCCCCTCCTCGTATTTTTGACGGTATCTCCGGCGTAAGTGTTTGATTGTTCTTAATAAAGGAATTCTATAGATATACCTTTCTTCTGTGGTCGTTGTCGGGAGTCAAATTGTTTCAATGTCTTAGATATTTACTAAATTTCCTATGGCCGTAATAACTTTCAAATACTATGGCATTGTTCACAAATCTATTAATCAAACAAGACCAGGGATGAAGCGTGAGAGCTTGATTCAACTGCAAGAACGCCCCTCTCCTTCTTCGTGCGTTTACTGTAAAGCTGGGGTTAATAAGAGATCCTTCGGGAATTGTTTGCTTTTTAAAGCTGCAATAATCCGTCCCAAAAAATCTTTGCATGAAAGTTTGTTCGAATGCCAATTTATGATGGAATCATAATAAGAAAGTTATGGCGAAAAAGCAAAAGCCAATTTTTGACCTAGTTTGTTGCAGATGTCGTCCACTTAACTGAAATCTAAACCAAAGATTCACGCAGGAAAAATTGTATGTCCTATTTAATTAACATGGCAAATTTGGAAAGCATCGGATGAAAAACTAGGTAGTTATGGCCGAAAAACGGGTTTTTTGGATAGGTTTTCGTGGTTTTTCGTATTTACGCGGGGAAGCTAGCAGGACTTTCTTATTTCTTATGATGGCAATTTTTTTGCGATATTTTTGAAGAAAATCAGATTAAAAAAATGAGAAAGTTATTCAAGTTTTTTATTTTAAGTCGCAGGAAAATTCACATTTCTACACAATTTTATGCATTTTTTTATGTGATGCCAATCTCGCGAGAACACTACCAAGCACTCTGCATAAACCTTGTAACATGAGCTGATGTTTTGCATTAGGTGCAAAGAACATCAGTTCATCCAGTAAAAATTATACCTTGATTTTTACAAATGTCGCCCCCACCTTCGGTTTTATCGATTTTTCTGCCAAACACGGGGTGACTGGAGATGGAAATGTTGGTCTTGGCTTATTTTAATAACTTTGCAACACGTGTGTGGAATTTAATCGAAATCGGTCAAGAAATGTAGACGTACATAAATAGATTACACACACACACGTATACAAACAGACACAGACACACAAACACAGGTATCTTCTGTTTTATAGATATAGAAATCTCGTTTCAACTTACGGAACAACGTCAGGATAAAAGTATATATACATACAGGTGAACAGTAACACAGATGATTCGAACTAATATTAACATAAAAAAGTACGGTTTCAAACAAAAAGAAAAACAGGAATTAAATTGTTATAAATATATATATATATATATATATATATATATATATATATATATATATATATATATATATAATAAAAGGATGATGTAGAAAATGAAAGAAAATGTTACCATGAATTTGAAAAAAAGATTGTGGTTTTTAAAGAAAGTCGAAATGAAACGAAAAAGTCGTTAAGCTGAGATAGGGAGGAATTAAAAGTAATTAGTAAAGTAAGAATTCAGTCGCAGAATGTTTGTTATGTTTCCAAAACGGAAGCTAGAGTCTTAAAGGTCAAACAATAAGCCGACATGTTGGCACACTTATTATAAGCAAATTCGTACACAAAAGTTAAGACAAGTATGAGCAGACACATACAATAAATTTCTATCTCTTTCCCTGTCTCTCTCTGTCTCTCTCTCTCTATATATATATATGTGCGTATACACAAAAACATCCCCCCCACAAACATATATATATATATATATATATATATATATATATATATATATATATATATATATATATATATATATATATATATATATATATATACGAAAACATCTGTCTTGTCACATATATACATCTAAGATCACATATTACCAAAAGTAATACACTTACGCCAAAGTTATATAACCATCAATCTTAGATTCCGGAATCGTACACGTATTAGATTTATACAAATACGCACACATTAGATGTAATACACACCCACACACACACGCACGCACACACACACACACACATACATACATACATATATATATATATATATATATATATATATATATATATGCAGAACACAACACTCAAACACGTATATATATGTGTATATATTTGTACACACACAACACACAAACGTGTTTATATATATATATATATATATATATATATATATATATATATATATATATATATATATATATATATATATATAAATGTGTGTGTGCGTGTTTATCTAAAAAATCAATACGCTTTAATGCAACTTCATCTCTGCAGTGCGCCAACGCCTTAAGTGTAGATTCTCCGATTGACGGGTTTCGATCCTAGCTAGAGTCAACAAGAGTCTTGCCACACTGATGAGCATTGATACAATGAAACTGTCAGTTTGCAGATAACTATATATATATATATATATATAAAAAAAACAAATGAAAACTACAGACAAACGTTCGTTTTCTTCATCAAGACATTCATTTCTGTAGTTTACTGCTACAGCAAGCAGAGACATTTTTTCTCTCCCGATGATGGCCATGTTGGTCGAAACTAGTCGAGGATTATAAATGAAATAATAATAATAAAAGCATAAGAATATTAATCAACAACCCCGTATGTCTGAAGATTTTAATTGATTTTTTAAATAATTTTTATCGTTCAAAACATATATATATATATATATATATATATATATATATATATATATATATATATATATATATATATGCCAGAGTAAGACAAATAGTGAAATATTTGTTAAAACTGAATGTATTAAAAGTGATCACTCCTTCTCTCTTTCTATAAATACATATATATATATATATATATATATATATATATATATATATATATACCGCGTGTAACATCACAATTGGCCAAATCGTGTTATTTGTTCATTGCACAAAATTTTTAATGTCAAAAGAACTAACTTTCATCTTTCCCGTATTCCAGATGAGACATTTAGCCATATCGATATCATTTGTCGTAAGAAGCACTGAAAAGCCAGTTGACTTTTTTTTACCTAGAAAGAGACAAACGTTTCTCTCATGTTTCTGATAAGTAAAGAACTTGCGAATTTGTTGATGAGGGCTCGGAAGCCTACATCAATTACCTTGAGAATATATCGCTGTCTTGGGTCTAGAGTGTCACTGCTGGAGGAGACTATGTCTGGCAACAGGACACTGCACCATGCCACAAAATCAGGAGAACACAATCATGGCTGTCAAACAATTTTCAGCGGCCACAACTAACTGCACTCCCCAGACTGCAACCCCTTGTGAATTATGATCGTGGCGATGTTGAGCGAGAGACACACAAACTCCAACAAAACGGGTCATATAAAACGTCTTCCAAAAAAAAAAAGTTTGCTGAACTTCCATGTGTCAAATAATGTTGAATAATTTCATTACACGAAACGGAACATTTTGATGGAACATTGATGTGTCCCAACTATTTTAAAAAAAAATCAGTGTAAGAATATATGAGAAACGTCGAAGTTTTAAGTAGAAGGGTAACTACAAAGAAAATGCTGTTAACAATCAGGAAGCGACCGTTGATTTGTTTGCGAGACACAACGAGGAACACAGTCATAATGCATGCTGCAGGTAAGGGATGCTGGCGAATAACGAGTGAGTAACCTACTTGAGAAGTTGAGAAAATGGATAGCGGAACAAGTACCACGAAACATAGAGATGTCGTAAAGAGAAGGAATTTCACAGAAAAAAATTTCTGAAGAGCCCTGATCGACATTTTTCTCAAAGGATAGCACGCAGACACACACACACAGACAGAGGCGCAAACGGATGTAAATTGTATATTTTTGCCGCAATTTTACTATCTTTCATGTTTAATTATATGTAAAGAAGAAGAAAAATTTCAGAGTTTTTTTTTAATTTTATTTTTGAATTCAGTCCCTGCGATATTTAATAAAGTCTAATCGCGTGTAGAAACTTTCAGTAGAGATCATTGTTCCAAACTTCAATAGCAATTTCCATCGAGTTGTTTTTTCATTTTCATCAAGTTCGTATTTTTGTTTGTTCACGCTCTCAGTTGCATTTTATAGAAGTAGTAGAAATTCTAAGTCGAGCTGGATTGGAAATAGTATTAATATGTTGATGTTACATCAAAACACGGCTGATACCTCCCATCGAATTTCAATGTAATACCGCAGCATATATATATATATATATATATATATATATATATATATATATATATATATATATATATATATCAAAGTGTGGAAGAACGAACAGTAAGATTACAGCGTTCAAAACATCAATTTAAAAATAGTGCTCAATACATAAAGTAGAGCCGTAAATATTTATTTATTTATTTATTATGCAGTGTTACATTAGGGCATGCACATATCCACTACAAAATTGGACATTTTTGTTTCAACGTCAAAAAAAGGAAATCCCACCTGATGAGACGTTTATATATATATATATATATATATATATATATATATATATATATATATATAATTTAGCTTATTTAACAATATTAAATGTTAGCACTATCTACAGTACAATGTTACATCCCTGGGACAAAAAGGTTACCTGTGTTCTACAGTAAATAGAGTGTTTGATGGAATATATATGAAGCTCACTGGAGAAAAGGGAGATTTTAAAAATATTGTCTACTGCTGCTATCCATTGCTCTTCAATTATGAATTGAGCTCTTCAAGCGACAGGCGCATTTCCCTTTCTCTCCGCTGTGCCCCCATAGTTTAGGGGTATGCCAAATCAGTCGACTTTTGAGGCCGGTTTGAAGCAATCGGACGTCTAACCACACTGAAGAGCTGTGATACAGCTAAACAGTCTATCTGTAGATGACTCTCACTCTCTCTCTCTCTCTCTCTCTCTCTCTCTCTCTCTCTCTATATATATATATATATATATATATATATATATATATATATATATATATATATGTGTGTGTGTGTGTGTGTGTGTGTGTGTGTGCGCGCGCGCGCGTGAATTAGTTTTTTATTAATATAACAGATCTGTATCAATTTAAACGTTATTGACCTGAAAAAGACCGGAGAGTACAAGGGCCCAAACGTTTTGAATCTGGTAATAAACATGAGGATAACAGTTCGAATAATACAAAAAATACAAATAATCATAATATCTCAGAGATATAGATAGATACAAATTTTACTTTAATAAGATTTCATGAACATCCTGATCGGTAGACGAAAATAAATATATTGTTAAATAAATAAACAAAGCTTCCTCTGCAATATGTGTATACAACAGAAATATCATTTGAAATGATAAAAATCTGTTGGATTAATATAAAATACATTCTAAAATTGTCTTTGTTTCCATATATAAACGAAAATGTGCTGATAGGAAATATTTCGAGAGATCTACGACAGGGGAATTTTGCTTGAAGAGTAATAAATTTCGCTACTTCTGGCCGACTGCTCTTCGTGGCCAAGTCGGTTAAGGTGTGCCGAGCTAAACGTTACCTCCTCTACCATGAGGAACACAGGTTGGTTTCCGGACAGAGAGTATAAATATTTATTTAATGAGATTTCTCGAACATTCAGACCAGAAGACGAAAAAACAAAACATATACTTAATAAATAAAAGCAGCATCTACACAAATACGAGCATTTGCTAATAGTAATGTCTAATGTAATATATATATCTATATATATATATATATATATATATATATATATATATATATATATATATATATATATATCTGACCATATAATTTTTTTCTCTCTCTCTCTGTCTTCATATATATATCTATATATATATATATATATATATATGGATGGGAGTTTGCATTGAAGCTAGATGCGTCTACTTCAGTAAGTAGTTCAGGCCAGTGGTGAAGAAAGCAGTTATTTCACGCATGATATTTTACAATCCTCTGCTCCTCGTAAGTGCTCTTAGCACAATGCATCAGAATAGACAGTGTAGTTCGAAAATAACACGTTGATGTTTTGGGATGGAAACTCAAGTAACAACACATAATCAATTTCATACTAAGTGAAACTACAGCCGCATCACAACCCAAAAGTACAAGAACATCCGGTAAAAGAAATCGGACGAATTTTCTTATCCGAAATTAGAACCTAAGAATATACGCCAATCAATAAATAAACGAATAATATGACAAAATATGAGAAATATACAATTATAAATATAACAAATGAAATGAAATAAGATACGAAAATACAGGTTGGGTTAGTAAATAAATTTAAACCCCGACATAGAAAAACTGGGAAGAGCAGAGTTTCATTTTTCTTTACTCCCAACATGTCCCATTGCCTATATATTGTGTTCACATAAGGAATAAGTACTTTAGAGGCGGGAAAGTGGCAGTCACAGTGTTGATTTGTTTGTCATTACTATAAACGTTTTAGCATCGATTTTGAGCAATTTTCCTGAACATAGCAAAATGATTTATACCAATAAATATAGTACAATGTATTTCTTTCTTTGTTTCTTTCTATCTATCTATCTATCTATCACTCTCTCTATCTCTCTCGCTCTCTACATATATATATATAAATATATATATATATATATATATATATATATATATATATATATATATATATATGAATATATAGGGAAAATGTTATAGTTGTTCCAATGAGAGAAAGATATATACTTTGAAAAAAGAGAGAGAAACCGCAAACTTTTTTCTTTATAATGTGGATTTGTTTTAGCGTATATATTATATACACTCAAGCAAATCCATCTTATAACCAACAAAGTTTGTGTTTTCTCTCTGTTGTTTTAATATATATATATATATATATATATATATATATATATATATATATATATATATATATATTTATGCACACTACATTACAAAGTTTGAGGCCAACACCTTAAGTTTTTAAGTTGGCGCCAAAAGTGGTTGTTTTGTAAATTAAATAAGAGATAAATTATTATAAATGCTTAAAAAAAATGTTAGACATAATATATTTCATTAGAATTTTTTATGACAATAAAAAAGGCATTTTATCATTAAATTTTGATCTCAGCAAAATATCCTTCTTTAGCATTGATTACAACAGTACAAATTTTGAGTATTCGTTGCAACATTTTCTCAAAGTTTACGTTTGATAATTCATTCTAATCATTTTTAATGACACGAAGAGCATTTTTTCATATCTATCTATCTATCTATCTATCTATCTATCTATCTATATATATATATATATATATATATATATATATATATATATATATATGCAGGTTTTACGGAATATGACAGAGAATATGCTTTGATTTAGTTTTTTATACAATTTCTGATGTCATTTTATAATTTTTTCTTTTTCAGTAGATAAATTATATAAAAACCGTCCAATTTCTGATCATAGCTCAATTAGGTCCCTTTTAAATACTCATGGAGACCTACTGGATCCTATTCGTAATATATAGTTGATAACAGAAATATAATAGCATCGTTTACATGTAAAAAAAAACGCTAAAATAATGGAAGCTTATTAATAAAAACAATAAAGCAACACTCAGTATTATCAACTATGAACATGGACACAATATCTTGACCGCGTTTTGAAAATGAAACATTATATAGAAATATCCATACAACAATCTATTTCTTGTTAGCAGTTAATATATGAACAATTGGACATTTTTATTGAAAAGAAAAATGTATTAGATCACATGAGAAATTGTATAAAATATATGAGCATTTGAAACACAATGACTAATATAATTGCTATATAAATTATATATATATAATGAAGAAAAAAAATAAATTGCTGAAAAGAAAGGGAGAGAATACCTCTAGACATCTGGGAGTAGAACGTGCACCGAACGCAGAGTGAACGGACTGTAATGTAAAGAAAGATTAGGCAGAAGAAAAAGATAATTCGAGCAGGAAATCAGAAGGAAGAAGAAGACTGAAGAGAAAAACATGCATTTGCTAAAACAAAGGGACGTGTAGGATATTTAAATAATAATAATAATAATAATAATAATAATAATAATAATAATAATAATAATAAAGTTTCAAAATCCCTAACAGGACAATTGTTGACATTAAGCGAATGGACGCCAAAACTAGAAAGCTACCGCATGCACCATCCCAAAGCTGATGTTGATCGTCTGTATGTGACCAGAACGGAAGGAAGAGGAGGATTACTTCAAATAGAACTGTCTTCAACAACTGGCCTTCAAAGATACCTGGAAACTACCGAAGATTGGATGATGATATGTATCAAAGAACATGAAAGTAGTATGCGACTTTATCCCGTAATAAAGGAAGCTAACAAGTTGAAAATGGAGTTTCAAAATGGCGTAGAAATAAAAACTGCAAAATACTTAACAAAAAAACAAAACAAACAAAAATACAAATGCACCGACCAGACAGAGAAACAATGGCTAGATAAACCGCTTCATGGCAAATACTCTGCCCGTACCAAATAATTGATATAGAGAAACCCCGTACCCATCAGTGGCTACGTAGTGAAGGGTTAAAAGCTGAAACCGAAGTTTTTATCATGGCTGCACAAGACCAATGGTTGTTAAATAGAAATTATCAAGGAGTCATATTAAAAAATTGTGTTAGCTCGAGAGGCAGATTCTGTGATAAATATCTAGAAACAATTCATCTTGTATCACTGAATATAAAACCCGGCATGACAGAGTGCGCCAATATCTGCATTGGAAAATATGCAACTTCTAAAAGGAAGGAAACTGAAAGAAATTTGTATGAACACCACCCAGACCCGCTTTCCGAGATAGGACCCGTAACAATTTTATGGGACTACACAATACAGACAAACAGAACAATCAAAGCTAATCGCCCTGACATCGTTATTAGAGACCGCAAAGAGAAAAAAAACGGATCTTTATTGATATGACAGTCCCTGCAGACTGCAATGTATCTTTGTAGATTTTCAAAAGGCTATCGAATACAATGACCTCGAAATCGAAATCTGAAAAATGTGGCGCATGAGAACATCAAAAATCTCTGTTGTAGTTCCAGCCGTCGGATTGGTTGCAAAAGATTCCAATAGACACATTAAAGGGAATTCCTGGTAGCCAATTGCTTTAAAGAAATACAAGAAATTGTTCTCACGAGTACAGCCCACACCTTAGGAAGGGCTTTATCTATGTAATATATGTGTTTTGTATTTAAATTGCTCATAGGAGTATGTCATGATGCAATTTCTGAAATTAGGTTACTGGTTGGGACCTGGAAAGAAATGAGTACACACCAGAAATCAGAAGTAATAATAATAATAATAATATTTTTTTGTATCTCTTTGAGTCATGGAATGATTGAAGGGACCCCTGGAAGTCCATGCCTCAAAGAGATACAAATACAGCCCACACTTTACGAAGGGCTTTATCTATGTAATTATTTTTTTTCTTTGCAGTGGAAAGTGTCATGATACTATTTCTAACTTTAGGTCCCTGGGCGGGACCCGGAAAGAAATGTGTAAACGTCAGATATCAAAGAAAATAAAAATAATAATAATAATAATAATATTGAAGTGGAAATCTCAAATATGTGGCATATGAAGACATCCATATTTCCAGTTGTAACTGGAATACTTGGCAGATTTGAAAAGTTTCCAATAGAGTAATTCAAGGGATTCCTACTAGCACATGCCTTAAATTAATATTAAAGATTTGCACTGACAAGTAAAGCTCAAACATTACGATAAGCTTTATCGATATAAATAGGTGATCTTTGTTTTGTCTTTGTTTTTTAAAATGGTCAATGGAAAATGTCAAAATGCCGGTTGTGACGTTAGGTCTCTGCTTGGGACTAGGAAGGAAATGTGTATATAACAGAATTCAAAGGAAATAATAATAATAATAATAATAATAATAATAATAATAATAATAATAATAATAATAAGAAGAAGAAGAAGAAGAAGAAGAAGAAGAAGAAGAAATAATAGTCGAATGGAAAATTAATTGATAAGGATAAGAATAAAAAGGAGAATAATCGAAAGATAACAAGAATAAGAAACTGGAAAAGAAAAAGTATGAACTGATTAAAACCAAGAATTAAAGAAATAGAATAAAATAAAATAAAAATGTACAAAATCAGTTCATATATGAAATGAGAAACAAAAAAAATTGGAAGTAAGACACATGATGATGGTGGTGAGGATGATGCTGCCTACGACTACGACAAGGATGACTAGGATGATGATGATGATGATGATGATGATGATGATGATGATGATGATGATGATGATGATGATGACGACGACGACGACAACGAATTCGATGACGACGATGTTGATGATGATGATAATGTTACTGATGATGATGATGATGATGATGATGATGATGATGAGAAAAAGTAGGAACAGATATAAGCAAAACAAGATAAAAGGTAGTAGATTACCCCCCCACCCAAAAAAAAATGACAATATGAAAAAAAAAAAAAAAACTATGGTACGCTTGAATATTCCGGCTGCGGTGCTAAGAATAAAAAAAAAGAAAAGAACACGAAAAACGAAAAAAAATAAAAAAAATGAGCGAAGCATTTAGAAATGGTAAAGTTATAACTAGCGTTCCTAGACGAATTCCACGAATTTCAGCTACTCGGCTCCGAGCCTCGCTACGCTACCAAGCCAACTGTCATTGCTACCATTTTATTTAAGGGGAAAATAAGAATAACATCGCTCGTTCAGGTATAATTTCTGTCTATTTTGGATCTCTGTTCTGTCCCTCGAATCTGTGTAATTGTGCTAAGCAAAAAGAGCTTGCCCCCATAAAAGAGAAAGTAATAAAGAAATAATAAAACGAAGAAGCGAGGAAAGAATGTGCATTGTTAAAATGAAGACGTAAAAATAGTCAAAGTATGAAAGAGGGGAAAATAAAAAGGAATAAATAAGAAAGAAGAATGAAAGAAAGAAAGAAAGAAAGAAAAAAGAAAGAAAGAAAAATGAAAGAAAAAAGAAAAAGAAAGAAAAATCAAAGAAAAATAATGAAAGAGAAAGGAAAAGAAAGAAAGAAAGATATGTAAAAGAAGAAGAAAGAAAGAAAAAAAGAAAAAGAAGGAAAAGTTTTTCATGAAAGACGCAAAGAAAGAGAGAGAGAAAAATGAATCAAAATGTAATGCATTATGCAGAAATAAGATAAAAAAAGAATCTGAACAGACAAAAAAGTAATAAATAAATATAAAGAAAGAAAGAAAGAAAGAAAGAAAGGAGAAAAGAGGAAGCAATATGTAGAAATAAAGAAATTAAAAGAACCAAAGATGGACATGTTGAAAAGAACAAATAAGGAAATATAAAATAGAATGGAAGAATGACGTTGATATAAGGACAAAGAAAAAAGAAGAAAAAAAGAAAGAAAGAAAGAAAGAAAGGAGAAAAGAGGAAGCAATATGTAGAAATAAAGAAATTAAAAGAACCAAAGATGGACATGTTGAAAAGAACAAATAAGGAAATATAAAATAGAATGGAAGAATGACGTTGATATAAGGACAAAGAAAAAAGAAGAAAAAAAGAAAGAAAGAAAGAAAGAAAGGAGAAAAGAGGAAGCAATATGTAGAAATAAAGAAATTAAAAGAACCAAAGATGGACATGTTGAAAAGAACAAATAAGGAAATATAAAATAGAATGGAAGAATGACGTTGATATAAGGACAAAGAAAAAAGAAAAAAGAAAGAAAGAAAGAAAGAAAGAAGTAAACCGGCGATAGAAAATAAATGAAAACCTAAAATACTTGTCGCTAGGATAATAAAAATGAAATCAGCCATGAAAAGAAAATGAATGAAAAAGAAAAACGAATAAATTAAATGAAAATTAAGTTCAGGTAGAAAAATTATATAAAAAAAAAATATGTCAGGAAAACGAAAGAGGAAAAAAGGAGCGGTAAGAAAAGAACAACTCTGTTGTGTGACGTTCACGAACCGCCGCACGTGATCGGATGTGGCACAAGCCGAAGTTTATTGTGGGCTAGAGAGCCCGTAGCCTCGGCCATAAATTCCCCGTAAACTCCATAAAAAAAACGGGTTCGGGTAGCTGTCTCCTGAGACACGACTCTTCCCTCCGACATGGGCTCCTCTGGGGATTCTCTCAGCCCGGTGGCAAAAAGTTTGACCAGCGCACTTCCGAAGTAATCCGGATATATGCTGTGATGTCTCAACTCAGAAGTGGAGGAAATTTTACAGTTTCCTTCTTAGTGATTAAAATTTTGATGTAATTTCCATTATTGACTGTGCGCAGGATCAAATATAAAAGAAGAATTTGAATGTTGATTTTATAGGCAATTTAGTCCCACACACTTGTAAAATTGGCATAACGATGTCTTATAACACCCTCGACATGCCATTTTAAACTTAGCAACTGTTATAGTAAAAAGAGAAAGAAAGCGGGAAAATAGGTGAGATAAATATGGAAAAGAATTTGGAATGAAAGATGGAAAGGTGCGGAGTCCGTTCCAAGATGTTCAACTTGAAGAGCACATTAAAGAAAGATGAAAGAAAAGTAAGTTTAGATAGCGAGAGAAAAAAAAAGAAACAGAAAAAAATAGGACGAATGAGCCAGAAATACAAATGAGAGGGTCGTTAAATGTAAAGGAAGGAAGGAAGGAAGGAAGGATCTTAGTTTAGAGAAAAATAGAGAAAGAAAAGATAATGAAAATTAAAAGAAAGAGGAGCAGCTAAAAAAGAAAAGAAGAAGGGAAAATAAAAAATGTCAATGAAAGTGGGAACGAATTAACAATGCTAAAAACAGATAAAAGAAAAAGTAAGTATATGAGAAAGAAATAAATAAAGAAAGAAAGAAAGAAAAACCAAAGAAAGAACTGGTGAATGCTAGAAAGAATGAAAGAGAGAAAGAACAAAAAATAGAAAGAAAGAAAGATAATGGTTGAAAAAGACTGGAAGAAATGACAACTGAAAAGAAAGAAAGAAAAAGGCGAATAATTAACAAGCGAAAGAAAGAAAGAAATCATAAATGAGAGAAAGAGCGAATTATATATATATATATATATATATATATATATATATATATATATATATATATATATATTTGAAGAAAAAGATTAAAAGAAATGAAAACAGAAAAAGTAAGAAAGGAAGGAAAAGAAAGATAGTATGAACGACTGAATATAACCAAATAAAGAAAGAATAAGTGAAAGATAGAAAGACAGAAAAAGCGAAAGAAAAATATATAAAAGAAAAACATAGGGGTTGAAAAAGACTGAAAACTGAAAAAGAAAGGCAGGAAAAGAAAGAAAGAAAGGGCGAATGAGTGAAAGGGGGAAGAAGATATATATATATAGAGAGAGAGACATGGAGAGAAACAGAACCAGAGAGACTGGAAGAAATGAAAACTGAAAAGAAAGAAAGAAAGTGAAAGAAAGAATGAAAGAGCGAAAGAAAGAAAGAACGACCGAAAGAATGAACAGGTAAGCGAAAGAATGAAAGAAAGAGCGAAAAACATATATATATATATATATATATATATATATATATATATATATATATATATATATATATATATATATAATATATATATATATATATATATATATATATATATATATGTTTGTATGTATTTGAATAAAAAGACTAAAACAAATGAAAAACAAAGTAAGAAAGGAATGAAAAGAAAAATAGTAAGAACCAGCAAGTCAAGAAAGGGCAATGAAAGAAAGAAAGAAAGAAAGAAAGATAGAAATAAAGAAAGAAAGAAGTAGAGAGAGATATATTTGAAGAAAAGCCTGAAAGAACTGAAACAGAAAAAGAAAGTAAGGTTAGGAAGAGAAATATAGAAAGAAAGCAAGAAAGAAAAGAAAGCTACTCTGTGTTAGCGTACCCGGAATTCAGAGAATCAATGTCAAAAAGATTTTCTGCTAGAATATGCTCACTTTAATAAATAACTGGTGTTTATATATATATATATGTGTGTGTGTGTGAACAGCGAAAAAGTTAGTGAGAACTGATGTCAGACTAAATAATGTTAACAAAGAAAAAAAGCAAAGAACGAAAAGAAATAATTTCTCCCCCGAACTCTTGTATGAACTAAAGACACAGAAGATATTACACGTGGAATCAGATAAACATCATTAATAGAAACTAAAAATAAAGGTGTAATGACCAGCAATACATCATGTTTTTTATCTTTAAGGGATTCTCTTAAAAAATAAACTTAAACAAATGATAAGAGTTACGACTAAGCAAAAGTTTATTGTTAAAAAGTTCGTCATTAAGAAACTGAAAAATGATACAACGCAAACAAAAAATAAATGTTTCCTAATTTGATAATCTAAATATGCAGGATTCTTCTTTTATAGGCGCGGAGCGTTCAAGACGTTGGTGATCGTGGTTCTCCACCATTTCCTGTTTTTGTAGCACTTAATATTTTTTGTATTATTGTTATCATTTCTAAACCCAGTTCTACCATCCATTTACTCCAGCTCGCTAGGTAGGTTATACATTGGCTTACTCTCTTTTTCTTGCCTTCAGTCGGTCCTGGAGCATCAGATTTTTCCAATCCGTTTCTCCTCATAATGTACCCAAGAACTTACAACTGTATCTTTCTGAGGTCGTTTATAAGTGTCTTTTTTCCCTATTTTCTCTAAAACTTCGTCGTTGGTCACATATTCGATCCATGATATTCTCAGCATCCTTCTGTAAAATCACCTTTCTGTTTCTTTGAATCTCTTCTTCATCTTTGATGAGATTGTCCAGCATTCAGCGCCGTATAGAAGGTCTAATATTGTATAACAGTTTAGTACTCATTTCTTTGTTTCAAACAACTGTTTTCTGTTTTTTTTTTTAAATGCATTGCTTAGATTCGGAAGGCATCATTCGCTATCTAAATGCGTATCCGGTTTCCAGTTATGCGCTTTCCGTCCATTAAGATTAAAACAATTTCATGATGCTTAAATTGTACTTGTTTGATTCTGATATCTCCAATATGTAATTTGTATGTTGGGCTGTCTCTTTTGCTAACAATCACGCATTGTCTTCTTTTATTTTATCTACTATTTCTTTATGGATTTCTTATAGTTTCCTTTCTGCATCAGCTATCAACAATGTGTCATCCGCATAACTTGTGTTGTTTAGATTTTGTTTCTCAATAATGATTCCTGCTAGGACTTTTAATTCTCTCGGAATCGCCTCCCTTTATGCGGAAAGCATACAATTATGCTGAATATCTTCAACCTCTTTCTTTCAGTGCGTGTATTGTTTTTGTTTCAATATTTTAATAAATATTTTTTTTCGATTAGATTCCTACTGTATATTTCCACGACTGAAAACATGAAAATTTGATGAAGATTGGAATGTTTTATGTGTAGAGGTTGAGGAATAATAGTATTTGTAGTTTTGACGATTGATAAAAATTCAAGATATTAAAAGACACAGGCAATCTATTCGAGAAGTGGTTCCTTCTTGAGACATGGTTCCTCATCAAGCTGGACGCACTACTGAAAATTCAAGGTAATTTTTTTCGTTAAAAATACCTAAAGCATTTTTACTACACTCGAACGTACACGTAAGCATCGGCCTTACAAATAGGGAAAAGTTGATTGTTTTCTCTTCGGAAAAAGGATAGTTTCTCTAAAGAATTGGCGTCTTCGTATAATATTATCACTGATATAAATATGATTAACACGCTGCTTCCGTGATACATCTATATCTATAATTTCTCAAAATGTGTGTGTGTCTGTGTGTGATTGAATATTATTTTTGCAGTTTTCATTCGATTTTGATGATTTTCTTTTTGATTGATAGATGATTCTTCAGTGCCGGCTTTGAACCCAAATTGTTGGCGACAATATCTCTCCACGACTTCCTCTCCATTATAACTCTCAGAAACGTTTTACTATTTAATATCTGTTCTTGGATATATATCGTTCATAAAACCTTCAATGAAAATAAATAGTTTAAATTATTACAATAATATTATTTATTATGAAACAGTTCCATTTTCAGGGTTAGCCACTATTCAAATTGTTAACCCCTCATTTGGTGATGTGCCTCAGTTGCACCCAAATGTTATTACTATTATTGATTTTCGGGTGGGCTCACTTAAAATTTAAACTGCTCAAACAGAACAGCAAAATTTCCCAGTGATAAAAGACACGGTCAAAGGCGGGTTATACTGCTAGTTACGAAATAATTTTAAGAAAAACTGAATTCTTGAAAAATTACTGAATTCAATATGAATAGGTTCCGTGTACTGAAGAAAAAATTAAATATTCTCATAATCCGTGAATCGAAATCTTATTCACACTATTGTCTTTAAATTACAGGTGCATATTTAACAGTCGGACAATTAAAGAATCGCATTTGTCACTTTGAAATTGAAAGGTAATGTTCATATAAAAAGAGATAATAAAAAATATACATTAAAAAAGGTAAGATTGTTTCCTAATTTATTCATTTGACTATACGAAACACAAATTAAAGTATGATAAATTATTTCCCCAGGGAACAAATATATATATATATATATATATATATATATATATATATATATATATATATATATATATATATATATATCATGAACGTTTTTTTGTTTCTAAAGATGTGACAAACACCCACTGTTTTAAAATGCTACAAACGATACATTCTGGCAAATTTGAACAAGGACATGACACTCAAGACTTCGATGACTTGTAACATTGTGCTAGCACAGCTATCGACGGCCCCCAAGTGTTCCGTCTACCCAATTTCACTCACAAGGCTTGGATCAACCCGGGTATGGTTTTCAGGCACTTTTCAAAGGTGCCGTACGCTGGGATAGACCCCTCCAGTCAGATAACATCAAGAAGTCTCAATGCTATTAGTATTGGTAATATTAACTGTTTCCCTCAAAGGAAACATTCGGCATTCATTGGCCAAGCAGCCAGAACAGCTTTCGGGTGAAATTTATAAAATCTTTGTGGGGAAACAATTTTCCAGAAAAATAGGTTTCTCGAGTTTATAACTTTTATCGCTCATTCTACTATTGTTAATTTCCTAATTTTTTATTGAAAGTAGTTTGAACATATTTATTATGTAATTATTTTCTCTTTGAGTTACATGTTCTATCCATTTCAGTTGTTGCTGCTGTTGAAAGTCCTCAAATGATGTGGTTTCTCTTATTTGTTAAAGCACTTTGCTTGTGATTCTCTAGAGCCAGTCCACAATAATCAAAGAAGGATGATCTTTGCCAAGACTTTTCCGCTTCCATCGTTGAAATCAAAGCCTTTTCCTATCCATCGATCTGAGATAGCGGTTGTATACAGCTGGCAGTTTAGATATTTCTAAATAGGTTTTCAACCATGCATTACATTTATATGAAATTCACTATCTGATGAGCATATTTAAGAGCATGACCCGAGTTTTCAGGTTTAGTGGCAATTTGCAGTAGTGTGCGAAACTATCTCTGGCGTAGCCTATTCTATGTACATTTTCCTTTTCTCCTATACTATGCTGTTCAATAGGCCAAGCTATTAGAAGTTTTCTTTGAAGTAGTGTGGATTGTCAGTATCTTGCTTATGCATTTATTTTCTCTTCGAGTTACATGTGCTGTTCGTCTTAGTTGTTGGTAGTCAGGCTTCATCGCTCAGAGCCATTTTTAACCATTGATCTTAGAAAGGCGTTGTATACAACTGACAGTTTAGATATTTCTGAACAGGTTTGGCGCCAGGCATGACATCCATAAATAATGTCTGATTCATATATATATATATATACTTATATATTAGTGGATACATATGTTTGAGCATACATCCTGTGCTGTGTATTCGATAAACTGTGCCTTCCGGTGATCTACGTTCCGTTTTCGGAGGAGAAACCACCGTCTTGCTTTAGACTGCTCGCCCATGGAGAACTTCATAGCCCAGCAAAGTCCAATGATCCTTTCAAAGAATGGACATATTCTTGAATGCCTATATCTAACATAAGTGCTAACTTTATTTTCGTATCCAAAACATAAACAAACTAATTTCTTACGTGTTTCAATTAAAACATACCGTTTAAAATAATAAGAACTATTAAGGGTAATGTTAACAGTTTCACTATGAGGAAACATTTGGCATTCATTGACCGAGTAGCCAATACTGCTTTCGGCTAGGACTTATAATTTTTTCAGTTTAAAACAATTTTCAGGAAAATAGAGTTCTCAAGACCAGTAACTGTTTTCGCGCTTGCCTATATTGATGGGGGCTTCCTTCCTAACGTTTTATTTGAAGTGGTGTGGATTGTCAGTATCTTGCTCATGTATTTATTTTCTCTTCGAGTTACATGTGCTGTCCATTTTAGTTGTTGGTGGTCCTTGACTGTGGTCTATGTTATATGGTACCGTTCTTTGTTTGTGATTCTGTAACGCCAGTCCACAATATTAAAAAAGGGCGGCCTTTGCCAAGACTGTCAGGCTTCATCGCTCACAGCCATTTTTAACCATTGATCTGAGAAAGGCGTTGTATACAGCTGACAGTTTAGATATTTCTGAACAGGTTTGGCGCCAGGCATTACATTTATATGAAATTCACTATCTGATGAGGCTATTTAAGAGCATGACCCGAGTTTTCAGGTTTAATAACAATTTGCGTTAGTGTGTGAAACTATCTCTGGCGTAGCCTATTCTATGTATATTTTTCTTTTCTCCTATACTAAACTGTTCAATACGCCAAGCTATTAGAAGTGTTTCGTATTTACTAATCCCTTATCCTGAATATTTATGTAGGAGTTTGTATATGTGACATCACTGATTTCATTCCAGTCCCAGATCATAGTTTCTGTTTTGAAGAGGGTTTATTTTGAATCCGATTTCTTGGAAGACTTGGTAGAGTATTTTGATTTTCTTGACAAGACCATTCTTATCCAAACTACAAATACCTATTTTATCAGCATAGTCCACTCATCATTAGTACGTTAGGGAATATTTCCACCAGACACTAGAACTTATATAATCAGTTATTTCTGTATGTTTATAGGTATAAATAAAACTCTAAAACAAAGCATGCTTTTCATTCCTTTTCCTTTCAGCATTTCCGTTCCGTCCGTGAAATACGGTGCTATTATATCATAGATATAATAATGCCCATAATGGGGGAAATATTTGGGAGAATGCATCTTTCTTCTATGGCTCTCTACCGTTATAGTCGCTTTAATGCTACAAGTGGTTGCCAATATTATAGAAGATTAGTACCTTCACATAGATTGAATTTATTTTATACACCTTTGATTATATATGTATACGTCGATATGTTTCTCTTAAGCATCGGCTGATTTGGAATAAGCGGAGTCACATTTATGTACGAAATGTGTTACTTCAGGATGTGGATACATACAGCTCTCAACAACTTCCTATCATTAGTAACCCTTTCTTCCACCTACGATTGCTACACTTTTCTGTTCTGCTATCTAATTTCACAAGATCTTTATATTTGTAATTCTATATATTCTGTGCCAATCTTGCTATCAATGTTATGTCAGTGTCAAGTTCTACAAGACCATTTTCTTCATAAGTCCAGATATTTCAACTGTCTCTTTCCAATATAAACTACAAATAATTTTTTTGTTTCAATTTTTCTTAAAACTTCCTCGATGCTTTCATCTTCAGGATTCTTCTGTAGAATCATATCCCTGCTGCTTTTCCAACATTCACTGCCATATAGAAGGATTGACATTACATAACATTTTAGTAATAGTGTATTTGGTACTAAAGAAATGTACGTGTTTTTTGGGATATTTGGAAGTTTCCCTTCGCTATTCCAGTGCAGCATCGGATTTTGGTTAACATTTTCTCTCGTTTGTAATAATGCTCGCCAGCCAGTTGCATTTCTCTACGTCTCTAAGTCGTCGTTTGAATCTAGGGCTGTTATTCTTGCTGTTACTCTCACCAAAACATCGTATATAGTTTCATTCGAGAGTTATTCTTTTTCCTTGTCTACTATAACTCAAAGTTCCTGACGTTTCCTTTCCGTATATAATAACAACACAGTGTCAACTGTATAGCATATATACTGTTCACACTTCTGTATTCTCGTAGGATCGCATTAATGTGTCGGTTGAATAAAACCGGTGAGAATTTATATACAGTTGCGGCCAAAATGTTCAGAACGGCATTGTTTTCGTCAGAAAAGTAGGTATAATTTTTTAGCAAAGCTGTTTTATATTCTATAATTTTCACAGACAATAAATACGATATTACTCGTTAATGTCTGTGATTTTGGTATAATTTGAGAGGAAAATACAAAAGTTATCGATGATTTAGTGATTTACTGCAAAACCCATGGCGGCCAAAATGATCAGAACGGTTGGTTTTACTCCGTGTTTTAGTATATTTAACCGAGGAACTCTATTTGTCTTTTAATTTGTTTACGTGACGGTTCGTTTACTAAACATTAGTAAGAATATCTGCAGTGTACTTTGTTAATATAATGCCACTTACTCCGTTACCAATTCGTCAGCAGATTATTAAGCTTCGAAAGAAGGATAATTTAAGTATTGGGTCTATTGCAAAGATTGTTAACAAGTCAAAAAGTGTTGTTCACGGTATTCTTAAGGTTGTGGTTCGTGTGAAGCAAGAAAGTCTACAGGTAGGCCAAGAAAAACGACCAAGAGAGAAGATCGTGTTATGGTAAAGTTGATTAAAAAGGACAGATTTAAAACTGCTGCTGCTGTTTCTCGGGAAATGAGCATTGTACCGAAGAAAACTTTATCTCCAAAAACTGTGTCCCGTCGTTTAGTTGAATATGACCTACAAGCAAGAGCACCTGCACTGAAGCCACTGATCAGCCTCAAGAATAAAAAGTGTCGTCTTACCTTTGATATCGGACAACTGTTATGGTCTCAAGAAAAATAGCAAACGGTGCATTTCAGTGATGAATCTAAGTTTATGTTATTTGGCTCAGATGGGAAAAGGTACGTTCGTCGGAAAGTATGTGAAAAATT
This sequence comes from Acanthosepion esculentum, assembly GCA_964036315.1. Lineage (NCBI taxonomy): Eukaryota > Metazoa > Mollusca > Cephalopoda > Sepiida > Sepiidae > Acanthosepion > Acanthosepion esculentum. The sequence continues at coordinate 87,174,836 of OZ038487.1, forward strand.
GTCGCCTAAATGCCTTAAGTCAAGTGTCAAATTCGGTGGAGGAAGTGTCATGGTTTGGAGGATGCTATCCGGAGATGGTGTGGGCCCTTTGGTGCGATTACATGGAAAGGTAAATGCAGGAGTTTATAAACAACTTGTAAAAGATCATGTCTTGCCTGTGCTGAGAAATCCAACTAAGCGACAACCCATATTCATGCAGGACAATGCTCCATGTCACAAGGTGGCCATGAACTTCCTCAAGGCTGAAAAGGTTATTTTTACGGATTGGCCTGCTCAAAGCCCAGATCTCACTCCTATTGCAAATGTGTGGAATATTCTAGGAGAACGTTCGAAAGACAGAAATTCTAAAACAACCGAGCAATTATGGAATGCCCTTCAGGAAGAATCATTTTGGCCGCCATGGCTTTTGCGGTAAATCCCTTAATCATCCATAACTTTTGTATTATCCTCTCAAATTAAACCTAAATCACAGACAATAACAATTCATATCGTATTTATTGTCTGTGACAATTATAAAATATAAAACAACATTGATAAAAAATTATACCTACTTATCTGACGAAAGAAATGCCGTTCTGAACATTTTGGCCGCAACTGTATATATGTTAGTGTATCTCTATTTTTGCATATTTTGTCAATGTAATTTTTGTTCAAAGGCAAGTCGTTTGTTTCTAGTTAGTGATTCGGACTATGCACATAGTTATAAATTTGTAAACTGGAAATTATTATATATTTCAATTTGAGGATATTCTTTTGGTATCGCGCAAACATATATTTGGCTATGATATGCGTCATTTGCTGATTTTCCATTTCCTCTCATCTTTAACTGTTGATATGATTTCACAATTCTCAATAATAAAACTAAGACCAGAATCATACATAATGTTATTAAGTTTATTATCGCTAATCTCACAAATGTCGATAGTAAACTTATGGCAGGACCATTCATAATATAACCAACCATCGCAAAAGCAATAATAGGTTAATAGGAAAATACTTTATATGTACTAGTAGAGATCTTCTCGGAGTAGACGGATTTAAAATCCAGAAGGCACGAACATCGTTATATATATATATATATATATATATATATATATATATATATATATATATATATATATATATATATATATATATATATATATATATATATATATACAGTGTTAGTGCTTGGATAATCTATTGTACCTCATATCCTCAAATATACCAACATATTTTCCTTACCATTCATATCTATCTATCTATCTATCTATCTATCTATCTATCTATATATATATATATATATATATATATATATATATATATATATATATATATATATATATATGTATGTCTGTGTGTGTGTGTGTGTGTGTGTGTGTGTGTGTGTGTGTGTGTATAATGAAAAAGGTCGAGGGCACGTTTTCCTTTACCAACGCGTTTCGTTCCCTGAGGTATTTATCAAGGTAAATTTAGAGGTCTTATTTTGCAACTTATATTTGTAAACAGAACAGAGCAAACTATCGTTAAGATTTTACATTTTAAATTTACAAATGCTCTATACTATTCTTAGAGCCAACTGTATAATGAAATCGAAACTATGGAAGACGGCAAGTGTTATAATGTATTGCATCATAAACTATCGTTTGTCAAGAAGACATGAGCATTCACAAATAATAATAATAATAATAATAATAATAATAATAATAATAATAATAAGTAGAAGAAGAATCCGTGGAGAGTCACTGATGCCTATATCCTGAAATCAGATAACTTGAATGACTTAAAAGACAAAAGTGCGAAGAGGGAGAGCAATGTAAACCGTTGTAATTATTGGATAAAATTTACCGTTCTAAATCACCTTATCATTGCGATGAAAATAAATAAATTTAGGAAACTGCTCCCAAACTTCATTAGCGTCCTGCGTATGACGATAAATTACATCAGGCAGCAAGACCTCTGATCGTTATGTTTTTGCGAGCGTGAAACCTCGTCTTATTTGCTGTTGTTCCCTGGCCTACGCTCACCGGAGGGGGGGCCAAAAATCAGTTATGGCCCAGGCTAACGTTAAATAGTTAAACAGCAAAACGGGATCAAATTTCTATGAAAAGTATAAAGATAGATTTTTGCAGCAATACATTAAAACACATATGTTACCAGAAATACATTTTTGAAAAAAGGACTAATAATTTGCGAGTTTCGATAAAAGAAAAAAAAACACTCTTTTTTCGGATGGTTTGTCAATGAAACCTGATCAACAAACTGACATCTTACAAAGAATATATGTTCTTTACATACGAACCTATCTAAAAAATCTTGTGGGCATAAACCACCCATTGACGTTGATATGCCATAAAATAAAATAAACCAAAGTAAAATTCATTACCTTATGACATTCAACATCAATTACCCAAGAAAAAAAAATCAAGTTGTTGACAAAATTAACTGTTTCTATAAACTCCAGATATAACGAATAAACCCTGTCGTTGTTGATGCTAGTCCCCGTATAGTATTACCTATCCAGTGTTCTTTAAATGAAACATCATTGAACACGGAAGTATCGATAAGAGAAATATTATTCCTTTCCTTATTTAGTTGAGCCCATCCTTCATCAGAGATCGCACGAAATCATTGCCTGAACCAAAGATGTAACATACACTACGGGTATATTACTTTTTAAATAGAATTCACTTGCAATTATGGAATATTCCGTTACTCAGGCATATGTTCTCAATAGTTTCTGACAAACACTTAGTGTAATGTGTACTTCCTCCTGACAAAAACCAGCGTCACTTCAGGTCAGCTAACGACATGCCCCATAAAATTTTATAGTGTGTTATATGGTGAATGTTTACCCTCTTCTTAATATAACCTGAAGGATACTTTTCTTTCATCGCCGGAAATACAGTCCCGTCGGTTTTGAGTGATTGATGCAAATTGGCATGGCAGCAACTGACTTTTTTTTTCCCTCAGACAACAGGCGGTGTAAGATTCAAATAAAACGAGACGTTTTTTTATTATTATTTTACTGATGGAAATTTTTCAATGCCAGTTAAAAGCCGACTCAACTTGAAATGCTTCCGTTAGTATTTTTATTCTGATGTCATTCTTCCCTATCTATCTATCTATCTATCATTTGTACACTATCTATCTATCTATCTATCTATCTATCTATCTATCTATCTATCTAACTGCGTTTTTGTGTCTATGGTTATGATGCGTTTATTTTCAGCTTTGGTGCAATACTATAAAATCATGTAGATGCTTGGAAGGCTTATTTAATGTGTCGGGTTACACCGTTTTATCGCTAGAATTTATCTTACACATTTATATGTCAGCAGTTCGTCCACACTTTGAATATTGCTACTACATATGGTCTGGTGTTCCTGCTATATCTTTAGAGATTATTGCATAATACAAAGTAGAATATGCAATATGATTAGTCCTGATCTGAGATTTGGGCTTCGGTCACTTTTCCACCACCGTAACATAACTTTCCTGTGCCTTCTCTATAAATACTGTTGTGGTAATTGTTCCGATCAACATTCCACTGTGTTACCTAGAATTTATGAATTTAAGTGATATACTAAATTAGTACTAATGTCTCATCTTTTTGCATTTGCAATGGCTTCATGTAACCGTAAGTTATATGCTAACTGCTTCCTTTCGCGCACTTCAGGTTTGTGAAACTCTCTTTTGTGTTCTTGCTTCCCAGTCAAATTTGACCTTCAATAATTTAAATGCACTATCAGTCGTCATCTTCTATCTTGTTAATTCTTGTTCTTTTATATTTGTCTCTCCTTAATATTCTCCCACACTCAGTAACGCTTTTCTTTTTAGTGACTCTATTACCTTCCGCTGTTATATTCTTCGACCTTCGTCTTAATTCTTTAAGTAAGATATTTTATAATGAGAATCAAAAGAGCCACAATTCCTGGAAATGTCTGATTGTTCTTGTGCTATGTGCTATCTGACTTGAGGATGTGGCCGATCATGGCTCTCCACAACATCCTAGTCTTTATAGCTGTTAGAAGCTTTTTTGTCATTTTACAAACCCTTTCTCTCCCTGTGTTAGGTAATCTTAGAAGTTCTGTCCGGATTTTAAATAATAAAGAATGAGTGATCAAATCTTACATTTTATTGAAATTTATTAATCAATGTAGTTTCCATGATTATCTGAGACTTCCTTCCATCTGCTTACAGGCTTTTAATCCCACTAATAATGAACTCTTTACGTTTGGAATAGATGAATTCTGAAATGTTAGTTTCGAACTCCTAATAGATTTTGAGATTTAATCCGTCCAAATTAGTCTGTAAACTACGGAACAAATGGTAGTCTGAAGGAGTAAGGTCATGTGGATGAGGAATTCGTACCCAACCAAGTTCTTCAATCTTCTGTGATGTGATTTGTTTTGCATTGACCTAATGAAACACAACTCCTTTTCCAGTCACAATTTTTTTCAAAGCCTTCTTTCAAACACTTTAATTCTTAACAGTAGAATTGAGCATGGATTGTTGCATTAGTTGGTAGCAACTCAAAGTGAATTAATCCTTTGCAATTCCACCAAATTAAGAGAAAGAAACTTCTCGGTTGTGTTTGGGCCTTTTGCCCATTAACAAGTCACTGTCTACGAGGTTTAACATTTTGATTAAAAAAATCCATTTTTCATCACTAGTCACAAGTCTAACTATAAAGGGCGAGATGGGTTGGCGAGAATGACGAGAAGAGCAGATGTCAGCTGGCGGCATCAGTTTACTTCAAACAATTCATGAGGCACCAGTGTTCCAAGTTTAGGAACCTTTTCAAGTTGTTGATGATGACGATGAACAGTTGTATGGTTTGAACAAAGCTTCATTGCTAATTCTTCAACTGATACTGCAGAATTTTCTTCAAGTGTTGCCACAAGGAGCTCAACATCAAACTCAACTGGACGTCTCGGTCGGTCTTTAGTTTCAAGCCTGAAGTTTCCCCTTCTGAATTTGGCAAAGCATCTGCAAGTTCTTCCATTCAGGCATTTTTCCATAAGTTCATTGAATATTTCGAGTCTCTTCGGCTGTAGAATTCCCTTTTTTAAACTCATAAGGCGTGCCTTAAATGATACTTCGACACCTGCATCTTTGAGGGGCTAATTTGAGAAATTAATTCAGTCAAATTATTCAGTAAAAGGAAATAATATAAAGTCAAACGTTTCTAAATTCATATGATTAACAATCAGTATCATTGAACATTTTAGAATACTGTAAAATAGGATCGAAATTACATATATAATATTTCGGACAGAACATATTGGACGACCTGATACATTACACAAAATTGTTAGGTAGTTTACACGCTGATTTCCTCTGTTCTTTTAAACTTCAATATGTTCCGTGTGTGTCATATTTTTCAAGCCATCTTTCCTCAATAATTATCCTAAAATTCCAATTGCTCCTTCTGATTTTAAGTACAAGTATTTCTTTTTGTTTTAATTTTATTTCCGTATCGACATAAAAATTTTAGTTCAGTATTTTGAAGCCATCAATGATTATTTCAGTCATGATATTTTGAGTGTTGTATTTTCTAACACATCGTCAAATGATAATAATCAAATATGACACTTATATCATTATTCATTTTCAAAAATGTACTCACAAGAAAGTCTACAGACATTCTTAATATTTTATCTTCTTATACTTGCCAGTTGTTATCGTCTTAATTACCATTCTTTTTTTTATCTCAAGATCATAAAACACTTCACACTTTACCCATTTTGCCGTTCCTCCTATATTCTACGCATTATCAACACAGTTTCTTTTGATTAATTATTACACCTATTCCCAGAATATTTTCGCTAATGCTTGTTTACTTACATTTAGCATCCTAAATGTTCCTGAAAGAATACATTAGCATGAATAGCTGGGATTCATTTGCAATTTGAGACGCTAGTAGTTTTTAAAATTTCCTTGAAAAAATTTTGAGTCTACCAGCGTCTCTCGTTTCTTGCGCATGTATCCACGTGGCAACATCAACAAAGATCAGTACGATGTAATCCTAATGGATGAAACTAGTGTAGTTTCTCCATTTTATTAATGTTGATGTGTTTGATTTTTATGCTAAGTGCTTCAAGTATTTGTAGTCGTCTTTTTTTGCTTTTATTCGGATGTATAAAATTTGTATTATTATTAAGCTTTTACCGGATTTCTTCTTGAGTTTTGTTGTTGTGTTGGTCGGAGATATATGACTTAAATGATCTGTTATCTGACATATTACAATCGACGCGACTCTGTAATTATGAAGCAAAAATTTATTTACAGGCCTGCTATTAAATTCAACAAGCAATGATGTGTACTTAATCTTTCTGTTCTGGTTGTCGAACAAAATATTTGAAAATTAGAAAAATGCAATAAATAACTCAATGTCGATTGTATTAATATATATATATATATATATATATATATATATATATGTGTGTGTGTGTGTGTGTGTGTGTGTGTGTGTGTGTGTGTGTGTGTACGTGTGCGCACGCGCGTTTTTCCGCCTGTGTTAATCAAATGTGGTGTTTGATTTATAATTTTATACCCGTCAGTTGAATGTTTGCCATGGGTATTATAGTGTACGAGATGGTAGAAATCAATGAAAGTCATACATTTCCATTTTATTCGTTCACATACCAAGTTATTTTCCTGGCAAGTTTCAACATGCCCTTCCTCGTGGTTACACAACTTCATCTGAGGCTGGTACAAAGTGACATACAATTTCCTCAAATTTGCAGCAATATTTGCTAGCAGTTTTGCAATGATATGATGGGCTTCCCGATAAACAATGTTTTACATGTGCCTCTACTCCACGAAAATAATAGATTTCTGGAGGTCGGATGTATATATATATATATATATATATATATATATATATATATATATATATATATATATATATATATATCAATTATGTGGTGCGGGTTCAATTTATATTACGCGAATCATTCATACGAAAAGCAGATAATGATGTTAATGATATGGCAAGAATCACTCTCACAAACAATGATTCGCGTAATATATATATATATATATATATATATATATATATATATATATATATATATATATATATATATATATAAATTAATGCATCTTTCGTTAAATAATATAGACAAATGTAGTCTATTTATTTTAAGTAAATTATTTTCATACTGTCGAATAAGCTTTATAGTATTATCACTGAAACACGAAAGAAAATCACCATGTTGATATATGTTTTTCCTAACAATCAATAGAAAAAGTACCTAAAGGAAGACGGTTCTGGGATTCTCTGGGTGAGTCGTAATTTTTATTTGTTTTATTTTTTTTCGTGTGTGAAGTCATGAACCGCAATCCGATATTTGCTTCCTGCATTTCATATGCACGAATTTATCGTTGCATAGCAAACTTCCATGCAAACAAAATAAACTATCATTGTTGCAATATCCGTATAATCAATCTAAAACAAAAAATTACCATCTTTAATATTTAATTTATTATTTAATTTATTGTAATGTACTTGTAATCTCTGATGATGGCTTATGTAAGCCGAAAGCTTAGATAGGATTAACAATAAAAACATGTATCAACATAGTGATTTTCTTACGTGTTTCTGTGATAACACTAAAGAGCATATTCGACAATATGAAAGGAATTTACTTAAAGTAAATAGACATATATATACATATAAACTCAAAATCTGACAAACATAAATACAATTTAATTGCTCCCAACATCCCTACAGAGAAGTTCGGAATCGCTGTTGAAAACCGACGAAACTGGAGACACACCTCCTAACGAGTTATATATAACTTTAAAAAAAGTCTTCTCTACCATCTGAGAGAATTAAGAATTTGCCCTAAATCGGTCATCTAATGATGGTTTTGGGAGCCGACGTATCATTACGTCTCACCCAGAGAATCCCAGAACCGTCTTCATGTACGTATTTTTTCTATTGATCATTAGAAAAATTGAGGGAAATGCTGCCTCCTCATATCGTTTAACTTTACAACTTTCCAATTAATATTCATGAGCCTAGAATTGATACGTTAATTGAACGATGTCAAGTCTGAATTAGCTGTCAAGTTGACAAAAGCAAGACGCTTAGCGTTTAGTGTGGATTTCAATTAGAAAGAAAAGACGACATTGTACATTATCCAGTCGGAAACGACTTGCGTTCTTTAATTCTTAAACTGATATCTACTGCCAACACGCGAATAACTATTGTCTACTGTGATATTTACATATTTGCCGACACAGCCAACTAAGTTTCCTTTGATGGCTCTCCATAATAACGATTCTTTTTTTTGGACATGATGATCTTATTCTCACATACCACCAAATTCCGTACATTGTTATGGCATATATAACATATGTTTGTGGGGCGGTGAAAATTGTAAAGTACTG
>OZ038487.1:87185717-87240717 GCA_964036315.1 Acanthosepion esculentum
GTTGTTATCATTCTTTTTTATTCGTTTTTTCCACTTACGATTCCTTTTTAAATCTGATCGTTATATGTGTTCATTTTGTTTAGTACTTTTTTCGTAACAGATTTAATGTTTAGTATAGAGCTTAGAAAAAATTCGCAGTGTGAGATAGGCAAGAAGTAAGGCATGTAGCAACATTAGGGCGGCAAAGGACACTCCTTTAAAGGCAAGAAAGGGCAAAAATATTTTAAGTCAAGTGATACCGATTGCTGTATGAGTCGTACGATTTTTGAATCAAGCACTGTCAACGCCGGGCCATGTTGCTAGTATATATATATATATATATATATATATATATATATATATATATATATATATATATATATATATATATATATATACTTTACTTCTTCAGATCGGAATGAAAGATAAAACTCTGTGTCAGAAAAATACGTGGAGTATTTTGAGGATGAAGAAAGAATGAATTAAATTGCCTGATCATATTCGATGTATAGAAATCAGAAAGTATCTGTTTGTTTAGATATATTTATATAGGAACCATTGGTGACTGTTCGATTTTAAATCAGCCCAAGTAAGCGAACATATATTTCCTGGCTTTTGGAAGTCGGATTTGATAAAGCAATTTAATTTATTGCCTCTCTTATCATCAAAATTTCCAACGCATTTTTCTTATACAAAATTTTTGACTTTCATTCTCACTTAGAGGAGCTGAAATCAACAGACGTCGACGAAACGCAAATTTTGAAACTTTCTCCAGTTTGTCTCTTAATATACACAATTGTTTCGGATAATATAATTTGCAAACCCAATCTATCTATCTATCTATCTATCTATCTATCTATCTATCTATATATATATATATATATATATATATATATATATATATATATATATGTACATATATATATGTATACATATATATATATATATATATCTGTACATATATATATATGTATACATATACATATATATATATATATATATATATATATATATATATACATACATACATACATATATATATATATATATATATATATATATATATATATATATATATATATATATATGTATATATACCGGGTGTAAAACAAAAATGCCAGAATCGTGTAACAGCATGGGATAATTGCCAATTCCACGAAATGTTTAATATCTAAAAACCGCTAAACTATTTCAGTTACTTTTTTCCAGGTTTTCATATAAGATGTTTAGGCATCTTGACACCATTCGTCGTAAGAACCAGACAAAAAAATTGAGTTGTTCAGCTAGATAAAGAACAGTTTAAATCGTTTTGTGTCAGCACGGCGAATAAGTTTAAAAAAGAGGGAACAGTCGAGAGGAAAACTAGGTCAGGAGGTCACAACAACAAGAGGGATCATCATTTCAACTTAGAGCCAAATTTATTCTGATTGTTCAATGTTGAATTCAATTCCAAAACCGACAGAGAATTTCAGTAAGATATCTATAATCATTTCTAAGATACAAGAGTTCAAACATTAATCTAATTTGGCAAGTTTGCTGTTAAACGAATGTGAGAATTATTCTGTTAATTCCGGTATATTATGAGCTAAACGTACGACTGACTTTGGAATATACAATACAATCTTACAAAGGAAAAATTGGCTCTTGTCTTTTCTGTCGCAAAAATGTATTCATGAAAGGAGGGTTAGGTCCACACGCGACCTGTTTTGAATTCGTAGTTGTCACTCTTCTAATGCTTTTGCCATACAAATCAATAACTGGGTAGGACGAAAGGAAAGGGATATATATTATTCCCAGGAGTATTTGTTCGGAACGGACGCATCGAGTTCAGCTGTTATATGATATCTGCATTTCAATACTACTTTCCAGGATGATGATTACTACAAATTCATATATATGCAACACACACACACACACACACACACACACATCCATCCATATATATATATTTATATATTCATATTCATATTTAGTTGATGTGAGTTTGTGATCCTGGTTTTTTATTCGATTGCATATATATATATATATATATATATATATATATATATATATATATATATATATATATATATACATACATACATATATATATATATATATATATATATATATATATATATGCACAATTTACATATATGTGTATATATGTGTGTGTTTGTATGTATGTATGTATATATATATATATAAATGTTAAATATATAAATATATACACACGTGTATATTTAGAGATAGATATAGATATTTCTAAGTATATATATATGTAGATGTTTATATATATATATATATATATATATATATATATATATATATATATATATATATATATATATATATATGTCTCTTGGTGTGGGTGTGGATGTGTGTACCACTGGGCAGTGGGTAAAATACCAAGTGTTGCCAGACTGTTTTCTGTATGAATTCAATATCCAGCCTCGTTGACAACTTTTATATTTACATTCGCTCTTTCATTCATATTGTGGGCTTTAACATATAAATATAAACTATATTTTATAATTTATTGTATATATACATATATATATATATATATATATATATATATATATATGTTTATGTGTGTGTATGTATGTATATACATATATACTTATCTTTATGTGTGTGTATGTATATATATATATATATATATATATATATATATATATATATATATATATCATTCATGTTCTCGGAAAATCTATTCCTATGTAACATTTAATAATCTCTCGCTCACTTTCCAGGATTTGAGATAGATAATTACAAAGATAATTCTGATTTTGTCAATGGCACATCATAGTAGGGTCAGTTGGACATCATCTCTAACAAAAAGAACACCATGACTCAATTCACTCCACCATATAGGTGGGAACAGCATGCTATATTGCTTGCCATTCGCGACAGCTGCTCTAATAAGAACATTTCAGATTGTTTGTTTGTCAGAGGAGAGCGCAAAGGATTTGGAAACAGTTCGATGAGTCTTAGGGTGACTACGAAGGTACTTATCTCTCGGAAAACACATTCTGATATTTTTATTTCAAAAGAATTCCTGAATTTTTTCTGAGGCCTCTGAGTCAAAACAGAGGCCTCTATCAAGTACCTTAAAGGGACAGTCCTGCCCTAGATAAATAGGGCGGCTGCTGGAAGTCCTTATGACTGACAAAATGACTTTGCACTATACAACAATGCAGGAGAACCCAGCTATATCTGTCAGATTATTTCACATCATCCCTTACATTTGGCCATTTAACTCACCAGACGTCCATCCTCTTGATTATTATGTATGAAGTGCAGTTGAGCGAGGGTCCAACAAATCTCCATGTAATACCAAAGGCGATCTAAACCAAGGCTTATGACAACATTCGCAAATATAAAGGAGGAGACTGTCCAGAAGAGATACAGTAGATTCCGAAGTCTTCTGGAGGCTCCGGTTGAAACCATTGGGGATTTTATTGAATAAATCTACTCTTTAGTACATAAAGGTATTTTTGTGTAATATTGGCAATTATATCTGTTAAAATGAGATGTCAGTGTTATTTTCATGTTTGCATAATTTAGACGACAATTTATACATATCCTATCTGTGAGTGTATGAAACTGGATACTGAGTTCAATTCCAGGCGGTGTCAGACTGTTTCAGTCATGAACGCATTCTCTAGTAGTTGGCCTCTGTGACCACGTCTGTATTTAAATTCGACCCATCACTCATATTGCGAACTTTAACCCATATATTTAACATAACTTAAAACTATATGTTATATTTACATATATATATATATATATATATGTATACATACATACATACATATATATATATATATATATATATAATTATAAAATGTATATATATATATATATATATATATATATACATATATATATATATATATTTATATATATATATATATATATATATATATATATATATATATATATATATATATATATATATATATATGTATAGGAGTAGCTGAATTAGAAAACTGTATAAAATGATTGAGTAAACAGTGTTACAGGTTGAATTTAAATTTAAATTTAACGTTTAATATCACGTTTATATATATTTCTCTGACCAAGTAAATGGATGGAGAAATAACAAAACTATTGTTACAGATATATCATATATTAAACTGTAAGTACAACAGAAGAGTATTACACGACTAGTGAGTGTGTGTCGGTTGACACAGCGTTAAATCTATTCGACAGTTCCCCCCAAGGCCTACTCTCCTACTAATTTTATAGTAGGCGAAAAAGTCCAACATAGATTATTTAGAGGGAGCACACCACAACACACACACACACACACACACACACACACACACACACACACACATATATATATATGCATATATATATATATGTGTGTGTGTGTGTGTGTGTGTGTGTGTGTCTGGACACATGGATACTGAGGGCATATCCATAATGCGACAATGTGTTTCATGCTTCAAGGTGATCTTCAGGATATAGCGTCAGTGACCACTTTTATATTTGCATCCGCTGCATCCTTTATATTTCGCACCTTAACCCATAATTATAGCTTACCATAAAAGTAAACTTTCGTCATATATATATATATATATAGATATATATATATATATATATATATATATATATATATATATATATATATATATATATGACAAAAAGTTTTCATGTATTTATATATGTATATACGATAGTTTCGGAAACGTTTTTCCGATGTAACGTTTAAAAACCTCTTGTTCACTTTCCATAATTTCAGATCGAGATCACATATATAACTACCATGCCAATATGTATTTGCATACATACATACATATATATATATATATATATATATATATATATATATATATATATATATATATATATATATATATATATATATATATTGCAATGCATTTACGTCGATACCGTGTATGTGTGCGCTTTCATGCAGATATCGATCGACGTTTGCTTCCAAATCACAATTTACCCGCTATCTAGCGAACACCCATTCCTTATTGCACCAATCAAAAGTGAGCTTCTCAACCTCGCTCAATTTCCGAAGCCATTTTCATATTCAAAAAAGCCCGAGGGACAGGCACGCATTACCGAACACTTTTAACACTTTGCCAGTGTGACAGAGGGTCAGAGAGTCCCACTGTTATCTTTCCTCAGCGAAATAATTAATATAATCTATCCGACGGGCATGCGCACTCGCTACCTCGATTTCCATCTCTGGCATGAAGTCTTTATCTACCTGGGGAAAAGGAGAAAGTGACTCCGTACTGAATGGGAGAAGCAACGAGTAGAAGAAGGAAAGATGGTAAGGTAGAAATATGAACGAGGAACACCAGATGGGATGGCGGGAAATTTGTGACGACGGGGAAAACGAATGATACTGGGAAAAGGATTTGAAAAATGCGAATGGATGTGAACTTTGTTAAGAAGCAGGAGGGAAAAAAGGAATATTTTAAAAAGAGTTGGAGCAAAAAAGAATTACGCCAGCATTATGAAAGATTTTTTTTTTAAAAATCAGATGAAATGAAAAGAAAATATATAAGGACCAAGTGAAAAACAGAAAAATAAACGTAAAAAAATGCAACAGTTGAGTGCATCTAGAAGGAATGAAATGAAAGAAGGAAGAAAATACCAGAGAGAACCAAATGCCCAAACAAAAACCCCGAGAAAATATCCGAGAGAAATCTAGGCAAAGAGTAAATTAAAATATATAGATTTCATAAAAAAAAACGCCTCGTTCCTTTCTTAAGCAATCATGGCTCTCCACAGGTTCCTTTTACGTTATTCTTCTTGTATATGCAGTGTCACTCTAAGATGGAGGCGATCATGACCCTCCACAATTTCCTGTCTTTGTATCTTTTAATAAATTTTATCTTTTTCTATCTCTACTAAACTTTGATCCGCTATCCATATACTAAAATTCTCTATGTCGGCTGTGACTTGTTCTTTTTACTTCTTGCTTCTCATCTGTCCTGTAAGTATAAAATTACCAAGCCCTCTTTCCTCATCATGTGCCCTAGATATTTTAACTTCCTCATCCAGCATAAGAGTACTCTTTGTTTCCATTTTCCTCTAACCTGTAGGGCTTAATTGCTTAATCCATGGTATTATCAGCATCCTTTTGTAGAATCACATGTGGCCTCAAGTTTGTTCCTCATCTGTGAAGAGATTGTCCAGCTTTCCTTGACATATTACATAACAATTCAATACTCTTTTATGTGTTTCCTAGTTTTTAATCTGCACTTGTTTTTCTCTTCAACTGGTCTACAATCAATAGTAATATGTTCGTTGTTCAATAATACTTTACCCATAGCTTTGGTAAGAAATGTCTGTAAAGAAAAATATTTCCAATTGATGTTATCAAATTACTTTTTCCATGAAGAATATTTATTTATTTATTTTAGATCGCATTTAATCTTATATAAGTAATGGTAAATAAAAAGACAATAAATTGCCTGCGAATGCATTAGGTTGTATAATAAACTATATTACGAAATGGAGTCTCACAATTATTTTAATATATTTTCTGTTCATACGTTATTTTTTATAGATACAAATATTTAATTAAATACTCTGTTTAAACAGTATAAACAACATTTACCGGCCTGAATGTCCGATAAATATCCTAGAAAATACGTGTCCTACGGCAGGAATCGAACCTGTATCCTACACAGAACCGTCATACAACCTGATGTGCTATACTATTCAGATGTAACCTCTGGTTAGCAACGTCGAATTACTATTTTTAAACTATAAATTTTGCATGATTTATCCGAACGTACATATCTGCTCGAAGCGTATCTTAACGTAAACAAAATGACATCATATATTATGAAATGGACTAAGACCGAGAATTATTTAAATATATTTATTGTCTGTACGTCATTTTTATAGATACAAATATTTAAGTAAATGCTCTGTTTGTAATAAATAATAATTCAAGCCGTTAAATGTTAATATTGTTTATTCTAAGCAGAGCATTTACTTAAATACTTATATCTATAAAAATAACGTATAACCAGAAAATACATGAAAATAGTAAATTATCTATTCATTCAATGATCTATTTCGAATGTCGTTAGCTCTTATCTATCGTTCTACACGAGAGCATTTATAATTTAATAAACAGTAATCCAGTCCGGTAAATGTCGTAAATTCTGTTTATTATAAGCAGAACATTTACTTAAATATTTGTATCTATAAAAATGACGTATAAACAGAAAAAATGTTAAAATGATAAATTATCTATTCATTAAGTGATCTATTTCTAATGGCATTAGCTCTTATCTATCTTTCCACACTAGAGCACTTATTGTTATGCGACGGCAATATAGCTCGTTTCACATATCGATCACCAGTTCGATCCATGTGTGGTCGGAGGGTCGCTGTGCAACTGAGCACCGGGCCATTTCATACAAATATATATGTTGAATTCCAGGGAGGTATTCATTTATGCGTAGCCTGTCTTTGGAAAGTCGACTTATCGCAGTCAGTCCCTCTCCAGATCAAACCGCAGACGATATTCTCCAACACGAAGGCTCACCGTTATCATGAACGTTGATTTCGTTGGTGGTTCTCTTCGCTCTGTGAATTGATTCCTGCCTCCGAAGATCTCTGCTCTGAGATCCCGAGTCTTCAACACACTGGTTAAAAAATTAGCCTCAGGGCCCCTGGCTAATTAATTACCTCTTTGGGCTAGATGGCCTAGAAAAATGTTCGTGCATACGCACACTGACAGATCTATTATTTAATCCTCCTAGATGTCAAACAGCCTTACTCCCCAGAGAATCCTGGTGACAGAGCAGGTTTAATCGCCGATGATATAACAGGATCTACGTGGTACTGTGTTACAGGGTACTGGTATTATTTGCAAAGTTATCTGATATTGA
Source organism: Acanthosepion esculentum (assembly GCA_964036315.1). Classification (NCBI taxonomy): domain Eukaryota; kingdom Metazoa; phylum Mollusca; class Cephalopoda; order Sepiida; family Sepiidae; genus Acanthosepion; species Acanthosepion esculentum. The sequence goes on from OZ038487.1 coordinate 87,193,559, forward strand.
ATTATTCAGCAATAGTTGATATGTCAAAAATTCCACCATCCCAACACATCGTCATCTAATTCAGCGTTTGTTGAGAGGTATCTCATTAGTAAAACATGTTTTTAAAATTAGTCCTATGTTATAAAGAGTGTTCCAATAACTTGGACCGATTTTAAATGTGAAATAACTTTAAGCGTCTAATGATGTTTTTTCTTTTTCTTTCAGATTTGGCGGTCAATTGGGTGACATTATTTAAAACAAAATAATTGTCAAGACTTAAATAAAATGATCGAATAGTGAAATAAGTAAATGTTCACCAATAACACTGATTTATTTACTGCTGACATTGATCCGTCTTAATGAAACACACACACACACACACACACACACACACACACACACATATATATATATATATATATATATATATATATATATATATATATATATATATATATATATATATAATTCCTTTTAATGGAACTCCGTTAGAAAAGATCGAGCGAGCGCTTCAAAACGATTTGTTCAACGAAAACAGTTATTGAAAATTATCACAGCCAACCGACGACCATTATCGATACTCCGGATATGTTTTAACAATAAATAACGTAGACCCCATTTCTAATTTAATGAATATAACTAATATCTTTTCTTAAAAACTGTAATTTAAAAATATTCTAGATAAGTAAATAAGACATATGGGCATAAAGAGCTTTTTCAGCTACAAATCTCAGATCATTTGCAATTAGTTCAACACAGGATATGGTGCAAGGTGCCTACTACAATAAGCGTAATTTCAATAAAGTCAAAAAGATGATTTCTTCCTCTTGTCAAGTATTTAATCTGTTGCTGCTGTGTTATGAGATGCATATATGGCTAGCCACAAGTTTGAAATTAACTAAAATTCCAGCAGAATTTGAAATCAACTTGCCGAATCAGTATTTCCGAGTGTCGAACTTTAATTTACCGGATCTCATTGATTATATCTTCAGTCTAATCAATGGCACATTTTAAAATAAAATGAATTCTAAATTTTGCGTTTTAGTTGTAATCGACATTACTCAGCGCAGTCTGTGACGATATTTACTTATAAGAGCGTCATTTTTCGGCGGAAGTAACACTTCAGCAGGGCCAGCGTAGGCAATAACTAATATATATGGAAAAGCAACACCTTAGGGCGGGAGTTGGTAATCTAATCTCATAGATCGGTTTGCTAGTATAACGCGTTGAAACTCTACGGGGAACGAAACGTCTTTGGCGATGTGCCAGACTTAACTCAACTCAGTACGTAATATCAGGTGCCTTCGAAAATATGAGAAATGGCAATCAAGTCCAACAGATGAATTATTCTTCTTTTAAATGCGCTGCCCATTCAGAAAATTCATGATAATGGTTCTTCACACCTTCAATTTGAATGGTGCACTTTGATTAACATCGCTACAAAAATATGAAGAATTGCAAACCAGTCTAACAGATGAAGGTATATTATTTTTATGTTTTCATTGAGGACATTGACGATCATGGCTCTCCACAGCATCTTTTTAATAGTACCTTATGCCATGGTCAATTAGCTTTACTCAGGACATGATGTAAATATGAGGAATTTAAAAGTCAGTCCAACAGATTATTTTCCTTGATATGAAGTATCCATTCAGGCCTCGGCGATTATGGCTCTCCACGAATTCTGTTTGAATGACACCTCACATCTTTGACAATGTGCCAGTTATAGCCTGATTAGGATCATTATATAAGGTTCCGATGAGAATACGAAGATTATCATACCAATCCAGCAGATGAATTATATCAGGACATGATGTAAATTACCCACTAAATTATGAGGAATTTGAAATTACAGCAGATGATCTCTTTTTCCTGTGTCATGTCCCTTCAGGAAGTTGGCGATCATGGATCTTGTTTAGGTACATTAATCACTGTTTCCAGCGGCGCCCCTTGCCTTCAAGATGCGTGTGAGTATCAAGACGGTTTTTCACTGTGTGTTTCATGGATCGACCTTTGTAAACAACCAAACAAAGTTCGGGTTATGACAGATATTCATCAATACACAAGTGCAAAACAATTATCGATAGCTTAGCAATAAATATCTCATTATCAAATTCTCCGTCTTGTGGAGTGGTTAATATCAAATCAATAACTAGTTCGGTTTCGTACTGAAGGCAAAAAAAAATAGAAGGGAATTGACTAAACCCAGAGGCCGATAATTGGTAGCAAGTTCATGTCACAGACAAATTCACTGGTGTAGTGAGTTCGATCTCAGGCAGACAACTCTATGAAAAATCAAAATCCAGATTGAACAAAGTTAATAACTACAGTAATTATTCGTATATAACAAGTGGTCATCTATTATAAGCATTCCTAAATTTAGTCGAGGAAATTATGAAACAAATATTATCCCTCATATATAGGGTGACCCCCAAAAACGGGAATTTTTGAAGTGCGTATTGCCAGACATCAGCAAGTGGCAACACTGCCAGACAGTGACCTTGAGCAAGTAAACATTTCGCCATTTTAGTAACGGGAATGAAATTCACAGTATCTCAGCTGAGATGTTGCAGCAGTCAATGAGGAATCTCAACAGCAGATTTCAAGAATGCATTCGTACAGGAGGACGCCATCTACAGGACGTAATTTTAAAAAAAATGAAAATTTCATCATTGTTTCTTAAATGGCATGTTTTAAGGTTTCAATTACTATGAATTAAATATTTTTCTTCCATCACTCTTGGTTTTATTGGATTGTTAAAAAGTTTCCGTTTTTTTTTTTGGTCACCCTGTATAATGAACAGAACTAATAGGAAGATGTGTAAAATCGGGATTTCATACATCTTGAGAGCACAAATCGAATCGACGATGAATAACCACTAAAAAAGCGACCAACATGTAACATTTGTGTAGACGCTTTTCTTTTAAAACAAAGTGGATTATGTCCACCGGCCAGCTCATTATTCGGAAAACCTAATAAAGGACAGGTCATACTTTCATTAATTCATGCCATTTAATAAAAAATATAATAAAATAAAATAAATTAAAACAGGGCGTCTACTCAGCTATGTGTATTCAATAAACTAACGTTTATAATAGTTCGTAAGTTTGGATCATCGTTCATACTCTCCTTAATATGACCAGAAATGTAGTCATTGGGTATAATACGCATGCCAGAATTTTGGGAGAAAATCCGGTGAAAATCATCTACTATGAAAGCGTAATTACGGTAAAGATTGCGTCCTGGGTATGACGATAAACTACATCCACGTCCTGGGTATGACGATAAACTACATCCGCGTCCTGGGTATGACGATAAACTACGTCCAACCAAAAGGCTGTCGATCCGATCAATCGGCTGGCCATGTCATGCCCCATCACATCTAACCCATCCCAAAACAACTACAACTTACAATTAACTTTCCCTCCCAAACCCTACACTAAATATACTAACACCATACCCCTAAAATGTGATGGAAACAATGATGTTGCTAGCTATACATTTTTGAAACGATGATGTTGCCAGCTATACGTTTTTGAAACAATGATGTTGCCAGGGATACATTTTTTTTGAAACAATAATGTTGCCAGGGATACATTTTTTTAAACAATGATGTTGCCAACTATACGTTTTTAAAACAGTTGCCAGCTATACGTTTTTGAAACAATGATGTTGCCAGCTATACATTTTTTAAACAATGATGTTGCCAGCTATACATTTTTGAAACAATGATGTTACCAGCTATACGTTTTTGAAACAATGATGTTGCCAACTATACGTTTTTGATATATCTAGTAAATACTGGATCTGGCATTAAATAACCCATAGTGGTTGATATGCCATAAAACCCCAAACAAAACAAACAAACAAACGGTAAAGATTAAAGCAGATATATAAAGAGGATAAGCAACCTTAGAAAAAATAATAATTTAGCAAAAATGAACCACAAACCATCATAAAGATAAACTAAATCCAACACTAAAGTTTCTGATCCGGAGATTGGACATTTTGAGGAGCGTTGAACTACCTCTTAATTGCTGTGGTTCCCTCTGACCCGGAGTGATTGCACCTGTTAGCATCCCAGCTAAGGTTAAATAGTGAACCCAACCAAAAACAATATCCACAGTACATATTTTTATAATAAAATTACCAACAATACATTTTTATAGCAAAACTACAACCGATGCAACACTAATAATTATAAAATAACATTTTTATACTAAAATAAACAACAATACGTTTTCTGATCTACACACTATATGTCTAAAAAATATACCTTTCCACAGAAAGTATAAAATTGTATAAAAATGTATGTAGTCAAAGCTATAAAATTGGGTACAAAATATTTAGGTTTCGACATTAAATAACCCAGAGAGGCTGATATGACTACCAAACAAAATTAACCAGTCAACCTGAGCACCGAAAGTAATATTAATTCATTAGGTTTCTCCTGTCTAGCTTTGGCTACATTGTGCTTGTTCGCGCGTGTCGTGCGTTATCTTTCCTGAAGTCAAGATGTAAAAGACGACTATCTGGGCCCAGATTTATTTGTCGTATCGTCCGTGTATATGGGAGAGAAAAAAACAAAAAATACATTAATGCTTTCCATTCATCATCGCGATTTTGGTGAGCCTTCTGCTTCAATCGGAAGCGAGCGAATAATAATTCCGAAAAAAAGTGGGTGAGTGTGGAGGAGAAGTGCGTCCATTTTCGACCCCGGGCCGAGTCGGTACGACGTTCACTGCACTTGCTATGCACGCTCTTACCGCTTCCTAGGTTCCCATGCTGCAATCGGTTTAGGATCATATCACCATTCCAATCCATTTGCTCAGCGGGGTTAAGGATTGTTCAAAGAACCATTTTACTTATTACATACCCTCATATATATATATATATATATATATATATATATATATATATATATACATATATATATATATATATATATATATATATATATATATATATATATATGTATATATATATATATATATACATATATATATATATATATATATATATATATATATATATATATATATATATATATGAATTTGTGTGTTTTTATGTATTATATAGATATATGTATTACTTATAACATATTTGTATATAAATGATTATTTGAATACTTATGTAACTACACACACACGTTCAAAAATATAGATACATTATCCAGCAAAAGAAAATATACACTTCAGTGAACATTGCTTACTTTTATGCAGAAACACTAAGTACTCAGCATCGTTCTTTCTTAAGTCGTATCACGTTGTTTTTTTATTACTCTTTAGGTATTTTTGCACCCTATATATATATATATATATATATATATATATATATATATATATATATATATATATATATATATATATATATTGTGTGTGTATTTGTGTGTGTACCATGTATTGGCATGCAATGATAAAAGCAATAATTGCAATATGAGCACTGGTAAAAATGGTTACTGAAGGTATTAAATTTTTAAGTCCCATAAATTCATACACATATATACTTAAGGACACATGACACAGTAGATAAAGTCGTTGCTTAGACCCAGAGACAGGACCCAAGATGTTGTTAGTTCAATACCTGGTAAAGACAGTGGAGAACTTGGAGTGTGGAATTAACAGGAGATAACTGACATCCATTAGACACGAGCGCAGTGAGCGAAATAAATGGTTCAGTTCGATATTACAACCACCTGAAGAAGGCCGGAGCGTACAACAGTCGAAAGGTTGTGATAAATATGGCAACAGAGATGAGAACGGTAATCCGAGTAATGTAAATAGTGTTCATAATACATCATCTCAGAAATATAAACAGATACAGGCAGATTTGCGTGTATTTATCCTGTTTAATCTCTTTGTTTAGAAGTGTCGGGACACAGAAAGTGTTTATCACGCTTTCGTGGAGATAATTCACATGGGTCATATCGGCCGCTTAGTGATGTCACTTAATACAATGACGAGTGTGAACAGTGGTTGCTTTTCTTTTTATCCCGGGCCCGTGCAGTGTCTAATTCTACCTCTCCAGCAGCTTAAATGTCCATTGTGTCGTTTTCCTTTGGAAATAAATATTTACTAGATAAATAAAGAAACCCCAGCTCGCAGATCTCAATTTGGAAAGACCTAAGACTTGCTGTTTCCCCTTCGTGAAATATGTACTTGCCAGGGAGGAATTCAGTCCGTTTGTATTTGGAGTCCCAAACAGGGCTTCTCCAGACACAGAAGTATCTCCATATTATATGTAAGATCCTTCCTTTTCATTTCTCCTTTCGCTCTGGATATTTGTCATTCCTTTTTTCCTTTCAGCCATTCCTCCGTGGACTACAGAGTTATTAGATCACGGACATAATAATGTCCATTAAGGGGAAAATGTAACCGGAGAATAAATTTTCTCTTCTAGCTATCAACCATTACTAAGGTAGAATGTTGACTTACTGAAATAGTGAGCATCCGTGCTATATTGAGTCTAGTTACTTTCTTCTTCGTCGCCGAGGTATAGTGGTATGACGCTTGCTTTGTATCGTAATGGTCCAGGTTCGATTCTCAGTAGTGGAGGCGCACTGCTGAGGAGGAAACGCTCGTCTGCATTCTGTTGAGGATATTTATAGACTCGATGAATTACTATGAATGATGTTTCACCCACCCAAAATTTCTATTTTATATATATATATATATATATATATATATATATATATATATATATATATATATATATATATATATATAGGATTTGTATGAATTGTGAGTGTGGACAGAAAAATTCTCTTCGAAAATACTTCCATAATTTTTTCACGAAAAGAATAATCACAAAGTAAAAATTCTCGAAGCTATTTATATAAAAACATTGAAACCAAACCTCAATAAAATTAATTACGAATACTCCAAAAACATTTTAAAATATGTACAATAGATAGTCTTTAAATGTTAGTCCTTGTCATTAATAATTTTTTCTTTATCTAGCAACTTCTCAAATCCGGAATTATCCACTGCATACTTAGTTACCTCCCTTTAAACGGTGTCCTTCACCAATCCATGACACAGCGTCATTAACAATTTTTTCTTTATCTAGCAACTACTCAAGTCCGGAAATTTTCCACAGCGTACATAGTTACCTCCCCTTAAAGGTGTCCGTGACCCAAGCCCAGACACAGTGTTCCTGACTCCACATATGAAAATTGTAATTATCTGATGACCACAGCAATTTTTATCCTTCACAATTATGAACACTAAATATTTAATATATAATTAACAAACCATCTTAATAATTTCTAATATATTATATATATATATATATATATATATATATATATATATATATATATATATATATATATATATATATATATATATATATATATGTGTGTGTGTGTCTGTGTGTGTGAGTAGGTTACCAACTTGTATATATGTGCTAGCTCGTTCCCTCTAAGAGATGAATCAGGCGTAGCAGTAGAGATGAAGATTCGTTCGCCTGTCAACGGAGACAGAAGTGTAAAATAGAATTAATAATGGTTATCGGTAACATTCTCTTCGCTCTTGGATTTTCATGGAAACTTTTCTGATTCGGATTTCTATCCTTCATGATACATATTTTATTGTTCATTTTATGGTGTTTTGCAGTTTGCGTTGGGTTTGATTTTTCCAGTATCTGTCTATATTTATGCGATGAGGTAATATGTACATTATTTACATTATTCGGACTATTGTCCTCATCTTTGTCGCCATATTTATTAAAAGCTTTGGGCCGTTGTACGCTCCTGCATTCTTCAGGTGGTTGGAATGTCGAACTGAACCCTTTATTTCGCTCACTGGGGTAGAATGTTCTAGTTCTACGTGACATTTTTAATGGATGTCATTTATCAGTTTTCTCCTGTTAATTTCCCTCTGAAAGTTCTCCACTGCCTTAGCCGGGTATTGATCTCACATTCTCTGGGTCCTGTCAGTGGATCTAACTAACGCCTTTATACACTGTGCCATGTATCCTTGTGGACATCTGTGTATAAATTTCTGGGTATTATCAACCTAATATCTTCAGCAACCATTTTTTACCAGTGCTCTTATTGCAATTTTTTCTATTATTATTATTGCATATTTCACCAGAGCTCATGTTGCAATTTGTGTTGTTATTATCGCTTTTGTCTGGTACTCCTTAATACTGATTCCCATATTGTATTCATTTCTACGCTTGGTCGGCTCAGAAGATTTTTGTGGCCTAGCATATGTGCTGATTAACTCAAGTTTACGAATTTTCCAATGGTGTTCTTTGTCTATGACCTCAACCTGATCCCACAGAGGGCGGTGATCTCCCTTTTCTCTCCATATGTGGTCAGCCAAGCCTGATTTTTCCACGTCCCCTCGTGTTACAGCTTTCTGGCGATCTTGAAATTTACTTTAAGGGGGCAGCCAGTCTCCCTTTTATATTTCTTTCAGCAGCTGCACGAGATAGTGTACACACAGTTAGACCCAGTGAGAGGACCCAAAGAGTGTGAGATCAATACCCGTCTAAGGCAGTGGAGAACTTTCAGAGGGAAATTAACAGGAGAACACTGATAACTGTCATCCATTAAAAATGGCACGCGGAACTTGCACAGTCTACCCCATTGAGCGAAATAAAGGATTCAGTTCGACATTCCAACCACCTGAAGAATGCCGGAGCGTACAACGGCCGAAAGGTTTTAATAAATATGGCGACAAAGAATACTGTAAATAATAATGTTGATTTTTTCAATCTGTTATTTTGCACATTGTCTTTTTTTCCTTGGTTCTCTCGCTAGAGATTTTTCCTCGCTGTCTTTCAGTTATGAAAGATAGTGGATAATTGTAGTGTGTGTTCGTGTTTTATAGCGTGTTTAAAATAGGTTGTTTGTCACTTGTTGCGCTAAATGCATTTTGAAATCGCACTGCTAGACACCATAAGACAAACATCAGCTTCCAGTCAAGGCAAAATGGCCAAAAAAGATATATATCGTGCACAAAAGCAAACAATGAAGAAAATTTCAACGTAAGTGTGAATATCCGCAGGCCAATTGGTAAAAGACAATTCAGAATATAAAATAAAGTAAATTTTGGTTGTGGGTGTTTAATGACTTGGGTCTTCATCAAAAGCAAGGATGCAAATTGATAGAAATCGATGAAACTCCAAGAAGCGAATACACTGCTGAAGACCTACTTATTATCAGATGTAGAACATGATAGAACTTTCCTACGTTAGGGATCACCTTCTGTAGATCGCTTGTAACAAAGATAACCTTCATAACATTGCAGTCTTACAAGATTGGTCATCTTAAAACCTTGACCTTCTCATAATCGAACCTTGATTGAAAGAGTTCAAAATAAGAGAGTAAAAAATAAAACACAAGTGCATACAAGAGCTTTGGGTTTACGGTAAAAAGCAGCGATCGAATATTCTTTTTGGATCAAGTTATATTCCGTTATCGTACGGTGATCTGTGAAAAGTATTTTGTGACAATGGAAAACATGCTAAATAATTATTACGATTTGAAATCCCTAAATACTCCTATATTGAACGTATTTTGGAAATTTCAGCTTATTTCCAAAAATAAAACAGTCTACTTTTCTACCTATTTATAAATTTATCGAACCTTATTTTCAGCTATCACGATTCATTTAGTTCCTGCACATTATAAATTTACCATTCGTCCATGCATTGAATATTGCTGCCACATATGGTCTAGTGCTCAGGCTCTATATATCGAGATTCTTGACAAAATCCAAACAAGGATCTGTAATGTTTCGGGACTGACCTGGCATTTCCATTTCAGTCTCTATTCGCACCGGCGTCACGTGACATACCTTTGTCTTTTCTATAAATACTTTCGTGGGAGTTGTTCTAAAGAGATTTTCTTCCTTGTTACACCGGCCTCGTGAATTTAAACGTACTACCAGATAACCTAATAGGTTTTACTGTTGAAATAGATAATTGTTAGCATATGACCTATTCTAATATTTCTTTCCTCGCAACTCTGACTCCGGGGAACAGCACCCAAACCAATAACGACCGTTAATGCCCGCTTCTCAAGATGGCCACAAGATAAACAACCTTAGTTTGAATGATAGATAAGTGTATCAAATTATTTCTAACTGCAATGTACTGGAATCTATCCTATTGTTACGTTATACGCGCTAAAAATACGTTTTGTAACAACTCTCTCATTTTATGTTTTGCTCTATATATTGTTGTATATAAAATTTCTATAAATCATTCAATCGTCATCTGCCTGACTTGATGAGGATGTTGTTAAAAATCCCATATCTTGCTAAAAAGTGTATATATCTATATATCCGGAAAAAACATACATTGATATAATTGCAAGGCATTTTTTTAAATCAATAGAGAGATTGAATAGAGAGAGTGCATTACTTAAGCCGCTGTTCACTTTATGTGAAAGAATTTCGTATGATTTTCCAGTTTAGCTTGCAGATAACAAAAGTTTACGCGCAAAAGAAAGAAAAGATTTCTTGTTGGTTGTTGATGTATATGTTATTGTTGTACATAAAATATATCTTTGAATTGCTCAGTTATATCTTATTTGTCATCTGCCCGATGTGATGTGGGAGTTGTTTAAAATCCCCTGCACGAATTTAAACGCATTAACCGAATGCGAATTAACCAAAGAATAAATATATATATATATATATATATATATATATATATATATATATATATATATATATATATATATATATATATTAGGCAGCATGTATGTTATATACTGTTGTGTAGGATCCACCTAATCTGCATAGGTGACTACCAACTATATAAATAATGGTTGGTACCGGAAGACGAGGAAAAAGGAATCACGGGATCCAACTAGAGACTCTGATCGACTGCGACTAGTCAACACATTCTCCAGGAACGTCTTCCCAGAAATATACAGAAATACTATATGTACTTATTGTGTACACTTTCTTGTTATAATACATTCTTGTTCTAAGTACATTTTGTGTTGCATTATTATTCCATGCTTAGGCAAGATTCAACAATAAGTCAAGACTCAACATATACAAAGAAATAATCACGCATAGAATCAATCAGCAATATTGATGCGATTATTGGCGCTATCACATCGCTAGTAGAATATATTGTATGCATTAAAATACTGTTAATCCATAGAATGATGTGATCCTCATTCATAAAACTCTTGTCAGTTGTTTCCAGTTTATAATTTTTTTTAAATGCTAGTCCTTCGAAAAATCCTTTATTCATCCTCGGGCATATTTTTTCCTTTAAAATTAAAACTTGGAGACAAAATAATTGTTTTATTATCTTAATTATTATTTTAATTATTATACTAATTATTTTAGTTTATGACATATTAACTGAAAACATTTGTAAAAATAGAATACGTGGATTTACCACATCACAAAAAAAAATTCAAATAAAAATTTCTCACTTAGAATTAGAAAAACCTAGCGTTGCAACTTTGCACGTTCCGATATTGTGTACAACCGTCAATAATAGCACATTCTTAAAAAAGAACATCTTTCGTTCTACAAACAAGTATATATATATATATATCTTTATGTAAATAAATTCCCAAGAGGATAGAATCCAGGTCGAATTCAATATCCAGAACAGAGAAGAATATAATATAAAGACACAAACACTAATATTCCATGGTTATAACTTATTACATTGGAATCGCAATTGAGATCCAATTCATCAGACCTACAAAGTCAAAAAGAAATTGGCAAATATAACTCCGGGTATAAAAAACAAAATTTTGTTAAGAGTGTATGTGTGGAATGGGAAACAAGTGTGAAACAGAAATGTATGAAAGCTCTAGAGAGAGGTCTAATATATATATATATATATATATATATATATATATATATATATATATATATAAATGACATATACATGAGCTGTGATATAGCCAAACAGTCTGTCTGTGTATGACTATATATATATATATATATATATATATATATATATAAAGACATTTATGATATGTTTAACGTTCTTTTTATAGATACAAGTATTGAAGCAAATGGTCTGTTTTATAATAAACAGTATTAAATAACATTTACCGGCCTGTATGTTCGCTAAATCTTCATAGAAAATTTTCGTTCTCCGACAGGTATCGAACATGTATCCTATACATTTTAAATAAATTGTCGGATTTTGCCCTGTTTAATATATATATATATATATATATATATATATATATATATATATATATATATATATATATATAGTATATATATATATATATATATAGTATATATATATATATACTATATATATATATATATAGTATATATATATAATATATATATATATATAGTATATATATATATAGTATATATATATATAGTATATATAGTATATATATATATATATAGTATATAGTATATATAGTATATATATATATAGTATATAGTATATATAGTATATATATATATAGTATATAGTATATATAGTATATAGTATATATATATATATATATATAGTATATATATATATATATAGTATATATATATATATATACTCTATATATATATATAGTATATATATATAATATATATATATATATAGTATATATATATATAGTATATATATATATAGTATATATATATATATAGTATATATATATATATATATATATATATATATATATATATATATATATATATATATATATATATATATATATATATATATATATATAGTGTGTGGCTAGTCATCCAATTGGTTCAGGTCGACCCAAAACCCAACTGATTTGGCATCAGTCGAATGTTCAGGCAGCTTTGGTTAAATAATTTAGACGGGTTATGCCTATTTATTTTAGTTTTAATCCGTTCAAGTTCACGAATTAATTTCTTGGAGCCCGTCGAAAATAGATGAAGAAAAATTCCAAATTTTTATTTCAGATAATTTTAATCCTCACAAGTACTTTCGATTTCATCTGAGACGATCTTCACGAGGTTAAAATATCTGTGGATTTGTATAAAGATTCTTCGTAAATTCAAAGTATTTTTTCACTGTTTGTTTTCGCCGTTACAAAATACGAATATGCAAGGGCAGTAACTTTTTAAATTTTTATTTTAATATTGAAAAAATGAAAATGATTTTTGTTTTTTTAGTTATAATATTTTAATTTAGTATTTTATATAAAAGGTTGTGGCTACAAACATTTAAGAACTTTTTTGCTATAGTCATAGTTGAGTTTATTTAATTTTGGCCACATTTCTCTTATATAAAAGGATTCCTGGATGTTAAATTGTTGCTTATTATTATTTTGATGAAATACTAATGTATTCTCAACTAATATCTGTCTAAACTGTGAATGCGGTCATGAGTGTTCTTTTAAACATTCTGAGATTGGAACATGTCTATGAAAGTGAAAGGACATTTAAATTGGTATACAATGTTGGTCTTTTATAAGATGCTAGTTGACGAAGAAGAATTGTTTCGGACGACTAGGTTGGCTGTATTAAAATTGCTATAGTATATAAATAATTTTATTTTGTATTTGGATTAGTGGTGGATATATTAAAGTTTATGAGTCTTTTTAGAAATTTTTTTATCCTGTTTATAGCTAGAATGCATTTGATAGCGGCAGAGTAGTTTGATATGGTTAGAGTTATTTTATGATGTAATTTGGTATTTTTACAGCAACCAAAAAATTAATTCGTGAACTTGAAAAATTAAAACTAAAGTAAATAGACATAATACGTCTAAATTATTTAACCGATTCTACTTGAATAAAAGTAAGCTGCCCAAATATAAATATAAATATATATATATATATATATATATATATATATATATATATATGTTTGTGTATATGGGGGTGCTTTTGTATCAGTATATCTGCAATCATATTAAGCTCGTTCAAAAAGTTTTAAGCATCATCCACAGCTGAATATTTGAGTTGTGGCATCACACTACCTTTTATAAAATCAGACAGAAAATTATTCAGATTTCTTTCTTAATTTTTGTGTAGGTGAGGCCAATACAAATCTGAGATGTATGCGACAAAAAAAAAAGGAAAAGAAAAAAAACAGAGGGTCGAACAGTCATAATGTATCTGCAAAACAAACGTATAGACATGGCCACAGAAACTTAATGAGGCCGCCCCTTCCTATGCAACTGTCACGATGTGGGCTATGGAATTTGAGCGAGACAGGGACAGCACAGAAGATGACCCTCGATCAAGTGGTCGAAATAACCTACACCACTGATGAACAAATTGATACCATTCACCTTATTATTTTGATGACCAGACGTCTTACTGTCCAGGAGATAGATAATTGTCGGTTTGATCCATACTGCTTTATGTGAGATCTTCGGTATCTTTCTGCAAGATGACGACCAAGAATGCTGACACCAGAACAGAAGTGGAAAAGGCGTAAAATTTACCGGACGCATTTGACTCGTTTAAAGGTTGACGCAGAGAATTTCCACTGCAGATTAGTTATTCAAGATAAAACCTGCGTTCACCACCTCGAACCTGAATCAAAGATTGAAAGTAAACAGTGAAAAATCTCTGATTCTCCAGCCCGAAGAAGTTCAAGCAGGCATCATCTGTTATCAAGGTTATGGCTGCTGTTGTTTTGGAGTTCTGATGGCGTAAAAATGATAGACGATCTGGAAAAGGGACAAACTATTAATGAACAGTATTATGCCTCAGAATTAAGACAATTGAAGGGTGAAATCAAGTCAACTCTCAGAGAAAAGCTGAAGGTAGGCTCTAGGTTAACGCGCCCGCTCACACTGCTCAGATTGCGGTAGCTGAAGCAGCCAACTCTGGCTTTGAATTTCTACCTTAATGCAATTCATAACCTGACTTATCTCTTCTTTCTTCTTTCCTAAACTCAACCTCCACCTCCGTGGTCGTTATTTTGGAAGCAGTGGCAAGAACATATGTGTCATAGAGTAGATTTGTGGGAGCAGGACACCACTTTCTTCCAAGATGGGATTGCAGTGCTTAAACATCGTTGGAGCACGTTCATTCATGTCAAGGGGAACTATATTAAAAAAAAGCAAAAAATCGTCTTGTTTCTCGAAGTCCTTCCGTATAAGGCTTAGAATGTTTTGAAAATCCTTCGTTTGCATTGGTCTTTTGCAAAGATTGTAATTCCGGATCAATTAGATGTGCTGTTCTATTCTTATATGACCTAAGTCCATAGCCCGCGTGATCATGCAATGAAATAATGAAAATATCTTTTATTTATTTTTTAATATACGGATCATGAATTAACATTTTATAAGATTATGTGTACGCCGGAATTAAACATTTAAATACTAAAATGTAAAAAACGCCTGTCATAATTTCTACTTTGTACGTACTTGCAATTGTCTGAGCGTCTGTTGTGTACCTTTGTTTGTGTTTATGGGTAGACGAGCACTCGGAGTTTGAATTCGAGTGTTGCACGGCTATCTTTCAAATGAATATTTAGGAAAATATTTTTACGGGATATAAGAACAAGAATGCGAGGTAACATTCTTTTTCAAGGAGTTCCTGTATATTTTCCGTGGTCCCCAGCTGTTTCGTTGGCCAGAGGCCAGTTCGTCGAATCGAATGCTCTTTGCTAAACGATATCTTGCTAGCTTCGACACGTGATGTGCCCATGGCAAATGTCTTTGGCAGCATAGATTAGGTGCATCTGCCATCGGCGGTTTTGAAGTCTTCAGGGATTGTAACGAAGACATTTCAATGAACACTGAGAATAATGCAGTGACAATGTTGATAAAAAGGTACGAGTCAGCATATATATATATATATATATATATATATATATATATATATATATATATATATATAATTCCTGATTTGATTACGCTAACGCAACAGGGATGTTGTCTTATTTGGGGTATTCTGTATTAATGTTTCCTTAGCACGCTTTTTAATTCTATCAACTGCTTTGCTTTAAGAGTAATATATATACATACATATATATATATATATGTATATATATATATATATATATATATATATATATATATAAGTAAAGATTTGTCACTTAGATGATTATTGTTATATTCAGCATCCCAACACCAGAGTTTCATAGACGAAACTAACTAATATATATATATATATATATATATATATATATATATATATATATATATATATATATATATATATATATATATGCATGGTTAGATCGTGAAGTAGATTACCATTCATCATATCATATAGACTTCTTCTTCTTTTATGTAATGTGTCCCTTCAGGACGTAGGCGATTTTGGCTCTTCAATTCTTTGTATCATTTGTTGCTCTTTTTGCTATTTCTCACAGACCCTGTTCTACCATCCACTTGCTCAATCCGGTTACTTATGTCACGCGTTGCTTTTACTTGTACCTCTTTCCCTCTATCCGCTATGTGAGTATCAGATTCCCCAAGGCCTCCTTACGTGTCCCAGACATTTCAGCTGCCTCTATCAGATGTTAAGTATAAGCTTCTACTTTGTCTGCATCCTCTCCAAAACCTCATCGTTGCTCATATTTTCGGTCCATGGTACCCTTAGTATCCTTCTGTAGAACCCTACGTCTGTTGCCTCGAGTCTCTTCTTCATCGTTGAGGAGACCGTCCAACATTCGCTATCGTAAAGGAGGACAAATAAACTATAGATACAAAATCCTTAAACATTTCACCAAATAAAATGACTACATTACTTAAAGACATCCAAGATGAGCAACAAGGAAAGCTCTCATTCGTGTTAGGATGAGCGATAACAGTCCGTGAATTATAGCAATGTATAGGAATGTATAGGAATGTATATTTCCTGAGGAAAAATGTTTGGAGAGAAATATTTTATTAATTACAATCGAGCGTATCGCTAAATTCTCGGTCAATGAACTCCGAATATTTCCGAATATGGGTGGGGAAAATCTGTACTTTACTCTGTCTGTTTCTTTATATAATAATCTGTTTTCAATTACCTGGCGAAAACTTTAATCCGTCAATAAGTAATTTGTAAATATGTATTAGGTCATCCCCTAAGTTCTGTCCGAATTTAAACTTTTTGTTAAGATGAACGAAATTTAAAGAGTATTTTATAGTGTCCAATGGAGCTGAACATTATTTTTATGTTTAGATGCATTTAAACTGATCAAATATTATTTCAGAGAACAATGAAATTACATTTTGTTTGATTAAACCCCTGCTGACATGGAAGTACCCAAGAATCATTTGAGGCACATAATGCTTTATGAGTTCAAGAATGGAAACTCAGCAGCCGAAGCGGCTAGAAACATTCACTCAGTTTATGGAGAGGAATGTGTGAATGAAAGAACTTGCAGAAGATGGTTTGCAAAATTCAGAGGTGGAGATTTCACCCTTGAAGATGAAGATCGAACCGGACGTCCAGTTGAGTTTGATGAAAAGCCTCTTGAAGCAGCCCTTGAAGAAAATCCTGCTTTATCAGTTGAGGAATTGGCAGTGATTCTCAGTTCAAACCATACAACTGTTCATCGTCATCTTCGACAACTTGGAAAAGTTCCCAAACTTGGAAAATGGGTAGCTCATGAATTGTCTGAAAACAACCTCAAATCCCGAGTTGACATCTGCTCTTCTCTCCATTCTAGCCAACCTGTTTCACCTTTTTTGGATAGACTTTTGACTGGCGACGAAAAATGGATCTTTTATCGAGATGTTAAGCGTCGTAGACAGTGGCTTGTTAAAGGGGAAGGACACCAGCCACAGCCGAGAAGGGAACTTCATGGGCAAAAGGTTCTTCTTTGAATCTGGTGGGATTGCCAAGGAATTATCCACTTTGAATTCTTACCACCTAATGCAACAATTAATGCTCAAATATACTGTCAGCAATTAGAGCGTTTGAACCAAGCTTTGAGGAAAAAAGACCTGCTCTAGTGAATCGAAAACGGGTGATATTTCATCAGGACAATGCGCGACCACACACAGCAAGAATCACGTCACAAAAGATCGAAGAACTTGATTGGGAGAAAATTCCTCATCCACCTTTTTCTCCCGACCTTGCTCCTTCAGACTACCATTTGTTTCGTAGCTTACAGAATCATTTGGAAGAAACAGCTTTTGTAACACAGGAAGAGGTTAAAACTGACATTTGTGAGTTCGTCGAATTAAAGCCAAAAGAATTTTACAGTAATGGAATTAGTAAGCTTGTTAATAGATGGAAGGAAGTCATAGATAATCAGGGAAAATACATTGTTGATTGAATCTGTAAGTAAATGTAACATTTGGTCTCGTTTATTCAAAATTCGGACAGAACTTATGGGATGACCTGATATTTAGAAAAGAAATGGATATTTCCAGCAATGTCTGCAAATATCCATTCCATTGGTAATGATTATTCTTATTTCATCATGAGAAACAAATCAGAATTCATTGACCGAGGATCCTGGACTACTGTCTGCTGAAATTTATAAAATCTTTCTCTGGAAATATTATTCGAGATCAAATATGTTTCCCAGTTCCAGTAGTTGCTATCGCTCTTTCCAGTAGTGATGGGAGTTTCCTTCCTAAACCTTTATTTTAAGTAATGCGCAATCTCTACATCTGTACTATGTCGTTATATTCTCTTCGAGTTACATGTGATATCCATTTAAGTTTTTGTTTCTGTTGATATTCCTCAAGCGATGTGGTCTCCGTTACCTGCTGGTATTCGTTCGTTTTTTATTCTGCAGTGTCACTCACTAGCTTAAAGTCATTTTAGAAAGGCATTCTATACAGACACACTAAGAGAGATAAATATTTAAAAATATATATTTTACATATTCCATACGGGTTTATAAGGGCATGTTTTTGGTTGAATAATTACTTCGTATATCTGATCGTATATTTTATTTCGCAAAATTTTATCGTTTTGCTATACCGTTACAGGCAGGAAATCGATTAAGTTGCTAGGGAAAATAGGCGGGCTGAAAGAAGGAAAGAAAATACAAAATGGCAATATTCCTGTTTTGTCGTCGCATCGACGTGCAGTCTTTTATTTAGTAAACCTACGAGTTTAAACGTTCAGATAAAATATTCTGATAAAATTGTTGGCACTGTCTCTGTTATTGATAAAATAATTCATTTTTTTAAAGCCAATTTTTGATTTGTTATTATTGCCACACTGACATCCATTATATTTAAATTAATATAATGCCCTTATTTAATATTATTACTAGCAAATATACCCAGCTTTGCACGGGACAAGTCATTGGCTTTACTCTGCTGCACTCAACATGTTTATCCATGTTAGATAGAGCCGCTCCATTTGCTTGTACCCGAAGTTAGCAGCTGGGTGATGCGAGTGTCAAATGGCAAAATGCGTCTCTGAGTTGGTGGCTCCACGCATCCACTTCATGTTTACTTAATTGCCAATCATGTAAAGAAAAAACTCCAGTTGTGTGCATCAAGAAAGTTTGTAGTGAAAGTGAAATTATTGCTCGTTCCTCATGAGGATTTTATTATTATTATTATTATTATTATTATTATTATTATTATTATTATTATTATTATTATTGTTGTTGTTATTATTATTATTATTATTATTTCATTGATTTTTGCTGTTTAAATATTTCTTTCCAGGTCCCAAACAAATACCTATAATCAGAAATGGCTTCATGATATCTTAGCACTGATCACGTTTTGTAAGTAAAAAAAAAAACAAAGAAAAAACTAAGACTACGCCTAGTGTCCTTTAGATCAAGACATTCATATGGTGTAGGCTGTATTTGTGGCTACAATTTTTGCATTTCTTTAAGACATGTGCTACCAGCAATGACTGGGATTATTGAGATCCTCATGTGCAACATTTTTTAGATTTTAAGCATTTTAGATCCTTGTATTTTGACAGTTTTATTTAAGATCATCAACGATAGATTACGATCTCTAAGGTTAGCCATGCCAATAAGAAATCACAGTGTGTTCTTGTGGTCTTTGATGTTTGGGTGATTAGCTTTGATTGTTCTGTGTGTTTTGTAATGTTTCATAAAATTGTTACAGGTCCTATTTCTGTAACCGGGGCTGGGTGATGTTCATACCAGTTTCTTGCAATTTTCCATATTATTATTATTATTATTATTATTATTATTATTATTATTATTATTATTATTTAGCAGATAGTAATAATATGGCATTTCAGGATCTATTAAATAATAATAATAATAATAATAATAAAATGTTTTCATATATTTGATGATAATTTTATGCATTTATTCTTTTTTTATTTATTTATGGATTCCTATTATTATCATTTAAATTGATAATGATAATTCCTGAAATCTATACTCCTTTCATTCGAGAATATCTAGGCTGATGATAAAACGGTATATGAGTGCAACTCCAAAAATCGAGATGACAAGATAATCGCAGCTGATCTGTCATCTGACATAGTTTTAACATCTCAAAATAGATACATCCCATCGTCACCGGTGGTCAAAAGGTTCCCCACGTTCTTGCGGTTGACAAATAATTTTCAACCTACAGCCCTTTATCACATAACAAACTGTTTACTTCAACATAAAATACGTCTATATATATATATATATATATATATATATATATGTAAAAGTGATCATAGACGTCAACACTTAGAGGCGACAGTCTGTTTCATGCTGAGGATTGCATCAAGCATGAAACAGACTGTTGCCTCTAAGTGTTGACTTCTATGTTCACATTTATATTTACACTCGCTCTATCTCTGATATTGAGCACTTTATCTCATAAATATAGCACACATTAAGAATATATTTCTTCATATATATATATATATATATATATATATATATATATATATATATATATATATATATATATATATATACTAAATGCTATTAAACGCACAGAGAATAAGACGATATGAAAAGCGATGTAGTTTCTATAGAAAAAATGAGATATCCCAAACGGACCTCAAGAAGATTTCAGGGCAATTGGAAAAGCAGTTATAGATGTCAAGAGCCATCATTTGTTGAAGAAGGCAAACATTTTGTGAGAATATTTAGCGCAGCCACAAAGGAAAATAATCCCATTGCAGAGGGATCAAACGAGAACAAGAAAGAATGACCCATAACCTGTGCAAGTATCGAACAATATAACCAAGAATAATGTTAGACAACATCTATCAAAATGGAAGTCGAAGAAAAACGGTACACAACTTTTGGCTTTACTGTCATCAATTCATGAAATTCTTGTAGAATTTTTTTATTTTAATAAATAACACCTAATGCATCACTGAAGGTATTACATATCTGCCACCAAAAACGGATGAAACAGAATATCAAAAAAATTATAGGTCAGTTATATAATTGTTGACTACATATAAAATGATCACGTCTGTCAAGAAACACCGAAAGAAGGCGGGGCAGGAAGAGAATCTAGTGAATGGGTTCTTCAGTAGAGAAGCGAGCATCATTAACTTTGTCAGATGAAAATGAACATCTTACAAATGTCAGTTATGACATGATAACAATGTAATTTGCGACATTTAAATATCATTTACGACATAGCACAAATATCATATCATAGATCATATAAAAATACCATCAGTATCATTTACGACGTTTTAAAAATAAAGTATGTCATTAATAAATATGAATCATATGATAAAACATATAAATCATGTCATAAAACGTATCATAAATATCATTTTAAAATATCATTTACGACATTTAAAAATATTATTTACGAGATTTAAAAAAATATAATTTACGGCATTTCTACATCCGGAATGTCATATTTAAATACATGTAAATTGTTTAGTATTTACTGAAAAAAAATCACCCTTAAAACATTTGACTTCAAATCCTATTTATTTACTTATTTATTTATTTTTGTAAAAAAATTATAGGTCAGTTATATATCTGTTGACTACATATAAAATGATCACGTCTGTCCTGGCGAATTGGACTTACTCTTTTCTCGATGAAAAGAGCATTCTTCTCCTGGAACAGAAGAAATGTCCATATGGTTACAATGATCAACTACTAATAAATAAAATCATCCTGAACAATTTCACGGAAACAAAGGTAGAAATCTCAACACAGCTTGGATAACTTACCGTAAAACCTTTGATAGTGTACAAAAAGAGAAAGTGTGTTTCATTAGCATCGAAAACTGTTGAAATGGGTACAATACTCAATTATGCGTCATACACGCTTAAATACTGATCTTTCGATATATTGCTGAAGATATAGATCATACCCGCACTAGGTTGTCATTTCATTCTGCGTTAGGCCAGTTGCCACCCAAGGCTATAGAACCCGGTCTGTTCTGCTATTTACCCATAGGAGGAGGAAGGAGAAGAGAATTCATCTCTTTCCCAAGGGAATTAGCAAATGTATTCGACTGGAATTCGAACACGGCTCTCCGATTCCTTAATCCGAGCTGCTATCCATTACTCCACCGCGCCTCCGCGATGCAAGCATATTGAATATGCTCAAGAAAGCAATGTAACTGCCTGTAAAACTTAGGATCCATGAGAAAAGAACAAGAGATGCATAAAGAGAGCAGAGAGAAACAGGATGAAAGAAAAATTCGAATGGAAAATAATCCTTAACTTTTTTCAAAACATAATTGAATTTATTTATATTTATGCAAAGAACATGTAAAAAGAAAAAGAAAGATACTCTTATATTCGTAATCCACGCACTGGTTTCACCCATGTAAATATATGACATCAGAACAAAGTAGACGTCAGCCTGTAATATAATAGATGAGCAATCAGCCCTGGCTTCACCCAGGGGTTGCAACTCGGACCCTCCCGCTATCTACTTTACATAAATGATCTGCCTAAGACTATACTCCTTTCATTCGAGAATATCTATGCTAATGATAAAACGGTATATGAGTGCAACTCCAAAAATCGAGATGACAAGATAATGGCAGCTGATCTGTCACCTGACATAGTTTTAACATCTCAATTGTGGGAAAAATGCTTGGTTAAATTCAATATCGTGAAAACTAAAATAGATACATTCCATCGTGACCGGTGAAATTCTCAATAATCACCAATCACAATGAATCGATATTCCCTCACGAAGGCCCGGTGGTATGAGCGTCTATTGGGCCTTTACTCAACCCAAAACTCAAGTGAAGTTCCTACTTACGATCCATCTCTAAAGACGTTTGAAAAACATTCAAATCTCTGTACCGCTCCAGGATCTATTATCTACATTCACAAGAGCTAAATCAGGCCTAAAACAAAGCACTGTTGATATATATATATATATATATATATATATATATATATATATATATATATATATATATATATATATATATATATATATATATATATATATATATATTATAAATTAATAGATTTAAAATATGGTTTTACCGCTACACAGTGATAACCATGTTTCTGAAATGGAAGCTAAAGCCCCTGAATTTAATTTTGTTATTAAACCAAAGACATTAGTTCCATTTCCTCATCAAGCAAATTTTGGAGTAACTTACTTTTTAAAATTTACGGTTGTTAACGGCACAGGAAAGATTCATAGTTTGAGGGTTTCCAAGGTTACCGATAAATCCATTCATCTAGACAAGGGGTGGTAGAGGGTTCAATTTTTAATTTTCGTTGTATCAGTTAATAGTTACATTTGAAAGCGGGGTTATGTTTAGGGATGGGTAGGGATGTATCTTTTAACAAATTCTGACATCCGCTAAATTCATGTCATCTGGGTTTTTTTTCTAATGGCAAAAATTCTTATGGTATTTTTTCTATTCGTATATTTAAAGATTTTGAGGGACTGTTTAGGTTAGAATATGTTTTATCCACCTTTCTAAAAAATTATTTTTATTATTTAATATACTATACTCCTAGTTAAAAACCAAGTAAATGTATTAGGATTACTTACAGTATTTAAAATTAAAATTTATTCTTATCGAGTATAAGTAACTATTATTTTATTTTATTTTATTTTATGTAAACTTTATGACAATGACGGCAAAGGTGGTTAAATTATTTCACTAATTCAATAAACTTTTATTTATAAATTTAGTATTATAAATGTATATATGTATTTTTATTTATATATACATATATATATATATATATATATATATATATATATATATATATATATATATATGTATATATATAGTCAAGAACTGCGCAGTTTTCACTATCCGTTTTCGATAGAGTGCTAAAAGGTTCCTCGCGTCCTTGCGGATGACAAATAATTTTCCAACCTACAGCCCTTTCTGACAGACGAAACGTCACAGGTCTTTAACTGCAAGATCGTTACTTCATTGGAAAGCGCTAAAGTGAGCTCTATAACTTATTTCCACCTGATATAGCCTACCCGGCCACACTTTAGCGTACTATTCTCATTCCCTTCATATTCCATAGTTGAGATGTAAGTTATACTCAAGATGTTTCTACCGCATGCCGCTGTTCTGTGGACCCAACCCCTAAGAGGATATTTTCCAATCACTACACTGTTAGCCTGTTCAAGTCTACGGTTAAATGTTATCTTCCCCACATATCCGCATAAAATGTACCTTGAAATCAGTACTCCTCTAAATCGAGTAGTTCCCGGCGCGAACCACAATAATAATAATAATAATAATAATAATAATAATAATATTGCTTATTATTATTATTATTATTATTATTATTATTATTATTATTATTATTACTACTATTATTTTTATTTTCTTTGATATCTGGCGTTTACACATTTCTTTCCGGGTCCCGCCCAAGGACCTAAGGTTAGAAATGGCGTCATGACACTTTCCATTGCAAAATAATAATAATAATAATAATTACATAGATAAAGCCCTTCGTTATTACTATTATTATTATTATTATTATTATTATTATTATTATTACTATTATTATTACTATTGTTATTATTACTATTATTATTATTATTATTATTACTATTATTATTACTATTATTATTATTATTATTACTATTATTATTACTATTATTATTATTATTACTATTATTATTATTACTATTATTATTATTATTATTATTATAACTATTAATATTATTATTATTATTAATATTAAGTTCATTAATATTAGTACTAATGATAATAATGATGATGATAATAATGGTACACTTACAGAAGAGCGAGATTTAAGAAAAGAATAGAGCTGTCAGCGTGGGAATCTCTTGCCGTGTCGAGCTCTCTGCATTTGGAGAGAGAGGAACCCGGACGAGGCTATGCCGAAGAGCAAAGTCTTTCCCGGGGAGGTAGACAGATACCCGATCCCGCGTATATAATTTCAGTATGATATCCTTAAACATTTCTAAGATACAACGTCTCAAACCTTAATCTAACAACTTGACAATTTTGCATATACAAGAATTGAACAATGTTGCTGTTACACCCGGTATATGTCAACAGCAGTTGCAATTTGAACCATATCAAATCAATAGAATTCTGAGCAGAATAATTAAGAATTCGTGTAAGAACACAACCATTCTATACTACAGTAGTCCTGTATTAAGTAATGTGCAAGTAATTTGAAGACATTAACCTTCACTCGGGAGCAATAAGTACAAGAGATAATTCTATTTCATTAATATGAGGAAACATTTTTTCATATTTTACTCCTTTTATAATTCTCCGTGTTGAACAAAATCTAATTACAAATTAATAGAGAAAATTCTAAAAAATGGACGACAATGAGATGTGGTTACACTGTCGAGTATTAAGAATAGACATCGTATATGATTAATGAAAAAGTTTTAAGTATAAGAAAACGAAAACTTCAGATAATAATCAACAAATCAGGGCTGTAAAGAAGGCTTGTTTACTTTAACGACCACAAGAAACACCGAAAGAAGGCAGGGCAGGAAGAGAATCTAGTGAATGGGTTCTTCAGTAGAGAAGCGAGCATCATTAAATTTGACAGATAAAAATGAACATCTTACAAATGTCAGTTATGACATAATAACAATGCAATTTGCGACATTTAAATATCATTTACGACATAGAATAAATATCATATCATAAATCATATAAAAATACCATCGGTATCATTTACGACGTTTTAAAAATAAATTATGTCATTAATAAATATGAATCATATGATAAAACATATAAATCATGTCATAAAACGTATCATAAATATCATTTTAAAATATCATTTACGACATTTAAAAATATTATTTACGAGATTTAAAAAAATATAATTTACGGCATTTCTACATCCGGAATGCCATATTTAAATACATATAAAATTGTTTAGTATTTACTGAAAAAAATCACCCTTAAATCATTTGACTTCAAATCCTATTTATTTACTTATTTATTTATTTTTGTAGAAGAAATATATACATATATATATATATATATATATATATATATATATATATATATATATATATATATATATATATATATGTATATATATATATATATATATATATATATATATATATATATATATATCATGCCACATTGACTGATAAACTCCTACAAAATAACAATTCTCAAATTGCCATATTAGTAAAAAACGCACTCTTTTAAATTTAAAAAAATTCAACCTTAGCGTTGCGACTGCACGCTCCAAAAGTTTGTATCCGTTAACAATAACACATTTAAAAAAAAAAAGAATTCGATTCGCATTTAATTTTTTCGTCTTGGAAGCTACCGGATTTAACTAAGAACAAAATAATTTCCATGCCTGAGGATGACTGAATGTACAGTTGAAAGTACTTACATATTAAAAAAGACCTTATACAGCTTATAATTATTAAAAACAAGGATCATAATATTCATCGAGTGATTCGTAGGTTAACGCAACTTTGAAAATTTGTTCGTGAAAGGATTTCGCCATTTTATATCATTAACTTTACTAATCTACTTTTTTATGAATGATGCATTGTAATATATATATATATATATATATATATATATATATATATATATATATATATATATATATAACGGGAACATATGATAGAACTTTTTTAGCAGAAAATTGATAATTCCAGGAAGTGAAAAATTCTGAGGTGGTATAATCAAAATATCCCAACACGAACTCCAGTAAATACAATTTAACCAGCATTCGGTCATTTATGTGTAAGAAAGAAAAGTCAGTTTACTGCAGATCTGACGCAATGTCGGGGCAGCGCTTCTCTAACTTCGAGCTTAAATGAATTCGATACGGCCATATTAGAAAATTGGATTCTGTCATACATGCATATCACTTCATTGGTTAAAACTTTCCTTATAATCAAACAGTATTATTTGATATCTACTGAGTACCTACGTTATATAAATAAGGCTGAATGGCATTTTTGGAAGATGCAGTAAATAAATAGGAAAACTAAAAACTTTAATTAAAAACTATGGAGAGTCGGAAATTATGAGTATTCTTGATCACTGACGTCCTAAAGAAATATGGTATATGGAAGAAGAAGCTGTATAATGCTTATATTACTTCTTCTCTATAAAAGTTTAAACATCAAGTGTAAGAAAAAAAAACTGTATAAAAATTATCATGAGAGATCGTAGACCGAGGACTGATTTTAACATTAGATTATATCTTCTTCATGCCGTAAGGAACTTATACAATCATTGGTAATAGTAGCTTGTCCATTCAATCATGCCTTTCTTAGGGTCGTTAGTCGTAGCCTGACTGAGTGTCTATATTTTATATGCGATCCCTACTGTCTAAAACTTCCACAGACCGACGGCCTTGCGAATGTCGCCTTGGGAAGCATAATCATCAAAATTGACAATAAATCTCAAGTCCGACAGAATGAAAATAAAATTCATCAGAACATTTTTGCGGAAATTACAGTCAGCAAATCCAACCGTATTCTCCGAAGACATATATGAATACGTCACTTTTCATTCGTATTCTTAAATCTCGTGCTCATTGTCCTAGCTTATGTCTTCTAACAAAGATTTAACCCCACCCAAATATGCAATGCCGACGAGATGGAAGACGTCAAAGAATAAACATCTCATGAGTGTACATGTTAATTCTAAGCTTGGCTATCGATGGAGAAAAAGAAGATAACGTCATCAAAATTAAAGGCAGTTAATTAAGAAGGAGAACATCGTGACTCGATTAACGAGACATTAGCTTTTAAGACGTCGGCTTTCTGTTCTGAGAGAGCGCGATTAAAGTAGTTAGAAATTAATTCAGTTCGTGTAAGTTTGGTTTAATTGCGTGCACGCAGGAAATATTGTTTTCGAAATTAAAAGGCAATTTCGATGTCGAAATACTCATTAGACTAAAAGAAGGCTTATCATATTACTGCGACGGCCACTAGTGCTGCTATCTAGAGCTGCTATACTAAGCCAATCTAGAAATATTTGGAAAAGATATTAGAATAATCCAGAAGCTATACTGAGAGAAAACCGCCAGCATACGGACAGGAAATGAATTCAGTAAATATGCAAAAAATAGAAAGGCGTGTAAGACAAGGATGTCTCTTCTCGCCGGACTTATTCCCTCTATACTGTGAGCTTATCGAAAAAATTGTACGAAAATAATTGTTAGAAAAAATTCTTCGAAAAGAAGTATTTGAAAAGCATTTATTCGAATTGTAAATTATTTGAATGAAAATTAATCGTAAGTACAATTAAACTAAATGATAATTATTCGAAATACCCATGTCTGAAATACGTATGTGGTCGCACTTTGAGAGAATCAATGCTGATTCATCTAAAACTAATAACGCCTTTGAATGATGGCATAGGGCTTTTTTGCAGCACGTGTCATATCCTTATTCACAATATAGATATTCGTAGACGCTCTTAAAATAGAACAGGGCCTTGCAAGAAGAAGAAGGAAAAAAAAGCATAAGCAGAGGGAGAGGAGGAAGAAGAAGAATAAAAAAGAAAAACAGATAACAGTACGAAGGAGAAAGAAAATTGGAGTAATAATGAGAAAAGCTGAAGTGGAAATAAAAAAAGAGAAGAAAAAGAGGCATAATAATGGGAAAAGGTTTAACAGAAATAGGAGGAAAAGAATGAAAGAAACGGTCAAGCAAAATGGAAGCATTCGAAAATTTTATTTCTGTCAACATCAGAATTAAAACATAGGGAAGTTTATTTAAAAAAAAAAAAATAGAACAAAAATAAAATGTATCAGAACTGAAAAAAATTGTTCCGGGAATTGTTGACAATGTCGAAAGTCCTACATTCAATAGGCCATATCGATTGACTTTTAGTAAAGAGAAAACGAAGAAAAATAAGACTGTCTACCTTTGCATATTATCTAAGTCAGCGGCCAAAATAATACAGAACATGCACAGTAAAAATGAAAGAAACCATGATAGGCTTAAAACAAACAAAAAAAAAAAAACTAAGCAAACTTAGAAAATCGTAAATGTTTAAATAGATTGTACAGAATAAGCAACAAAGTGAGAATTGCAGCCAGAATGAATTTTGTCCTGCCTGTGCAGAAGGCACTTGAAATGACAAAGTGTATCCTCAACGATATATCAAAGTAAGAAAAGAAAATAGACAAGAAAGCAGAATATCAGATGTCACATGTATAATGACATAGATAATGCCGCTAGTTAGATAGTGGGCGTGGTATGGTTATAAAAACGAAAGAAAAGAAAGACATGAGAAATAAAGAAATATTTTTAAACATTTCAACAAGGTAGCAAGGCAATAAATCCACTGAGACGCAAGAACAATATTTGAACGGGTTTTAACGATTGACATTTCATTCATGCGCTTTTTTTTTAAAATCATTTCACTCCAGTCAAGACAATAATGCCAGAAAAATGCCAGAGGTTACTGAGTGCGACGGAATATGAGAAAAAGAAAACATGATTAAGAAGAAAAAACAAAGCTGCATGAATTGAGAAGATATAAGATAACGAGTGATACTGCATTTAAATGTTTGAAGATCAAAGATGACCGGGAAGCCAAAAAACAAAAGAGAGTTCTACAAGCGATAAGTATTAGAGAAGAAACTGTTAGCATAGAACTACGGTTATATCTAGCAGATTCAGCTATAATATGATGAGACCAATCAGATTCAGCTATAATATGATGAGACCAATCACCTATGCTAGTCTGTCAGTTAAGTACCACACAGGATACACACTTGGGTGATCATGTATCATTCGATACATGACTGACGACACAGAAAAATTTTCCCGCAGTACGTTGCCATTCCTTTCTATGGTAGACTGGTTGTCACCTAAGGCTATATAACTCAGTCTGTCTTGCTATTCAACCAATAGCAGGTAGG
The DNA here is from genome assembly GCA_964036315.1 of Acanthosepion esculentum. Lineage (NCBI taxonomy): Eukaryota > Metazoa > Mollusca > Cephalopoda > Sepiida > Sepiidae > Acanthosepion > Acanthosepion esculentum. Next base: position 87,223,662 of record OZ038487.1, read on the forward strand.
AGAAGAAATCGATCCATACCTTTCCTAAGGTATTTGTACGTAAGTAAATATAACGAACTCGACTAGGATTTGAACTTGGTTCTCTTATTTCTCGTTCTGAGCCGATATCCATTACACCACAACGCACATATAACCTACTCAGTCAATCATTTAAGTGCCACACGTGATACACGATTGGGTGGTCATGTATCGAAAGATACATGACTGAAGATATTTCCACTAGTAGGATGCCATTGCTTTCTACGATAGACTTCTTGCCACCGAAAGCTAAAGAACCCAATCAGTTCTGCTATTCAACCCATAGCTGAGAGGAGAAGTTATGGATTCATACCTTTTTCAAGTGTATTTGTGCGTAAGTGAATATAATGACCTCTAGTACTTTGCTTAATTCCGTAAAGTCGAAGTACGAAAAAGGAAAGATCACCAGAACAATTATCACAAAAAAGTCTTTATAGAAAAGGTACAGGGCAGCTACATTACGGCGGGGAAAAAGTGACTGAAGCCGAGATGCTAGAGCAGGATCGGTAACATTGCATATACTTCTTTGGAGTTTATCAAGAATATTTAAATACATAGCAGAAGCGCCAAACCAGAGGTGGCAGCAATATTCAAGGCATGCACTAATGAAAGACTTATAAATGTGTAAGGTAGGTTAGAGTAGGAGAAATTGTTTAGCACGGCACAGGAAACCAGCTTTCGTAGTAGCAGACGTAGCAATTGATCCAATGTAGTCTTCTCGCTTTATATCAGCGGTAAATGTTAGCATCACCTGGTATTTCAGAAGCAGTTATCCATCTAACTACTGACGAGGCACAACGTTGCTTAATTTCGGTTATCGTACGCAAACCGGTGTTTCTACGGACAATTTATAATTATATATATATATATATATATATATATATATATATATATATATATATATATATATATATATATATATATATATTCATTCTGGCTACTGTGGATTGGCGAAGTCAGCGCTAGATTTGGTAAATCACTCAAAATGTGCAGTTTGCATTTTTCTCTACCAGTCAACTGTCCTTTTTTCATTTTCGAAACCTTTGCTGCAATCCATCCGTAAAGAACTTCTGCTTCCCATCATTTTAGTTCAATCATCTATAATTGCAAATATCAGTGTGATGCTGGATATATTGGCAGAACTAATCAGAGGTTGGTAGGATTGATCAGAATGTACGATCTAGGGTCAGTCGAAAAGCATGTGAAAATTTGAATACTTCTGGATATGCCACTGCAGAACAATCCCATCTTTTCCCCAAGGAAAATTCCACCATAATCAGCAAAGAACATTTAGATTATTGTATCGTGAATTCTTTTCAGACACTTTATATTAAGTCTAAACAGCCTACTGCCTCTACACCCGCTTTTTATTTGTTGTTCATATATTTTATTCATTTTGCTTTAAAATGCGATGATCAGTAACTGGTTAGCATTTTGTGTTTGTAATTTTTTTACGGTGATTATTTTTGGTATTATCCTTGCTCTGACTCTCGTTTATCTTGTATTATTGTATGTACATATCTATCCGTTTGGGATGTCCATATTTAACGCTTTAATATGATTTATATATTTCAGTTCCATTTTAAATCGTATCCCAATGCGACAGAAGCTGCATCTGTATTTAATTATATAGTATGTAATGGAATTAATTCATATCATGCGAGGATAGACATGGAATTCAGAGTTCTTCGGAGAAGTCAGATGTAGGGCGGGCATGTGGAATGACTAGTGGTGGAGATCCCCACTTCATCCGATGTCAGTAGTTCCACCGAAAAGTCTGATAAAACAGTTTATGTCCCCACCCAAAAAAAGCACAAATAAAAAAAAAACGGCAAATATTTAAACGATACAATACTTAGGGAAGGGATCAAACTTAGGAATATTAAGATTACCTCCTCGGTTATCCATTGAAGCTGCTATCCACCAATAGAAAAGAATCCAGTCCCCACTGCGGGCCATTTAAAAGATAGTTCGCCCAGATGATTGGCTGTACAAACATCCAATCGGATGTGCGGAATACGTGTTCTTTCTTCGTCTAATTCTTTAAAAAGGCCAGAGTAGCTGTTAACGTTTCAAAGTGGGGGGTAATCAGGGTTTGATCTCCCCTGATTGGGTCGATTTGGTGATGGGGAGTATGTCGAAAGACTCGAAACTCAATAATGAACCAAGTCAAAACATCACTGACGACCCCCTCGGGCGCCTACTTAAAAGTGTATATTGAATTATTTTGAATTACAGTGATGCACCTGAGATGTGCCCACGGGAGCAAAAATAGCGTGACAAATAGAAAAGACATTATTTTAAATTTAAGGCAGAGTCGGCATTCAAAGTATATCTCAGCGCCACACAACAATTGACCGACAGTGATCGACCCAATCCGGCGTTGGATAAAATATTATACTCCGGAAATATCAGTGTCGGGTATTCATTGATCTGCACAACAGTAATGTTACAGTTATACCACTAGATTTTATCGGTTTAAAATAATTTGTGTGACTTAGAATACGACTATCACAAGAAATATGCTGAAAGATTATATCTAACATTTTAGCTTTTGAAAAAAAATAATTTTGTTTTGCATGTTTTTCAGGCCTTTACAGGTTTGAAGAAGTCACCCTATTGCAACATCCATCCGGGGCGAGATTTCATTTATATATATATATATATATATATATATATATATATATATATATTACAGCGACAGACGTTTCGTTCGCATTCACACTTCAGATTCTCGTATCTGTCAAAGATTTACTCATATGCAAACTTAATATTTTCTGTAAGTGGAAGTGTCAACAGTACAATATACGCTAATCTGGAATTCAGTTATCAAGTAACCGTGACGCAACACTTGTCGGTTAAGCAATTTCTGTTGGAGACACGATATTGCGTTCGAAATAAGATATGGAACTTCAGCACCGTGAGACAGCAAATGCACACTTCCTCATATATTATTGAGAAAATTTACTTCCGTCTGACACAAGACCATAATAACAGCATGCCTGAGATGAAAAACGATAACTAAAACGATATATATATATATATATATATATGTATATAAGTGTGTGTGTGTGTTTATGTGTGTGTGTGTGTGTGTGTATGTGTATTTAGGTAGCAAATTATCTTTTAGGCATGTCTGATTTTTAACAACATACGTTCATACTCACGAATAACCTTTCGTACATTGATGTTAAAGGGCGAGAGGAATGTGCTATTGCTGTTTAAATTTATTTTCTTTTCATTTCCCAAGTACTTTTGATCTTCTTCCCAGATCATCTTCAGGGTTGAAAGTAGTACAAAACGATGTTATTCATTAGTACAAGTATTTATACAAAGTTGTGTGTTGTTATCTATGATCGCAATATTTTTATTATGCTTTTAAATGCAAAACAGTTGATAACGTGATGAGCGTTCATTAGAACGTGAACGAATATTGGATTATGGATTTCTTTTGCATTTAATAGCAGATTGAAAGAATTACGGTATGACATAATATCTCAGAAATTCAAGACTAACCAACCTTCATCATATCTATCTATCTATCTATCTATCTATCTATATATATATATATATATATATATATATATATATATATATATATATATATATATATATATATATATATGCAGAAATATAGTCTTAAAGTGTGCTATATTTATGGGGTAAAGTGCTCAATAACAGAGATAGAGCGTGTGTAAATATAAAAGTGGACATGGAAGTCAGCACTTAGAGGCGACAGTCTGTTTCATGCTAGTGAAATCGTCAGGCGACTAGTGCTGTTATGTTTCTCGGCTATTTATATAAGGGTCAGTGGTGCATTATGGGTAGTTTATTTTGGCGGTTACTTTTACCGGAAGTCGCTTATTTGTTTATTTATTTATGTCAATTTTATTTTGCTTGTTTTTTGTTTGTTTATATATATATATGTATATATATATATATATATATATATATATATATATAAGATATTTGCCGCAATGTTGTTTACTTATTTATTATCCATCGATAGAGTGTACATTCCAACCACCAATTTGCCGTTCCTCTTCAAAGTATGTACGTTTCAACTCCGTTCATTTCCATAGCAGGCAATAATTCTTCTTCACTTGCTGTTCACACATTCTTTTACCCTCTACGTCTCGGCTCCTCCATTAACCCTATCGAAGAATGTTTACTGTTTTGTGGCTTCTTCTACAGCGGGTTTAACCTATTATCTCAAGCCCTCGACTCTGCAATGAACACTCTGTCAAATTTTCTGAAGATGTTAATGCGCTACTAACAGCTATTGGTTCTCAATGGAAGAAGATAGAAGATGCTTAAGTGTCGAGAGAAATAGTGGAGTTCGGAATGTTTTTAGAGATACAGCAGGTTCCCGTTCGGACTGTTTTCCTCAGAATATTGATTGTCAAATCTCAATGAATTAATGCAGATACACAATAATAAACATATTCAAATCACACACACACACATATATATATATATATATATATATATATATATATATATATATATATACACACATATACATATGTATATATATATATATATATATATATATATATATATATATATATATATATATATATATATATAACCGTGGTGAATTGAATTTCGATAGAGCAATTCAATTGAAAGGATATTTTTTTCTTGCAAATTTATCAAACTTATAAACTCGTTAAATATTCGACGAGTTGCGATATACGGAATAAAAATTAATGTTTCTCAAGTATCCTGAAAGGTTTTAATGTATCTTTACCGGTAAAACTAAAGTTATCCCGGGAATGTAGTCGAAGGATTTTGACACTAATTTTGAGGTTGCTTTTCAAATCGAAAATAAAATGGATTCAGCAAAAGTCCCTATCTAGTCGCTCACGTATTATGTTCAATCCTAGGCTGGTTTACCTACCGACTTTTAACATAATCAGTAAATGTATGCTCGCATGCTATTGCTTGATTACTCGAAATCGAATCCCCTGCCCATCAACTTCGTCCCGGTGCTTGCGTTTTGGAATGTCAGTAAACATTATTCCCTGACATGCGCAATATTAACAATATATAAACCACATAAAGAGTTTTACATTCTTTAGGAAAAAGAAGAATAAAAGAACAGGAATTAACGATTGACACTTCATTCATTTTTTTCAAGATCAAAGTTGATTAAAAAGCAAGAAGCTAAAAGACTTACAATCAAGAGAGAAGTATGAAAGAATAGCATTTTGGCATAAAACCTACGGTCACATCTCGCCATTACAACTATATAATATCTTTGCCGTCAATATAGTTCTGTCTCGTAAATTCGTAAAGTCGAGCAACCAAAGCGGAAAACCCATCAGAAAAATAACCATGAAAATATTTATAGAGATGCCACAGGGAAGTTGGAAGGTGATTGAATCTGAGATACCAAGTCCGGACCAATAATATTGCAGATACTTCTATGTATTTTATCCCGAATCTCTTAATACATAGTACAATTAACAGACCAAAGGTTGCAGCTATATTCGATGCACGGACGATGGTAAACTTATAAAGGTGTAAGATAGATTCTGAAGAGAAAAATTGTCTACCACGACACAATTAACCCACTTTCCAAGCAACAGACTTAGCGACCGATTCAGTATAATATTTCCTCTTCATGTCGTTAGCCTGAGAAGTCGCAATGAGTCACTCTCTTGGGACATAACATCATCTGGGCGGATAGAACCTACAAAAAGTTCTCTCAGACAAGTACAAATGAGCAGTTTCATTTTGGAATCATTAAAAGCAAGAAAATATTTCTCCATGCAAACATATAGAGAAATCATCGTTCAACATTCGGGGAAGCGTCCTGTTCAGCCATTAAACAACGACAATTCATGAACAATATATGTCTGAATTTCACGGATGGGTAATTATTCTTATGTAGATTATTAAAACTCAGAATATTAACCTAATCTACTTTGTTTTTAGTTGTTGTGCATTCTAAACTTCATCAGTTATTTGTCCATTCGACTTCAACCCTTTATTTGATCTATGGGAAGAGTGCGTTCTCGTATCACTTACAGTGAACTAGACGAGATATCCCGAGACATTGTTAATCTAAAGAGAACAATCTATTCCCGAAGATTAAATAAAGGGTTCGGTTCAGAAATCTATTGAAAATAACCAGCATTTCAAGGCCGGTGAACAAGTTGTGATGATGAAAATAACGATGAGGATATTAGTCCATGCTTAACTTCTGCAGAGTTTTTTTTTTTACTTGAGTCGATATTTGGTACTGTTTTCAGTTATTTCGCTATTGTGTTGAACCCTTTGATACTCTCTTGAGGACGCTAGTTTCAAAAAGTCACATCAAACATTTCGAGATTCAAACTCTGCTTTCATGTTCGGAAAGAATTAAAGATATAAAATATTTTTAATGAAATAAACCGAAAACACATTTCTGGAAAGGAAAGCTAGAAGAAAGGACTATTCATAATTTGTGATAATACAGTAGAATCCCCATATCCGGAATCCCTCATATCCGGGATCCCGCATATCCGGAATCCCGCATATCCGGACATGATTTTGATTTGTATATTTCAACTATCTGGGTAATATGTAACTGATTTGAAATTCCTATTTTTCAGAAAATTTACATTGGATATTCTTATTCTTATTCTTATTTCACCCTAATGGCTTGTATTGGTACAAAAGATTATCATAATAAGAGGAAAAGAACTTTGGACTTATCGCAAAAAGTGGACATTTTAAACAGATCAGATGCCGGTGAAAGTGACGTCTGTTGCAATCAGACGTGTCGCTCTAGTACAGCCGCAAGAAGGGATTGCTGTGGGCTATAGTGGCTGAGCATACAGGTGAGAACGAAGGAGATGGACATGCTTTAATTGGCCATTTTTTGGCTGAAATGAAAGCATCGGCGCCGGCTTTGACTCAGGTGATTAAAAACCTCTTAGGAATTCAGGAACTACTCCCAACCTACTCTTTGATGACAGAAAGATATTCTGTTGGTAAGAGGTTCTTGGCTGGTTGGGGAGCAGATAGAGATGTTTACAGACACTACTTCATGACCAGAGTTGCCAAGAGAGCAGAGCTGTATGATACGACATGAGTCAGTGATTGAGGTAAAATAGTGATTGCTGTTGGGGTTTTAAGGTAACTTGGTATACTAGTGAGCCAGCCAAAATGAGCTGACTCATTTTATAGTTCACAAATAGAAGTGTTAACCAATCGGAAGGCTCAAAATATTCAATACAACGTGTATAAAGGCGGCCACGATTATTTCCGGAATATTCACTGCCAGCATTTGATATCGAAGACTGAAGAATTACGGAACAGCTGCTGGTGGTATTGGCGATATAGTCAGATTCATTAGAGTGTCTGACTCGTGAGTGTTAATCTTTAACGCTGTTTCATTGAACAGAGTACGTACTGCGCTGTATTCTATATTCATAGACTATGCTGAACATGGCCAACGATTGCGTGTCTCTCAGGCTTACTGGGGAAAAGCGGAATGAACTCAACTGCTTGCGTAATCGAGTAATTGAGAAGTTAAGAGTTTGGATACCAGCGAGATTCAGTGACACAGTGTTTAAGTCGCCGAATATGTTTGCAAACTGGTATAGGGAGACGGTCTTGTCTATATTATCGAAAATACTAACTAGCACGCAACAATCATGATAGGGGAACGGCAGAGAAAGAAGAGATAGCTAACAGAGTTAAAATAGAGAGAGACGGACACATGTTCGAATGGTCTGGAGATTCAAGAGAGAGTTCCGTAGCAAGCGGGAAATTTTCGCGAGCAGAAACTCCCAGTTCATGCATATGAACTTTAGAGTCCTTCTAAAGAGAGGAAGGTAGCCAAGAATCGATAAATCAGAGAAGGTGATTGAAGGATTAAGATTAGTTTTTACAAAGAGCTAGGATATCCGGAGACTTTTCGAAGAGAAACGATTCCACACTGCAGAAGTTGGTACGAATAATACGAATCTTGGAGAAAAATAGGTGAAGAGTTTTATGTGTTTTTTTGTTGAACTGGTTTAGGTTATCTGTGGTTGTTTACACTCATGATGTGTTATATTGGTAAAAGAAAGTAAGTCAGTAGTGCCGGTTGGTCATCTAATGCAACATGTGCAGGAAGGGAACTGGCACAGACTTCAACATAGTGTAGCCTCGGGGTTGCCCAACGTAGGTGTTTGCGTGGATATGAAGAAGAGATTCGAAGCAACAGAAATATGATTCTACAGATGGATGATAAGGATACCAAGGGACGAACATGTGAGCAACGACGAGGTTTGAATGGAAACAAAGAGGAAACTTATAAATAATAGAAGCAGTTGAAATTACTGAGACGCGTAATGAGGAAGGAGGGTTTGGTAAATCTGATACTCACCGGCGGATAGAGAGAAAGAGGGACAAAGGAAAGCAACGTGTGGTATACTTAACAGGCTTGAGCAAGCGAATGGCAGAAGAGATTCTGGAAGATATAACAAAAAGACAAATCTCATTAAGAGCTTTAACGGACAAGAGGAGGTGAAGGTCTACGATCGCTTACGTCCTGAAGGGACACGGTACATAAACGAAGAAGAATGTAAACGTTTGCATTTATATCCGCCATATAATTCGACTACACGTATTCGGAATATTTTTTAGGCTTGAAAATTCGACTTGTAGGCCGTTAAGTTTCGGCGAAGTTTTAAACGGGCTAGAAACTATAAACCTTCAGTTGTTAACAGTCAGAATGATTGATTGGTTCGTGTTCTACGGCTTATCAACCCCACACTCAGAATGCAACAGCTAGCATAACGAAGAAATAAAAATGGAAAATTTTACTCTGACAGGGTATGTCTAAAGAAAGTGTTGCATGGAAAACAATATGTAGCCTACTTGATAAGTTTGAGCGAATGCTCAACAGAAAAAAAGAAAAGAGGGGATTCAGCTCTGAAAGCCCAATGGTGGCGGAGCAGCTTATATCTTTCGATACCCGAAAAACAAACATGTATTCTTTCATAATAACCGAGCTGACCCTGAATTCTAACCAGTCACAATGAATTATTGCACTCTCTGAGGCTCCTTGTTTTGAAAGTCTATTGGGTTCATATATATGATACATCCGGTAAGATGGGGTTATGGGGTTATTTATTTATTTTTTAATGAAATTTGCCTACCACACCGATATTATTATGACTACCCTGTTTATTAATGTTTCACTTTTTTACCATTTAAATGATTTCCGTCACCCGTTTTTTCACGGACACATCGTTGATTAATTTCGCATCCTTCTTACAATTTAAATGGTTTTCCGACACACCTTTTAATTACGACGACCCCGTTTCTTAATTTCGCTCTTGTTTAGAAGTAAAAGATATTTTTCGAACCTAGCTTTTATTAAAATTCAGAATTTGTTGTCTATTCAGAGTAATTCTGAACATTCAGTTATTATGACCCCCTAAAGGTAAAGCTTTGCATAGTTAACTTTAACGCCTCGAAAACACAACTGCTCTCTATTATTCACCACAGGGACCCACCCCTGCCTCGCATTAGAATGTCCGAAGCTCAACTCAACGAGAACACCTCTTTACGATTGCTTGATCTAACACTGTCTGCTGACTTGAGATGGAACAAAGACATGGGATCAATAGCATCATCCACCTCAAGGAAAGTTGGTTCCCTGTGTCACACCAGTAGTTTCTCTCGCCCGAGTCCATCCTTCAAATCTGTAAATCAACCATTCGCCCTTGCATGGAATACTGCTGCCATATATCACCTGGAACCTCCTCTGTTCGTCTTAAGATCCTCGACAAAATCCAGAGACGGATATGCAATGTGATTGGCACTGATCTGGCATCTCGTCTGCAGCCGCTCTCTCACAGACGTGCTGTCGCCTCCCGCTGTCTTTTCTACAAATATTTTTTTACTTTCGCTAGTTCCCAGACTGCATGAATTTAAACGTGCAACAAGGCACGGTCCCACCCTTTCACTGTCGAAACAGCTAAATGTAGCCGTCTCTTCTACTCCAATAGCTTCATGGCTCGCACCTCTCTTCTGTGAAATTTCCTTCTTATTACTTGTTTCCCTGATAGCTATAATCTCCAACTAATCAAATGTAATGTCATTCGACATCTCCAGATGCCTTGACATATTACCTGTCCTTCTCTTCATCCTTGCCACTATCACGCCTCTTTACTTTCGCTCTCACTCTCTGTAACCGCTTGCGTGCTAGTGTCAGTCCCGCCTTGTTTGGGGTGAAAGATGAAAGTTTAACTAATTTGCAGGTTGATTTGTGCTGGTATTCCAAAGAAAGGTTAACAGTTATTTTCTTTCTTGGGACTTTTAATTAGGAGACGACGAAAGGTACGGTAAGCAGAAATTTTCTATCCGTCTCATAATTTGTATTTCAGTAACTGTACCATGATACACAGTATAACATAATTTGATTGACTGGTTCATTTTCTTTGCCTTATCAATCCATTGCAGGTTATTTAAAACCAGAATATATTTTTACATTGTAAGAATTTGTTACATTTGGGCGGGAATATAATAATCGTTTAGTGATATAAGTCTTATATTGAAGCTAAAGGAAGTGGATTCATAACTTCCCCAATTTGCGAGTGATTCTAAATAAAGATCTCAACGTGATTTAGAAATGGACTTTCCTATTAACAATTACGAGCCATTATCCAGTACACCAGCCTCACATCCAAGCTTACAGCACCTGATGTTCCAAAGCGATCATCCATCTACCTACAAATTACGCACGACGTTTCTTAGTTTCGATGATCGTACAAGAACTGGAGCGGCAGTAATCTTGATCTTGCATGAGGGGGTGCTGAAAAGTTAACTCCATGTTGTATCCTTAAAGAGGTTACAAATAGGCAAAGGTGATATTCGAGTGAAGGAACAGCAACACGGGCGTAGATGAAAGAACATTTATTTTAAAGTAGAATATAATACTGAAAGAGAGGAATCGGGTGGCAAGCTAGTTATTCCCGAAGCAATGATATCTACCAACATCCCCACGCGGTCATATGTGGCACAAGGCCGAATTTAACGCGGGGTATCTGAATCTGAAGGCTCTGCCAAAAATTCCCCTGTAAAACGGGGTCGGGTAGCTTTTTCTCGAGAAGAGATTCTGCCCTTCGACATAAACTCGTCTGGGTATCCTCTCTGCCCGAAGGCATAGAGTTCGACCAGCTCAGCTGGAGACGAATCTCCAAATAATTGCCGAAGCAAAGTTATTTACAGGCAGGATGTGTCACAAGGCCGTTTTTAATGCGGGGTTAAAACCGAGCCCGTGACCTCGGGCAAAAATTCCCCGGAGACCCCGTAAAAACGGGGTGGAGTAGATGTCCACCACCCCAGACAAGACTCTGCCATTCGGCAAAGCCTTGTCTGAGTTCCTCTCCACCCAAAGGCAGAGAGTTCGACTAGCTTAGCTGGAGACGAATCCCCAACTAATTGCCGAAGCAAGGATATTTGACAACTTCCCCACGCGGTCAGGTGAGGCACAAGACCGAATTTTATGTGGGGTATCCGAGCGCGTAGGCTCGGGCAAAATTTTCCCCGTAGACTCCGTAAAAAACGGGGTCGGGTAGCTGTCTACCACACCCAAACGAGACACTGGCCTTCGGCATAGCCTCGTCCGAGTTCCTCTCCGCTCGAAGGCAGAGAGTTAGACTAGCTTAGGTAATCTCCAACTAATTGCTGAAGTAAGGTTATTTACCTCACCACTCGGACACAAGGCCGTTATTTAATTCGGGGTAAAACCGAGCCCGGGGACTCGGACAAAAACTCCCTGTAGATCCCGTAAAAAACGGGGTCGGGTAGCTGTCTACCTCCCCAGACGAAACTCTGTCTTTCGGCATAACCACGTCTGGGTTCCTCTCCCCCGGAAGGCATAGAGTTAGCCTAGCTTGCCAAAGCAAGCCTTAAGTTTATCCTTTGCTCACTATATATAGCTACTGATATAGTCACCCACATATGCGATAGGGGGTGTGGGACATTCCATTACAAAATTCCACTTCTCAAAATCTGTTTCAAACTAACTTGCATCCGATTATTTTTTTTTCTTTTCAGAAAACGGTCTTATACTGCAATATTCGTTTATTTTAACCGGCGATATTATTGGACGTTAATAATCAAAAGGTCTACCTGATACTGGAATATCTCATTATTATGCGCACAAAATGAATATAAACTTCTTATTCTTCCATATAACCTTTACAACATTAGCTCTTCGGTCAAAAAAAATACTTGTCCTTGTTTTAATAGAATCCTGTGAATGGCGCCAACTCATCTCGATTATTCATATCATATTCTCAACATAGCCCCTTCTTTACCCAATCCACGTATTTACTTTTTGAAGGAGGTTATGCATTCTCGCTTTATACAAACTTCTTTGCTGCGTTTTTTTAATCATGTTCCAAAAGAAATTCGCCGAACCTGCCTCTATTACGTACCTGAAGAGATAATCTTGAACAGCAATTACTCTCAGTTTCTACATGGAATCAATCTTCATTCAGATATTACTAAACTGCGGTTACTAACATGGCTCAACCAATGCTTTCTTCATCTGTCTGCATTTAATCTTCTGTCACAAAAGCGTCAGACTGATAAATGTTATCTTCATTTACATCAGCAGCTGACCCGCCAACACTTTGCTTGTCATTATGGCCAGTTCTTCATTTCTCGTTATGAGAATAATTAACTCGAAGGACGTGTGCAATCTTTCTAGAATTATATCTTAACCTCATCTAAATGCTTGCAGTAATTTAATTTTCTAAAAACTTGACTAGGTAATTTGAAAGAGGATTATGGTGGAAGTTGGAGATAGTTCCACTGATTATGTAAATACTTTTATTTCATATAAAACAATGGAATCCAGATATTCTTAAACTTACAATGAACGAAAAATAAACAGTTGAGTGCTATGAAGTACATTTTTCTGAGGTCGTTTACAGTTTGTAATAATGTGGATCGAGGACATTTGCATCCGTCTGTCTGTCTGTCTATCTATCTATCTATCTATCTATCTATTTGTTTGTTTCATTTTCGTTGTGTTTATCTTGAGGTTTAAAAAACGGACTGGAGCAATTAGGATTCGCTGACATAATAGACTCTAAGTAATAAAACGAAAGTGAGCAAAATAAGTTTTCGCTTTCTTAAAATGTCAACATATTAAAAAATATTTCCAATTAATTTGCAGGAAGCGTACGTTATAAAAATTGAGTAAAGTTTGCTTAGATGTCCATTGTTTGTAGGTCAGGGTAGTAATTATAAATTACGCACGCAAACTCACACGCACACACAAACACGCACACAGACACACACACACATATGTATATATGAACCTCTTTCTCACACAGTTTTCTGTGCGTGTAAGAACGAATACGTTTTCTCTACACAGTACGACACACAAAGACTTACATACACACTCTCACAAATACAACACACATATACATTATTATGATTATTAAATTTAAACGTTAATTTTGTTGATACCCATGTTTAAGTGGACGCTCAGTTTATTTATTAAACATTATATTTATTTATTTTCCTCTGGAATTATTAAAGAAAATATATCCCCCCCTCCTGTGTTGGAGGAACCGTCGTTTGAACCCACGTGCTTTAAAGCTATTCGGCTACTGACTGCATCGTCGACCGGACAAAGTTGAAGAGTGCCTCATACATGCAATTTATTTCTCAGACTCACGAAACATTCATAATTGTCCAGTTTCTCAATATAAGTAAGTATCGGAGTAGTAAAAAAAAATTATCACTTATTTAAATATATATATATATATATATATATATATATATATATATATATATATATATATATATATATATACGAACGAGGATGTCTTCGAATTATTTGCGAGAGTTAAATCATTTTTAATAATGGCGCTCATATTCTGGTGCTTTGTAGCAATATGTTAAATTTAAGACAACTCGATACGGAAAATTTACTTTTGACCGATGGCTATCAGTGATTGGAGTCAACTTCAAAGTACAAGAGCAAGAATGAGAGAAAATGACGGAAAGAATATTGTTTTTTTTTTTTTTTGACGAAGATGACAAGACAAAGAAAACTGTTGTCCATAATGCTGACCATTATGCGCAAAGTAAAACAGAGCGTACGAAGCGGGCCACAAAGAAGGACAGACCAAGGCCGGTGAATTGCGCCCCTCCCTCCTCAGTTACGCTGCAACCCACCTTCGTTCGCTTATAATTGTAAAGAACAATCTAAGAATAAAATCTGATTTACTACTCGAAATTGTTTTGCTTTTGTTATGGGTCCTTACCTATAACTACAGAATGAACTCTTCCTAACACTGTGTATACTGCGCCTCTCAAGAGAGAGAGAGAGACGAATCGAGTCGAGCCGATAGTAGTTCACTCCAAAACAGACTGACAATCATACTAACACCTTCCACATCTTGTATTATTATTCCGTGTAATATATCTTCGTTTTTTCTAGTCTTGTGTTCGTGTTGTTCTTCCTAGGTCATAACCTGGACCATAACAGTTTTTCCCTCTTGGGTAACGAGCTGGCAGAAAGATAATTTTTAAGCTACAAGACATTGCACACTGTCAACAAATCTGGAGTCTGGTCTGAAGTGCAATCGACAGTTTCATCTGGTGATTTGTCACCGTGAAAAGAAAAAAAAACAACTATGTTCAAACTATGAACTAATTTCCAAAGAATCTGACAAATCATTGCAAAATGCCAGGTAACAGATTTACCGGAATTCACCTTGAATTTACGGGACCAGACTGCCGAATTCCTAACTATAGGAAAGATTTCAGAGTAATTCCAATAAAAATGTTAAAACATGCTCACAAAATATTTAAAGAGTTGCAGATAGTACGAATATTTTCTGATTCTTTCATTACGCTATTACCCAATGAGGATTAATCGCGCATATATTTCCATTAAATAGTACAACACACTCATATAGATTTAAAAAATTTACCCATAAAGAATTTTACATATACAGTGTGGATAAATTTACAGAAATAAATGTGACCAACAAATTGTATAATTTATCAAAGAGAAGGTCGATATAACCAATATTGCATAAGTTGTGGAGATTGAACTCAAAGAAAGTAAACTTGACTCCTTCGTTATTGATATATTTATTCCAGGAGAAACAGGCCGCCTCCCTTAAGGTAAGACTGCAAGAATATTTTAAAGACGTAATAGGAGAGGAAATAGAAAAATCAGGCGTAGCGGACGATATATGGAGGGAAACGGGACATCACCGACCCCAGTGGGATGAGGTTGAAATAATAGACAGAGAACATCACTGGAAAATAAGAAAACTTCAGGAATCAGCAAATATGCTAGGCCAGAAATATTTCCTAGGCCGGCCAGTACAGTAACGAATACAGTAAGGAAACCAGTAATACGGAGTGCTAGATAAAATCAATAACAGCAACAAAATTGCTATATGAGATCTGCTAAAAATGGTTACATAGACATTAAGTTCATAATTCATACACTGATATCCTCGAGGATACATGGTCCAGTGGATATAAGCGTTGGCTGGATTCAGTGACTTGACCCAAAGTGTTGTGAGTTCAATACATGGCTACAGAAGCAAAAATTCGACAGCTGAATTAAAGGGAGATAACTAAAACACCCGGAAGAGAAATATCACATGCAGCTAGAACAATCTACCTCGGTGGACGAAATAATGGGTAAAGTTCGAAATTCCAATCACCTGAAGAAGGTAACAGTGCACAACGTCCGAAACGTCGTGAATATAGCAATGAAGATGAGGACAACAGTCCAAAGAATGTAAATAATTACAATACCTCATCTCAGAAATATATACAGATATTCATTCTTTCGTTCAGGTAAATCGCATAATCCTTTGAAATGGAGTTATATCGATTTTGAATTGAAAGGTCGTTCAGAATGTCAGGAGAGTTGATATACTACAGCCAAAGGCCAGTAGATATTAATTCTTATTATCGTAAAAGTCGGTTTCACTGGCTGGTTTCCTGGGAAACTTGTTGTTATGCATGATGCGTTTTACATCTTTATGGTTCCTTTTTTGTCGGCGATTATGTAAATTACCCTTTTCAGTAACTTATGATAGAACAATATAACCTATAACTTTTTAGAACAACATTGTAATTTTTGCTATCAATGAAGCAGAGAGTTTAGAAATTAGAGATGATTAATTTACATCGGAGGAAATACAGTAGAGTAATGGATAGCGGCTCGGATTGAGCCGAGTTTGAATTCCAGTCAAACCCATTACATTTACGTATTTGACTTGTGTATTATTAGGCATTAGGACATACGTTCACTTGCAATACGTATGAATCCACTTCTCTCCGCAGCTACGGGTAAGTAGCAGGGTAGACCGGGTTCTATAGACTTGGATGGGAACAGTAGGTTGCCAACGAAATGGCATTCTACTGCGGGGAAAAATCTGCCTCGCCAGTCACGTATCGAAAGATACATGATCACCTAAGCGTGTATCACGCATGACACATAACGGTCATAATTTATAGCGTGTACTTAATTAAGTGCAACACATGCATATAAACACACACACACACACACACACACACACACACATATATATATATATATATATATTTATATAGACTGGTTGTAACATTCAGTTCTGTATAAAATGTCAGGAATCTCGCCTAATAGATGGACATGGTTCTTGACAATGACTGAAACAACCGAAAGTACTTTAACTAAAGCAACAAGACATACATCTAATTCGGATATTTTATCCACAATTTTGATCCGAATAGACACGATATTATTCGGAATTTGGAATAATATAAAAAAAGTGGAATGAACGTTTCAATCGAATTTAATAAAACTATTCCCCTAATATACCTGTCTTTCCCTATTTACATTGTTTGGCCTTCTTCGTCATCTCTGTTGCCATAGTTATCATATTTTGGCCGTTGTGTGCTCCGGCCTTCTTCAGGTGGATGGAATGTCGCACTGAACCCTTTATTTCACTCGCTGGGAAAGACTGTTGTAGTTCCTCGTGCCATGTCTAATGGATGTCAGTTATCAGTTATCTCC
>OZ038487.1:87245717-87263217 GCA_964036315.1 Acanthosepion esculentum
ATATATATATAATTTTGAACTATAAAATATATTTAAAAAATGAAACCTTCATACACAATGGGTTGTATATTAATATTCTTCGTTTATATTATTTCAGTTAGATTCCTCGATTAGTTTTGTCTGGACATCCCTTGTGTTTGTCAGACAGTCCCTTTTAAGTTGTTATTTAAGAGCTGGATAAATTCATGCTGCTCTGAATTCCCTTGGTCATTTTGACAAATTTATTGATTCCTGGAAAATGAATGCGTCTCTGTTAAGTGTGTGTGTTATTTGATTCTTAGAGAGTGAGTGAGTATGATGTGTGTAAGTGTGTATGTTAGTATGTGTGTGAGTATAAGCGTGAAGCCTCAACACCTCCGCAAGTATGTCTGTCTTGTGTGAGTGAGTAATGTGGGTAGGTCCTGATTTGTGGAGACATATATTAATTCTATGTATGTTGTTAAATTTGTGATTAAGCTCGTCTTGATATATATATATATATATATATATATATATATATATATATATATATATATATATATGATGGACTCTCCTGTCTTTTCAGCTTTTTTTATTTGGATCGTAAGTGATACTTCAGTCCCGCTAGTAATCTGCATGCAAATCTACATATTGTGCAGTAGAGAGGATCTCTGAAGATAGTAACAATAATCGACCAATACTAAAAGTTGCATGGGTTTTCACGCAAAATTCATGTAGTTGGAAACTTGTTTTGTGAAAAAGGAGATTTTATATACAATCAGCTAGCTAATGGTGTTACAACTAGTATAAATGTTATTCACTCAATTGACACGCTCCAAATAAAATTAACGAGGAAATAAATGCCCATACGGTCAAATACGGAGAATTACACTTAGAAGGGAAGAACACTAGGAAAAAAAAAGCGTTCCTAGAAAATTCACGACAGCGTGGGAAACAATACGGTTACATCACAAAGAATAACGCTAAATGATGATAAGTAAATAAACTGGTTTGAAATTCAATTAAAAAACCCTATAATTTTGCCCAAGCATACCAAATTGCTACAAAGCCTAAACATTAACTTAAACAAACCGAGTCATGTCCTCAAATAGACATGTCAGTTCGAGATTTACTTACGGTTGCCATGCAGTGTGGAAAAAAAATCTTTCTAAGATCGATATTTAAAATAGCTAAGAAGCCTATGGGCCTTGAGTGTGGCCGCACTTCTTCGAATCTTGTCGACTGACATTACAGAATTGTAGACAAAGAATTGTACAAAACGAGAGAAACCTCATCAGTTGTGGACATTCAACAAGAGTAACAACTAAAATGGATAGCACATCTAACTCGAGGATAAAATATTGCTATAATTACGATGATGACTTTCCACGCTACTTCAAAGTAGTGCAGAAAGAATAAATCCCATCAGTATCGGAAAGAGTGATAACAGCTACTGGACTTAAGAAACCTATTTTCCAGAAAAAAAAAACTATTTTAATATAAATACTCGACGAATTTCCACCGAAAGTATTGTAAGCTGTTCGGTCAAAGAATGCCAAATGTTTCTTTATAAGGAAACAGTTAATATTAACATTGTAATATCACTTGTAATATCATGGAAGTGTAGCATAGGCAGTCGAATTGCACTCTGTAGTGGTTACTGCTTCGGGAAAGTCGTTTCCTGCCCGCATATATATATATATATATATATATATATATATATATATATATATATATATATATATATATAACCTAAAGAGCCAGGCACAAAAATTACCCAGGTTTCACCTAAACGGATCGTCAGGGTAAAGGTTTACTTTGACGATCCCTTTAGGTAGGTTTGCCCGGCTCTTTAGATTTATATTAGGTTTGCTCTACTGCGTGTATTGACCACTTTACGTAGTTGCTTTTACTCGTTTTGGAGGCTTTTGTCTTTGGACTCTGAGCTTGAACCCTGGACAATTGTTTTCGCCTCAATTTCATGTTTTTTTTTTATTTTTCTTTATTCATCATTTTTACCTTAGGTACTGCTTTGTTCTATTACAAGCCGAAAGACCCAAGTTTCTTGGAAGCGAGTACCACTATATATATATATATATATATATATATATATATATATATATATATATATATATATATATATATATATATATATGTGTGTGTGTGTGTGTGTGTGTGTGTGTGTGTGTGAGAGAGAGAGAGAGAGCTTTCTTGTGGTTCTTGCAGCGTAATCATAGCCGCTCTGCTAGCAGTGTGCACCAAATAAGAACAGAGAATATGCTACCACATCGATGATAACCTGGTTCGCCATTAATTGAGCTTCCTAAATCTTCTCGACATTGGCAAAGTTTGACGGGTGTCCTGATACTTTCTTCGTGCGTCGCACTTGTCCTGTCACTTTTTAAACACCTCCATCCAATCATACACTCTCCTAAGAAATAATGCACTGTCATCGTATTTTATTAAAAGCTTCCGACGAATTTTAGCACCTGGTATAACTTTCAACCTGAGGAATCGGATGACTACACATTGTTTCCTCCTTGGTGTGAACTGCTAGCGGAGAGTCCTTGTGTACACTGTAACAGCTGTAAGAAAACTGGCTCAATCAACCTCAAACTTAGATCACGTGACCAAAATAGTATCAACTAAAAGTACGCATGAGCAGAAGGTAAAAACGCATATATATATATATATATATATATATATATATATATATATATATATATATATATATATATATATATATCAGTATTTCATGAACGTGCGCCTGTAAAAGAAAGTTAATTTAATGAATACGCACGTCTATATAACGGAGTAAAAAAAAAAGCGGATTGAAAAATACACGGAACAAATTATAAATAAATGTAAATACCGTTTAATCCACAACCTCTGAAGACTGGAATATTTACCAAGAAACATCGATGTCGGGATAAAATTGAAATTTAAAAGTTAAGTAATATTTTCATATAATGTTTTACCGTGTGACGAATGCCTAAGTGTAGAATCTCTTACTTATACCAAATCCGTTGTGTTTCAATCCCGGCTTGAAGCAATCGGACGTCTAGCTACATTGAAGTGATGTAGTTGACAATATATATATATATATATATATATATATATATATATATATATATATATATATATATATATAAATATATATATATATATATCGGACGTCTAGCTACATTATATATATATATATATATATATATATATATATATATATCGGACGTCTAGCTACATTGAAGTGATGTAGTTGACAATATATATATATATATATATATATATATATATATATATATATATATACGTCTAGCTACATTGAAGTGATGTAGTTGACAATATATATATATATATATATATATGTATATATTGTCAACTACATCACTTCAATGTAGCTAGACGTCCGATTGCTTCATGACAATATATATATATATATATATTGTCTAATTAATATAAATAATCATTTTGTATTTATGCATATAGATAATCCGCATTTATTTTCAGTCTTCATGTAACCAAATTTCATAACGTCAATGGAATAAAGAACTCATTGTCTTTGTATTGAAGAGGATTATATGACAGATTAGATTTTCCTCCTACGGGAAAATTTACAAACAGATATTGTAACCTGTTGTTAAGACCAGAAAAGCTAACAGCTGGCCTCCCATTGAGAATCGAAGACAATGGTATTTTAATAGTCACCAGGGACCAAACCGAGGATTAATGTTACAATAACATTAATGCTTATTAGTAGACGAGTTTCCTGAACATTGAGTGACGGTTGGCAAGCATTTAGTAGTTTTAGCGCTTCAAAGTAATCCAATGGGTGGGTATTCTCGCAGTTTGAATGCTTTCTTTCTTTCTTAATTTCGTTGCATGAAACATTGTGTAGAAAGTTACAACGTACCAGTTCAGTAATTTTTGTATATATATATATATATATATATATATATATATATATATATACATATATATATATATATATATATATATATATATATATATATATATATATATATATATATATATATATATATATATATATATGTACAAGGTAACCAAAAAAGTTATGTCCGTTTTTTGATTAGTCATTGAATGAAGTTGAAATATATACGAAATGCGTGTAGCAATTGTTTTCAAATTCGGACAGCCGGAAGTAAGAACATCAAACTTTATAAAAAACACACCCACCATGCCCGACCATCAGTTATAAGCCGAACAGCTGTGAGAAGGATGGAAGTGTCTAGAGATCTCGTTCGGGGCTGTTTGCTTTACGACTACAAAGTGGGCTTATTAGCAGTTGCATCAAGTCGCCGCATATGTCAAGCGTTTGGGGATAGTGTTGTTGATGAACGTACTGCAAGGCGTTG
This sequence comes from Acanthosepion esculentum, assembly GCA_964036315.1. Taxonomy (NCBI): domain Eukaryota; kingdom Metazoa; phylum Mollusca; class Cephalopoda; order Sepiida; family Sepiidae; genus Acanthosepion; species Acanthosepion esculentum. Next base: position 87,250,049 of record OZ038487.1, read on the forward strand.
GTTTCGAAAATTCAAGTCCGGAGATTTGTCTCTCCCTGATGAGCCTCCCAGTGGACGACCACAGGTTTTGAATGACGGAGTCCTGAAGGCGGCCATTGAAGAGGACAGTAGTCTAAAGTGTGGTGAACTTGCAAGACAGTTCAACGTTTCCGATGAAACAGTTAGACTTCACCTGCACCACCTAGGTAAGACGTACAAAATGAGCAAGTGGGTTCCGCAAACTCTGTTGGAGGTCCACAAGGGACAACGAGTGGCAGCCTGCGTATCGCTGCTTTCTCCCCACCGTACCGCATCCTTATTCAATCGAGTGCTTACCAGTGATGAAAAGTGGGTTTTGTACGAAACTCCCAAGACTCTCTAGACTTAATAAACAAAAATTACACACCCTACAGAAAACCTAACTTTAACCCCTTGTATGTGCACCCTAAGTCAAAACACCCTCCATCTATAATTAAGCATATACCCACATCAATAGAGAAAAGAATAAGCATGAACTCTGCAAATAAGGAAATATTCCAAAAACACAGTCATTTTTATAACACATCGCTGAAAAATAGCGGATACAAAAGCGCTGACATAAGCTATACAAACAATAGCACCAATAGTAAGAAATCAGGAAAAGAAAGATCATATGGTATACCCCACCGTTCAACCAAATTGTCAGTACTAAACTTGGGCATAAGTTCCTAGCTTTAATTGGAAAACACTTCCCCACAAATAGCAAACTGAGCGAAATCTTTAATAAAAACACCCTAAAAGTGAGTTATAGCTGCACTGAAAACCTAGAAAGAATCATAAAAAAGCATAATAGTAAAATCCTAGAAAAACACGCATGCCAAATCAGTGTCAATAAAACTCCTAAACGGCAATTAGACAAAAATAATGAAAAATTATGTGATTGTAGAAACCCTAATGACTGCCCGTTAGAAAACAAATGCCTCACTATATCCGTGGTATACCAATGCACCCTCTCATCCATTGAGAGTCCTAACACTGACAGGATATACATTGGGTCAACGAAGAATAAATTTAAAATTAGATGGAGACAACACAAGAGCTCCTTCAACAATATCCAAAATAGAAATCAGACATCTCTATCCCAATACTACTGGCATTTAAAAGAAACGAATAAAACACCGAAAGTAAAATGGAAAATAATAAATAGAACAAGAACTTGTAAAACCTGGGACGACCCATGCACTTTATGCCTACATGAGAAACTACACATCATTAAGTTTCTAAATAATGAAAAGTTATTAAACCATAGACAGGAGTTAACGGTTTTTTGCCGACATCCACAAATTTTCGCATTAAATAATTAATAAAAAAATATAAACAAATAAATTCTATAGTTTAATAAAAGCCTTAAAAGCTCAGCCCAATCATTAAATAGAAAAAACCCTTTGTGGAGTCGCAAAAAAAATAGCCATTTGAATAAACAAATAAATAAACAGATTAATAGACAGATAATAATGAAAAAGAATCCTCTCGATACTTAACGACCTACGGCAAGGCCATAAAAATGGCTTTTTGACCAACTAGACGTCCACTCCTACTATCAGACTTGAAATAGGCACCCCAATATAACCTGGCATAAACTTTTCGAAGGGGACTGGTCTGTAGATAAAAATTAATTCTTAACTCTTAGACCACCTAACCAATATAGCCGACCCTAGCCGTTTCCACAGTAACTAATGTTGCAAGAGACCATACTTATAAACACGCGCTAACCACAATATAGCTTATTACCAAATTTTCGCTTGACTTGGAAGCGTGACCAGACACCTTAATTCAAATTAATTTCAAAAATTAAATTAGGGGTTTCGGCTCTCGCTTTTGAAACATGAGAACTCTTATGTAGCGAAGGAATCATATTTTTTTAAAAAAATATTATAATATAAGCTCTACTTCTGTATGGAGCACTGTCTTTTTAAAAATAAAAGCAAACATACTAAGGAACTCCGGATTATTTACCTAACGTGTTCTTTCCTATTTATCTGCATACCTGCACACACACACACACAGACATTTGGATATGACAAAAATAACAGAAACATTTCATGCTTGCACACATCAATATATGGTGCTTTATCCTTTATTGCTGCAGCACAAATAAGTGGCATTCCTTGCAAATGTTTTTCAAAGTATAAATTGCATAATTGATTCCATTCTATTTTCAGAGACTCTAAGAGTTCTTCTTCATTGGTATTTACTGTTTTGCCAACTACATCTCATGCGAATTCAGGGGGGGGGCTACAAACTTTTGAAATGTAATGTGTATACACACTCAGACTTAAAGACACACACACGGACGCACGGACACACACCCATATATATATATAAATATTATAAATCTTACTTTATCTAATCTTAATTTAATTTAGTTTGGTCTTTGTATAGGTTACCGACTTTTCGTTTAGTTTAAATTATCCTACTTTTTTTTACTTCCATCAACTGCTTTCAAGCTATCTCAAATAACATACATAGAATCTCAAGTTAGTTTTGCATGTCAGGCCCCTTTTTAAATTAGGTAGGGGCGAGGTTAATTCGCTTATTTTCAGAAAAAAAGTTGGTATACATGTGTACGTTTTCATTATTATGAATACGAAATTCATACACATATAATTTCAAAGGTACGTGTGGGTATACGTATCTATAATATTGTGATAAGACGACGTGATATTCAGGTAGAGTAACGCCACATAGGAAATTACATACGTATATTCTAGCAAATATATATATATATATATATATATATATATATATATATATATATATATATATATATATATATATACATATGTGTGTGTATACACATATACACAGACGCGCGTGTAGGCTCACACACACGCACATACACACACATATACAGGTACGTTGAGAACGAATAGCGTATAATTATAACGTTCGTAATATTTATAACATTTTATTTAAAAGAGAAACATGACTGCAATTGTGCAGCGTTTTTTCCATGTTTTCCGTGTAATATACTAAAAAGAAAAAACACACACACTCATATATATATATATATATATGTGTGTGTGTGTGTGTGTGTGTATGTGTGTCTGTGTGTGTGTGTGTGTGTGTGTGTTAAGAAATTTCCTGAGTCAGAATGGGTAGGAATTAAATGAAAAATATGTTTTATATGCATGCGTTCTCGATGACGACAATATGTTAAGAATTTGTCTAAATAATCCCGACAGATTTATGCATTAAAAGACAATTGGAAAAAAAACGGTAATGAAAGTATAATGTTACGAAAAAATAGCCGATAATGCATTTTCGCCCATTTTGGCTTCATCAGATCGGAATGAATTGTGTGCCTATGTATTTGTGTGATTATTCAAAATAATGAGGTCATATATTTTTCCATAGTAGGTGTTGCTTGTGACTAGAAATGAAAGAAAATAAATGATTTATTTTTAAAAAGAATAAAAAAAGTCATTTAACATTTTATGTTCTTTGCTTTAAGTGTCGGTGTTTAAAGACAGAAATGCATCAGAATATATAGAAAAGAAATGTAAGCTATGTTTTTTTTTATCCCTGCGTTCTCCATGTCGACAATATAGAATTTGGGTTAGACATTAAATAACAACTGCAAAAAACTTCGTCTTCAATTTGATGAAGTCCAATATTATCGAATATTTTTTCGAAATATTATATTTTCTTGAACGTTTTTTCGAACTGTCATTTAATATATATATATATATATATATATATATATATATATATATATATATATATATATATATATATTATTTCCCTTATATACACGTATTTGTATTGATAGGTATTTAACATTTTTACATATCTAATTATAGATAGGTATAACTCGGTACAAAAATGTATAAGATTTACACGCACGCACACATAGGTATATATGTTTTCATATATATATATATATATATATATATATATATATATATTGATGATACAGACACAGAATAGCTCTATAAATTATGAAGAATATTTACCCCCTCCACTACAAATTTAACATAATGTATTACATATCTACTTTTGACTTTTACCACTCAGCTTTCTTTCTATCACCATCAAAATAATATCTACGTAAAACGTGATGTTGTTTCCTTGGGTTCAGATCTGGGACCAACATTTAGTAACTTCTTCATGACTGACTGGGAAAATAAAATATTTAATCCGACTGACAAACTTGCATCTACCTAATATATACAGTAATAATATCCTCGTCTTAGTTCAGATAAAATACAAAAAAAAAAAATTAAAAAGAAACGCCGTTCTTAACTTCATATATGAAATTAACAATATCAATGAAATCACTTTTTATTGTATTGATACACACGAATAATAACAATGCATTTACTACTTCCCCATGTAGCATAAACACGTGCACTCTAAATTATAAAGGTGAATGCCCTCAGTATTAAAAAATGGTTGTCATACAATATTTATTAAACCGAACAAAAGTTAAATCTTCCACAAAAATAATGCTGCACTGAATTAAAAAAAATGTAAACAAACTTTCATTAATAAAAACTTTGCTAATTACGTCGCTGATTAACAAATTAGACGCGCCTTTAGAAATATAATCTAAAATAAAAATGAACATAATACTTCCTCAAATAACCACATCATTTTACAGCATTCAATTGCATTCTATGCAAAATGCATTCTATGAACAAGATAAAAAAAAATACTTAAAAATCTCATAATTACTAATATATTCTCCACTCATCCTAATAAAAAAAAAGACTAATTATATATCTTATTACATTTAACACAACCAGCTTAAGCATACGCAATAACTCTTCTCCGTAAACTAGTCTTTTGGAGAAGACCACCATAGTACATTAGTCTAAATTTCCTTTGGGAGAATGTATATAAAAAAAAATAAGTCAATTATCACGACGTCTTACATTTCTTCTTTGGATACAAGTATAACACGGCGGTGCTGCCTCTATTCGGGGTCCTAACCAAGCTGGTCAATACTGCCGCCGGTCAACGGATGGTTATCTACTGACACCTTCATTCCTTCATCTGCTCTGCTTCACGTTGTGATAATTAATCAGAGAGCAGTGAAGATCGAAGTTTTTTAAGCGCTGAATCGAGCTGCCACAAAAAGAAAAATAACGCTTCCTCTGGTGAAAATACAAATAGTATAACAAATAACGAAGGATGTCGCTGGGTTAATTTTCAGTTGGTTTATATAGTCGTTGATACAACGAAATTAACTCTTCTCGTTAAACTCTCTACCGGGATACTGTGTGGTTTGCTTCTACAACTTGGAGCGGGTGAAAACATTCACAAAAGATGATCCTCTGGAACTGTCTTGTCAGTAGGTTGTAATACATGTTTAATGTTGTTTGAATGTAGAAATCCGACGTAGGAAGTAATTTGTTCAATGTAACAGCACCAATGTCTCGTAGCAGCTATTCAGGAATTCTTAAGGTCTTCCATATCAGATGTTGGCAGTGGATATTTGTAGAGAGTAGGAAAACGTAGTTCTGAAGGTCTCCTCATCTGACAGGTTAGCAGTGGATATTCCAACAAGAGAGGAAAACAAAATGGCCGCTTTTATACACATCGGATCGAATATTTCAAGCCTTCTGATTGGTTAACCTTCTATGGGTGTACTATAAAATGAGTCAGCTCATTTTGGTTTGCTCACTAGTATACTATGTACTCAAAATAACCTAACACAGATCACGTGGGGTTCAGCAGCTCCACCACCGCTGATGACTCATCACCGGACTTGCAAATAACAAATGCATTTGCCTTGTTATCATAAAGAAAAAAATTTGGGTTTTTTTTTTCGCTTCGTGTTTCAATTTATGTTTGTACCTTAACGTTTTTACCCCTTCCACTTCTCCAATTCATATACGGGGTTTTCACATGAACCCTTTTCATCTTAATTACATACAACCACTGTCACAATAGCGTCACACAAGTTCTATGTCACAACATTTAAAAACACATTCCTGTCCACCTTCAAAATACATATTGACAACATCAATATAGTACACCACGAAAATAAAAAAACGATAAGTTCAAACTTTCAAGGTTCTATATATATTAAATGTGTAGCAGCAACATACTGAAGTGCATTTCACAAACGTTTAATGTCATTTTGCATTTCCGCCAACTTCTCATTAGTTCCCTTAAATTGGGACGCTTGTTTTGCAAAAATTCAATAGCTACAACAGATAAATATAAAAAAATAAATAAAAATGCAACAATAATAAAAGAGAGCGTGTTTTTTTTTGTTTTTTTAAAGATCATGCTCACCACGATCACATATACAATAGGTTTGTCTTTGTAAATCACTCCTGAGCATGATCTTGGGGGAGAAATAGCTACGGCACCTACCTTGCATATTAACATTCTTATATACCGTACCTATGAATACTAATGGGTATGTACCAATCCTCATAAATAGGTTCGACGCTATTGTAAGTCGGGATAATATGCTGTCGAAGTAGTCCACCACTAGCAGTGGTTTACCTACTTCATGCCGCTGGCGAGTATTTTATTTTGTTGATATTAGAAAAATTACCATTTCATTTCCAACCTCCGTTTCGGTTATTCCTCATTCAGTAACCTTTGCTAGGTTACACAATTTAGTCAACAAGGATAAGATATTGACCCGAAAAGGAAAATATATTGACACTATGCAGGGTAAATTTAAAAGGTGGTATGTTATATACCGTACCTATGAAAACTAATAGGATGTCACAATCCACATAAATACGTTGGACACTATTTGTAAGTGTGAGTAATATGCTGTCTAAGTAGACCATCACTAGCAGTAGTTTATCTACTTCACGCCGCTGTCAATTATTTTCTCAGTGTACCGTTCTACACTTACATATAATTATATATAAAAACATTATTATATTATATATAGAGAGAAAAAATATATATGTCTGTGTAAATATATGTTAATAAATACACTTATACCTACGATTGATGTGCGACTCGAGTTTCGTTGGTTACGCAATTCATCGGGGACGAGAACATATATTTCTTAGCTCTGTCTAATTACATTGAGCACTATTAGGTCTATACCTCTTGGCTAAATTTGGTAATTATTCATTTGATTATCAGCGTATGCACGTGAGCACACGCTTATACGGTCGCTAATATCCAGTTACCTCATTTACCTAACTCTCTCTCTCTCTGTATATATATATATATATATATATATATATATATACATATATATATATATATATATATATATATATATATATATATTCAAGGTTATATAGGTTCAAGAAAGGCATTTGAGTGACTAACAGACAAAAAAGAGAATGTCTCATACCGAGAATATTTAACATCGAAAAACATAAAGGAAAAAATTAATTCTTTTAAAAAAATTTCCACGCTTTGCCTGATGAACTTCGCAAGACCGGAAACTCGTGTAGCAAAATTATGGAAAATAAAGCATATTTTAAAAAGATCCACATTACAACCAGAAACGTTTGAGGTTTCTCTCTACTTTTTAATATATATATATATATATATATATATATATATATATATATATATATATATATATATATATATATAACGTCTGAACCTAAGAATCAACCCAGTATGATAAATGCCAGTTTCAGGCTTCCCAATGTGAATTTCAGGCCACTACTAGATTCCCGGGCTGTTTGTTTGTTTCATTTTGCTTTGTTTTGTTTTGGGGTATATTAACCTCAACGGGTTATTTAATGCTGACAAGATTTTTATTTCTGGTAATATTTTCTTTTTTCCAAATATTTATTGGTGATAGTAATTTCTTTTAAAGTATTTCTGGTATTAAAATCTATTTTTACACTTTCATAGTGTTTTGAGTCAGTTTATCGTCATACCCAGGACGCTTACACAAGTTTGGGTGTTAACTATTTGCCCATAGCTGGGGCCCTAACAGTTGCTACCACCCAGGGTCAGGGTAAACCTGGGAACACCAGCAATTAAGATGTGGTTCCACGCTCCACAAAACGTCCTGATCAGAGGCTTTGTTGTTGGACGTAGTTCATCGTCTTACCCAGTACGCGGATTTTAGTATATCGTCATATCCCGGACAGGTTTCGCGGGCTGTATAAATAGATTTATGTATATATGAAACTAGCTGATTAACGGTAGTGAAGGAAGGGAAAACCTATCCTTCTCATTACTTTTTTTGCATCGAGCAATTTTAATATATACCGTTTAGGTACGTAACCGCTTGTCATTATTCCATATCCCATAAGTGACAGAAATAATTATTCCCAAACAACACGAAAAGTTTTTTCTGATAACGCAAAACTTAATAACAACGTTGCAGACACGTTGTATTTTGATTGGTACATGTGAATCACTGCAGCCACATTACTTCAGCGTTTCACTCAACTATTGTCCTTAGCCCAAACTGAGTGCTCATTTCCAAATTCATAACACTGTTATAGTAAGTTTGTGAAACGATGTATTTGAAAAATTCCGCTTTGGTCAAATAAAATCAGAATACTTTTGCTCCGCGTCACAAATATGAATAGAAGTTATAAAATGTCATTTTAAATTTATTTTTAACAGTGACTCTGTAACTTAGATGGTGAATAAATGTTCTATTATTTCGAGGAATTTATATCCATTTTCTGTTAATGTAACTTTTAGTGGTAAAGTATTTGCAACATTACAAGTTAATGTTTCAGATATGTCATGTCGAGTCTATCTAAATCATTTTTACGAACTCAGTGAACCTTTGCAGAAACATTATAGCAACGATAATCTATAGCTGGATTTTTCCATACTTTTCTCCTTTGCGTAGAAGAGAGCTTATTTCGATGTCCAATAAGTCTAGAAAGGTTTTGAAAATTTTTTTTATCTAAGTCTTTCAAATTTCACCATTTAATTGTTCAAAACATGAAAATATTTCTGAGATGAGGTATTATGTACATTATTTAGACTATTGTCCTCATCTTCGCCGTCATATTTATTACAACGTTTCGGCCGTTGTGCGTTCCGGCCTTCTTCAGGTGGTTGGAATGTCGAACTGAACCCTTTTTTTCGCTCAATGGAGTAGACTGTTCTAGTTCCACGTGCCATGTTTAATGGATGTCAGTTATCAGTTATCTCCTGTTAATTTCCCTCTGAAGGTTCTCACACGCTTTGGGTCCTGTCACTGGATCTAACCAACGCCTTTATCCACTGTGCCATGTGTCCTTGAGGACATCTGTGTATAAATTTCTGGGTATTATAAACCTAATGCCTTCAGTAACCATTTTTACCAGTGCTCATATTGCAATTTTTGCTGTTATCACACAATTTTTGCCAGAGCTCATATTGCAACTTTGTTGTTATTATCACAAAAACTGTGTGTACTCTATCCCGTGCAGGTGCGGAAAGAAATATAAAGGAGAGATGGGCCGTCCCCTCAAGCTAAGGTTCAAGAACACCAGAAAGGTGTAACACGAGGAGAAGTGGAATAATCAGGTGTGGCTGACCACATATGGAGAGAGAGGGAGATCACGGCCCTCTGTGGGATCAGGTTGAGATCATAGACAAGGAACACCATTGGAAAATTCGTCAACTTAAGCAATCAGCACATATGCTAGGCCACAAAAATCTCCTGAGCCGACCAGGCATAGAAATAAATACTATATGGGAACCAGTAATAAGGACTGTCAGAGAAAAGTGAGTAAGAGTGTGAGTTCAATACCGGGTTAAGGCAGTGAAGAACTTTCAGAGGGAAAATTAACAGGAAATAACTGATAACTGACATCCATTAAACATGGCACGTGGAACTAGAACATTCTCCCCCAGTGATCGAAATAAAGGGTTCAGTTCGACATTCCAACCACCTAAAGAAGGTCGGAGCGTACAACGTCCGAAACTTTGTAATAAATATGGCGACAAAGATGATGACAATAGTCCGAATGATGTAAATAATGTACATGAAAGGAAAATAAAATACAAACGATTTTACATGTTCTTATATATGTGTTCATTGCGAGGATTTGTTGAGGGTAAAGACATTTTATTGCGTGGGTTTGCTTTCTGATCACGTTAAATGAGCATAAGTTATTAGTGAGAAACCTGCTGTACATATAGCTTAGAATTAGATATATTTCCGGGGAATTCTTACTCAAAATTGGGAGAGACTGTTTGTTCATATAAACTGTATGTTTAGAAAAATCAAGGAAAAATGGCAACTGATGATTACATAAGGAGTGAAACTGAAAGCATATCAACGTCCGCTTTTCTATCTATCTATCTATCTATCTATCTATCTATCTATCTATCTATCCGAGTCCACTCGTCCATATATCTATCCCTGTCCGTTATTCTGTCTATCTATCTATCTATCTATCTATCTAATTATCTAAGTTCGTTTATCTATCTATCTATCTATCTATCTATCTATCTATCTATCTATCTATATGTCTATCTATAACTATCTATCTATCTATAACTATCTATCTATCTATCGATATATATATATATATATATATATATATATATATATATATATATATATATATCAGTCCGAATATCTATCTATCTATCTATCTGTCAACCCCAGTCCTTTTATTTGGATTTAGTTCGGAATCACGTGGAATAATATATATATATATATATATATATATATATATATATATATATATATATATGAGAGAAAATTCGAAAAAGAAATTTAGATATTGGAAAAGTGGGACACATGTGCATAGGAGTGAGCTTTTATTCGTGTGTGCTTCTGTATTTTGTCACGTATCCGAATTTGTGTACTCTACCATCTTCCGCGTGACCAGACAAAAAATTACTGAACAATGATCCAATGCAAACATGAATTGTTACAATTTGTCCCTTAACAATGCTGACAAAAAAAAGTGCGAAAAAAGTAGTTGTTGAATTGAACAAAAACAATGCGAAACAAGAGAAGAGCATAACGATAAATGAAAACAAATGAATCAGCAGGATGATAATAATGGTAATTTTGGACCTAAAATTAAATAAAAACAAGGAGACTAAATAACAAAACGTAAAGAGAAAGAATAAATGAATTTGGTACAAAGCGTAGCTAAAAGAGTCGAGGCATTGTGGAGAATTATGATGTCGGCTAAAATAAGTCACACAATTGAAAATTAAAAAAAATAAAGCTGTAACTAGAATTACTTCTACAACTACTAATAGTAGTAGTAGTAGTAGTAATAATAATAATAATAATAATAATAATAATAATAAGAAGAAGAAGAAGAAGAAGAAGAAGAAGAAGAAGATGATGATGATGATGATGAAGGAATTCTAAGAAGAAGAGGAAAAGAAGAAAAAAATTCTAGATAATGGATTTCGCTATTCTATTAAAGGACATAATAAGTCTGGGCAAATGAATATCTCGACCCTACCGACGTGCTAAACAAAGATTTACAACATAGATATTAGAGTCCTGCAAGTAGCTTTATGACTACTTGGAACGGCTGGTGTAACAGAAATTCTGAAAAGGAATCAGGACGAAATAATTATCATTTAATAATGTTTAAAATGTTTAGCATTACCATTTCAATAATTGTATCTCTGTAAATAAAGAGCAAAACGCGTCGGTAAAGAAATGTTATCCTTTTGTATTTATTCGTACTGACTTTTTAGAATTCTTATATATATATATTTATTTATTCGTACTGTCTTTTTAGAATTCTTATATATATAATATATATATATATATATATATATATATATATATATATATATATATATATAAGAATTCTAAAAAGACAGTACGAATAAATACAAAAGGATAACATTTCTTTATATATATATATATATATATATATATATATATATATATATATATATATATATATATATATACATATATATATATATATATATATATATATATATATAAAGAAATGTTATCCTTTCAAACAGTAAAATCGACCTTGCTAACCGAAACGTTCCTCTGTGGCTTAATCGGTAGAGCACGTCAAACTAAATGACGGTTCCGTATAGGTTCGATTCTTGTCGGAGGACTCATATTTTCTATGAAAATTTCTCGGATATTCAGGCCGGGAAATGTTGTTAATACTGTTTGTTATAAACAGACCATTTTCTTAAATATTTCTATCTATAAAAAATAATGTATAAACATAAAAATGTCTCTCTCTCTCTCTCTATATATATATGTAATAATGAAAATGTTAATGGACAGAATTGGATTAGACCAGGAAGCCGTAGTCTTAAAGAGTTCTCAATATACGCGTGAAAAATAAAAATAAATATTTAAAATGTAGAGCTTTTAAATTTAAAGAATTAGGAGAGAAGTCAATTCCGCTACCTTGGTTTCATCCTTTCGCTATCGTCAGGCGGTTTGTATCATTTGAATTCCCAACGCTTTATCTCTTTTTATATTATTAATGAACTATATATTATTTTACAAAATATATAAACAAACAAATGAATTTGTGTATGATAGGAAGAGAGGCGGAAGATGCGAAGAAGAAGACGAAGAAAAAGAACAAGAAGAAGGAGGAAGAAAGAAAGGCTATTATAATTATATCGTTTGGGGGTACTTTAAAAGTACATAATTTTTATCCAGCCTCATATGAAATTTTTTTTTTTTTTATCTGGGAATATCATTATTGCTAACTTGTCTTGTTCGCAAAAGTTGCTGATGTTATTATGGTTGTTATATATATATATATATATATATATATATATATATATATATATATATATATATATATAACGTAATAGCAAAATTGCCGAAATCGTGTAAAAGAGAAATTGTCCATTTGTTCCATTAAGCTTCAAACCGTTGTATCTTAGATATGATTAAAGTTATCTTACTGGAATCCTCCGAGGTTTTTATAACATTATTATTCTTTCAGAAATAAGGACGCATAATTACTCTGCATGCTTAAAAGAAGATTCGTGATGAAATTGATCATAAACGAAAATGAAATTTTCATCATAAATTCAGTATAGCTAAGGATCGGAAGCTCATGAAGGATTGAAATTATGTTCATATATATATATATATATATATATATATATATATATATATATATATATATATATAATTCACGATGATTTTCGCCCACTCTAAACTTCTAACTTTCTCTCTTGGTGAAACAAGGTGCTTCACATGTTTCACGTACGATTTCACATTCAGGACTTTTTTTTACATGAATCTCTTCTCTCACGAGCGAAATGTGTTATGGATT
>OZ038487.1:87268217-87288217 GCA_964036315.1 Acanthosepion esculentum
GGTAATCGGATGTAATCGGATTGTGATGAATCGAAACCGTCTGTCTGTGGATGACAATATATATATATATATATATATATATAATTATGAAAAAATTATTGATCTGAGTTGAATTAGATCTGGAAATAGTAGTATTAAAATTGCTCAATACATGTATAAAGAAAATAAAATAAAACAAATAATTTAACATGCAGAGATTTTAAATTTTAAAAAAAAATTAATAATTATATTGGATTAATACAAGTAACATGTGTCACTTAAGTGTCTGTTGTTATATTCAGGACCAGAGTTTCGTAGACGAAATTTTTTTGTAATCGTTCCTTCCACTCGTCAGGAATTTTCTGTAACCTCAGAGTGAGCAACTTTCCCATTGGTCCCTGGGGGAGGATAGCGCTTAATCATTCGGAGTGGGGATAGAATCCGACAATAGTGACAAATTATTTGGACTTCACCACATAGATCAATGTCAAAAGCAGCGTTTATTCAGCTGGAACAAACGGTGTTTTCATGAGTTGACAGCGTCGACGGTTTTCGACAGATCGAATTGGTCAGGCACCATCACAGCTACACCTGATCTCATAACTGAGTTTAAAATGGAGATAGAAGGGGGGATATCTGTTGCATACAAAAACTCAATCTCTCACCATATATAGAAAAACATTAATATAAGAGACACAATAATTTTGTAGCTTTTGAAATATCTTTAATGCCATGCTTTACAGGAGACATCAGCATTCTTTTAACCGTTCCTGTCTATTGTAATGATATCTATTTTGGATCTGAAGCTTTTTTTTTTCACAAATATGTGTGGTTGAAATCAAATTAAATATTTTATTTTCGTATAATTGGATATTTCATTTGCTGAGTCACTAGCGACCGAAAGATTAAACGTATTGTTTGTTGCTTTTTTTTTCTAAAATATTCTAAATAGCTAATTGATTTTCTTCTACAAACCATGGACCGAACATGTGAGTGACGACGAAGATTTAGAGAAAATGGAAACCAAAAGAATACTTATATTTAAGGGAAGATACGACTGAATAGTGAGCTCGATCCTTTCTGGTTCCCCAATACTTTCGGCCTTGTGCCATATCTTATCTACGCTTAGAAAATCAATATATTTCAGAGAAGGGTAAAATTCCGAAGTCATTACTGAATAATGATTGCTTCAAAAATTTGGTACTCATAGAAATCTGTAGGCAAGTGAGCCAGAAGTAGTGTATAAAACCTCTACCTCGCGAGCTTGAGTTAATGGATGGCGTAACCGGGTTTAGGCGTTTATTTGTTTTTTTAACGGCATGTCAACTCCTAATGGGCCATTTAGTCCCTTCTTTGCCCATTATGTTTCATTTTCAGACGAATATTTTTTATTTGATTTTAATATAGCAACTAAGAAACTGAAGCACCTTGAAGTACGCTAGCGGTGGCTGACACCTCTACCAAAAGTATGAGTGGAGTACTGGACTCGTTTCAAGCTCAGAATTGCTTAAATTGAATCAAGATCGACGTATAAATACGTCTATAGCTGTTTCTAACGTTAGGTTTTGGACGTGTTTTTTCGTCGAGCGGTAAAAGAATTTATATACACGTCTCCACCGGGAAGGTGTTTAACGGCATATTAACTTCTCATATGTCATTCAATATCGAAATGTAATTTTCTTGGGAACATTAGCAATTTCTTTTACAAAAATGTTTTGTTAGTAATATTTTTTCTGTGGAAAATTATATTTATGGTAATTTTTTGCGTAAAAATATATATTGCTATTATTTTTTTTTCCTTATAAAAATGTATTGCTGATAATTTTTTTACTACGAAAATATCTTGCTGGCTCCTTCACTATAAAAATGTATTTCTACACTTTCATAATGTTTTGACACCAGTTTGGGGATAACTATTTGTCCATAGCTGAGGCCCTAACAGATACTACCCCCCCGGTTTATGTTGAAGCTGGGAACTGCAGCAATTAAGAGGTGGTTCCATGCTCCTTAAAACCTCCCTATAAGTATCACTGCAGCCGGGTGTAGTTTATCATCATACCCAGAACGACAGGGTTTAGGAGAGATAACACAAAGACAAAATTTATTAAGAGTCACAAAGTACAAGAAATCGTGGAGAGCTATGACCGCCAACGTCCTGAATTTACATGGCACATAGAAGAATAATAATTTACTTTTATTCTGTAACTTGATTTGAAATGTACAAAACCGTTTCTTTTAACAGAAAACATAAATATACACCCTTGTGAAATTTAATTGAAACAAAACGAATAATTCCGCTATTATTTACGTTTTTTCGTATTTTCCAATGAGTCATGACCCAGTTCACATGTTAGAACTTCTTATGTCCATTACACGAAGTCGTTCTTTGACTACAGACACGCGATTGGATTTAAATCAAGATAGTTTTCAAGTCAGTCTTTGATTTGCTCGCTGGTAAGGCCTGTCAGTATGTTCGTGCAGCGTTACAATTTTCGTACGCTTCATTACAGTAAAGTCCATCGCAAAAAATGGCCACAGGACAACTAATCAACAGTCGAGACAATAGTGTCTGGGTGTGATAAAAATTTGATGCAATGACGGATGACGCAATATTTTAAAAGGCCAAACAAATTTCATCATACACCCCGGAAATAGATTCATATTACTGCAGACCACTGATCAAATCTGAAGAAAAAATAGAAATCGATTACACCCTGTCACTCCAGTGGGTCTAAGAGTGACCGTATGCTGAAAGAAAGGACAATAAAGCGGTTTTTTCAATTAATTTGCACAAGTGTGCTCCAATTAATATTTACCCGTAAAGAATGAGAAATTATTCATTTAAATTCAGAGTCTCTTTTTTCTGTTTTCAAAACTTATTTTTTTATGTCTTTCTTAGAAATTACGGAAATCTTAGATTAATTTATTGGCCATATACAAAATTCATTGACTGATTCGTTTTCTACGTCTTATCAATATTTGAAAGTTATTAAAAGCCAGAAAATTATTTAAGACTGTAAGATATTTTTTATTATATAATAATGGTTTAGTGACACAAAGTTTTGTAATTAACCCATAACAATGGAGAAAAGAGGTGGACTCATAATTTTTCCCAATTTTATTTGCCCCCTAAGTGAATATAACGAACCCAACTGGAATTGGAACTCGGCTCTCTGATTAACAATTTCGCCACATTATCCATTATAACACTTAGACATGCAAGCTTACAGAATCTGTTATTCCCAATCTGTCACCCTATCGACGTACTGACATGTTCCGACGTTGCTTAACTCCAGTGATCATACAGGATTTCATATGATATGTAAAATGTAGAATATTAAATGTATTGGTGATACCTAAAATAATATCTAATGCTTTACAATTATCAATACATGTTATGCTTTTATATAGATTTTATGTAAATGTTATTCCAAATATAGGGTGACCCCAAAAACGGGAATTTTTGAAGTGCGTATTGCCAGACATGAGCAAGTGGCAACACTGCGAGACAGTGACCTTGTGCAAGTAAACATTTCGTCATTTTAGTAACAAGAATGAACTTCACAATATCCCAGGTGAGATGTTGCATCAGTAACTAGGGGTCTCAACAGCAGATTTCAAGAATGCATTCGTACAGGAGGACGCCATCTACAGGACATCATTTTAAAAAAATGAAAATTCCATCATTGTTTCTTAAATGGCATGTTTTAATGTTTCAATTACTATGAATTAAATATTTTTCTTCCATCAATCTTGGTTTTATTGGATTGTTAAAAAGTTCCCGTTTTTTTGGGTCACCCTATATTTAGAGACATCAATGTATTTTAATTTGCTGTATGTAGATCCTATTAATATTTTAACAAAATGCTAAATTTACCACTCCAGGTTGTATTTCTACTGATCGTATGGAAAGTTTAAGCTAACATATGTATTATGTATTTTCTTCTGGCTTCTAGTAACGATATATAGACATTTAACTAAAATTATCAAATTATCAACGTATGCTATCTTTCAATTGGCCATAGACAGATATTTTACAAACTTGTTAAAATTATCAATATATATTCTTTGCCTTTCTAATAACCATATACAGATATTTAAGTAAAACTGTAGAATTATCAATGTATGTTGTCTTTCTATTTGACATAAATAATAAGAAACGTGTTAGAAATATGATTATATATACTTGGAATTTCTAATTCTTTGTTAATATATCTTTTATTTTTAAAATAAAACGTTTTTTCTATGTTTTTCCTTTAAGACATTGATGAATTTGTTCTAAAATCTTTTCATATTATTTTGTTACATTAATTTTACAAGGTATAATAATGTAAAAGTATCAAAATAAATAGTTGCAAATAAACTACTGACAGTCAAATTAGTCTGTTTTGTTAACTTAGTAATTTTGTTTCCAACCAAAAACAATAGTTTTCTCTATCACTATATATCTAAGTTAATAAGATTGAGTAGAATCTAAACAGCATCATAATAGGACTTTTGATATTAAAGACGCAACTCTTTACCCCAATTCATAACTTGCATATAATCTCTAGATGCAGTTTAAAGGAAACTTCCTGATGATATCGGAATAGAGGGATCGATCCCAGGGTGCGGCACCTTTGGAGAATGCCTGAAAAACATACCACGGATTGATCCAAGCCTTGTAAGTGAAATGGGAAGACAGAACCCTTGGGCGCCTGTCGATAGCTGTACTAGCACGAAGTCACAAGTCATCGTGAACGAGATCTTGAGCTTGCTGTCCTAGTTCTAATTGTTAATCACGCCAGATAACACGCTCTTTCCCAGAAACTGTAACTACGTTCCGCTCAGCATAGTTGCAGTATAAACCATAGTTGGGCTCTCTGGGCGTTGAATGAACACAAATGCGCCTGAGCAAGCGTCCGCAATAGGGGTTGTTTAGGCACTATAGTAGACAGGTATCCTTGAATAAAGTGGCCAGCTTTACAACCATATAGAAATATTTAGGCAGCATTTTATAGTAATCACTTCATTTTCTTTGCCTCTCTCTTGATCATATGCATGTATTCAACTAACATTTTCTCTCCCTTGCCGTTTTATTTCCCATGTACACATATATAACTAACATTGTAGAATCTTTGCTTTTCAGTTGATTACCTAAAAAAAATATAGTTATCTATTTCCCTTGCTGTTCTATGCAAATATTTATAAAATACTTTATCGCTCCCATTAATTGTATGCATTTCTATTGAGCATATGCAAATATTTGGCTAACATTTTATCATTTGCAAGTATTAACTAGCATTCTACCTACCTTTTATGTTGAGCAAATGTTACTTTTAGCTTCCACGTGCATTCCTTATATGTAGGCATATTCGAAATTTCCCAGCACTAGAGGACTAAAATATCTTATTCAGAGAAAATAACATCGTTATTCAACCAGGAAATCTATAACGATGCTATTATTTCATTTCTATAGAAGATAAAATGAAATATCGATACGTGTGTTAAGAATAATCAAGAGTGGCCTCCCCTTGTTTTGTTACTCTTCTTTTTGAGAGAGCTAATTCTGTATACTGGGAGTATAAAAGGACACTATACACGAACCTTCTATTCCCAGTTGAATAAAGCTTTCTTAAAGCCTACACCTGCGTACTTTTGTCATTACAATTTCTTCTTTTCTTTCTTGCTCTTCTTTCCTTCCCACGGAGTTATTTTAGAGACTTAAAACACGGTACATGCGATATATTGTACACCTGTCAAGGATAACACTTGTTCGGCTTGTTATTATACCTATCATGTAAAAAATAAAAGCATTCCTACATTTGTATATAAAATTATATTAACTGTCTCAAGAGAACATTTGTTTTAATTTTTGTACAATCTGCATAATATATACTAACTTTGAATATATCTTGATTTAATCTTTAAAATATTGCTTAGAAGAACAGAGAAACTGCTTAATTGGAGCATTTTTCTAATTCATTTCTTAGTCCCAATTAACTGGTATCTATCTAACTCTCTATCTATCTTTGATATAACAAATTTGCATTTTTTCAACAAGATGCCACTATCTTTTAGTAACAAGAATAATGTTATTGAACGTTTTTAGAAATCATGCGCGTGATTTTATTTTCCTGACATTCTCGTCCAACAATGGGCACACCACGCAAGATGGGAATAAACGTTACATGTTAGGGGTTATTTTGGTGTTTCGTTACTGACTCAGGGTTGCTGATCTGACCGGATTGTTGTGCTATGTTCGGTGTCACACATAGTTTAAGAAAAATATTTGCTGGGTTTTTTTTTTTCGCTCGACAAAGTGGATTTGGGAACATCACATGTCGTCGGTCCAACCGAGATTCTTGGAGCCATGATGAAAGACCATGTTGAATATTTCATCTTGAATGGACTGTAGCAGTCTCGACAGCATTCGATGCAAATGAAAGGAAAAACATAAAAAGTAAAAAAAAAAGTTTTTGAAACATACATTGCCCGTTTAAAAGTAATTTTAATAGACTGAAGCCTAAAGTTTTGATATCAATGTCAATACGAATACGCTATTTTCCTGTTCTCGGATAAAAAAAAAGACAACAAAAACTAAGAATATATTATATTTGAGATCGTAGGAGCGGTGCTTGCGTGAGCTGTGTAGGCAGGGCCTGAACAAGATAGATTCTATGGTCTTCGACTTTTGAATGCTGGGATTGCACTTGAAATGTAGTGGCAAGGGAACAATACATAAGGACGTGTTTTGTATTTGCAGAGATACTTGAAGCGCTTAAATATTCAGAGACTTCTGTATTTCATTTAATAATTGATAATGAATAAATGAGTTGTGCTTTAACAATCGGTGGTTGAAAATATTTTAAATTGTCTTAAAAATTGGTGGTGAAAATGAATAAACTTCTGTGTTAAATCTGTTATTTATAACATTACTTTCATTCATAATAATAGAAATAATTCCCGGCAGAAAAGTATGGGGGTCTATTTTAACAAGACCGAAAAAAAAATGTTAAAATCATGTTTGTCTATTTAACCAGGACTCGAAAAATAGACACCTGCATACGAGGGTCATTCAATAAATAAGTTGAATTTTTCGGTATAAGGACTTCTAATACAGATAGAAGCTTACACTTTTTAATTTTATTTGTTTTACTTCTTTTTCACATAGATTTAATTTCATTTGCAGGTTAAAAAAACCTTTGAGAGTTTTGGCGATTAACAAAGACGGCCGACCAAGAAGGATGCTCCAGGATTGAACAGCGGTCAGTTATCAAGTTTTTGGTTTCTGACGGGTGCAAACTATTTGAAATTCGTAGCAGAATGTCAACTGTGTATGGTGCCACATGTTT
This sequence comes from Acanthosepion esculentum, assembly GCA_964036315.1. Taxonomy (NCBI): domain Eukaryota; kingdom Metazoa; phylum Mollusca; class Cephalopoda; order Sepiida; family Sepiidae; genus Acanthosepion; species Acanthosepion esculentum. Next base: position 87,275,531 of record OZ038487.1, read on the forward strand.
CAGCCAAAAAATGTCTACAAGTGGGCTAAACTGTTTAAAGAAGGACGGAGCAGTGTTGAGGATGAAGACAGGCCTGGGAGGCCTACAGAAATGAGGTCTCCTGAGGTGATCGAATCAGTAAATGACCTCATTCAGTCTGACAAAAGGGTGACAGTGAATGACATTGCAAGGACTTTGAGCTTATCTGTTGGTACAAACGCACGGGTCATCAGTCAGAAGGAGTCATCTTGCATCATGACAACGCAAGGCCTCACATAGCAGCCCAAACGGTGCAGACCATCAACGAGCTGGGCTGGCAATTGCTCCCTCATCCCCCTTACAGCCCAGACCTTGCCCCTTCAGACTTTCACCTGTTTGGTCCCTTGAAAGCGTTCACGAGAGGCACGAAGTTTAAAAGTGACGATGAAGTCAAAAGTGTTGAGAGCGACTGGCTGAGACATCAGTCCAAAGATTTTTACGCTGAGGGAATACGGAAGCTTGTGCACAGATGGAAAAAGTGTGTGACAGTGCTGGGTGACTACGTTGAAAAATAAAATATAAGTAAGCTTCTACTGTATTAGAAGTCCTTATACCGAGAGATTCACCTTATTTATTGAATAACCCTCGTATAAATATTGTTAATTTCTTGATTTGATGTTCTTTCTATAAGTATCGATTTTAATCAGAGATGTAATTAATCTGTAGTGTTTTCAGGTATATAGTTGTAATTAATATATTAATAATCTGTTGACATGATTTAGTCTGCCAAAATCGGTGTTATCTTCAGTATTGAAATACTTACGTACGAAGGAGGGGGATAATTCTTGTAGAGAGCATTTAGTAGACCCTTCTCAAGATTAGACATCAGAATTTTAAAGTATAGATTTACAACGGTTTCATAATATCGATGCAGTATAAAATCAATCCCTACTTTCTGTCATGCGCCTTGTTCGTTTTTGACTTTGTCGACTGCACAATATAGTTGTTCCATTTGGACACCGTCTGTAAGTGAAAGAGCACCATGATGTGATTCACTCCGCCAGAAATTTGCAAACGGCATGCCATATCCCTTGGCATTCGCAGCGGAAGTTCCGGTACGAATATTTCAGCGTTTTGGGTGCCAATCTTTGGGTCAGTGTAGAGAATTCGGAAAGAGTCAGATGAGTTTAATGGAGATTACGAAAGTTTTTGGCGTAATCACCAGTGATGGCGGCGTTATGCCTCCACTCATCTTCCCCATGGGGCTTCAGACTCAACCTGGATACCGACATCAAGTATCTTGAAGAGGGGGGTTGCCCTGGGTCAAGAGGGTGGCTGCAAGAAGAAAACATGTCTGGTAACAGGACTCTGCACCATGTTCCACAAGCAGAAGAACCCAGTCATTCAGACAATTCCTGCGACCACATTAACCCTTACTTCTGGCCAAGTAACTCCCCAGATTGCAATCCCCTTGATTATTATGTTTAAAGCGCAGTTAAACGAGTGAGCAACAAAACTCCATGTAACACCAAAAATGAAATGAAGGTGGTTGGAAAGTCGAACTGAACAATTAATTTCGCTCTCTGGGATAGACTGTCCGAATTCCACGTGTCATGTCTAATGGATGTCAGTTATCAGTTATCTCCTGTTAATTCACCTCTCCAAGTTCGCCACTGCCATAACCAGGCATTGAACTCACAGTGTCACTGGATCTAAACAAAGCCTTTATCCCCTGTGTCATGTGCCCTTAACCGCCTGAAAAAGGACGGAGCGTACAACAAACGAACACAAATCTTGTGATAAATATAGCAACAAAGATGAGGACAATATTCCGAATAATGTAAATAGTGCACATAATAACTCATCTCAGAAATACAGACAGATAAACTATCTCTTTAGCATTTCAAGATATTTTTGTGTAATCTTGATAAATATATAAGCTAAATTGAGACGTCGGTGTTATTTAAATTTTGCGTAATTTAGCCGTTTTATTCATTTTCTACTGATTATCAAAAATGTGCATGTTATTTAAAGCGCGAAACGATTTTAGGATTGTAAAAAGATTTTCCTTTTTTTTATAATAATGACGTAATGAGACAAGTCCCACTAATTAATGTATAAGTGAAGGTTGATTCATTCCTTTCCCAGTAGCACGTACTATCAGAATATGTAAGATAGATTACGTTTAACATTATTCTCTTCATCTATCTCTCTCTCTATCTATCTATCTATCTATCTCAATCAATTTTTCTCTCTATCTCTCTATTTCAGTCAATTCTTCTATCTATCTATGTCAATTCTTCTATCTATCTAGCTATCTATCACAATCAATACTTCTATCTATCTATCAATCTATCACAATCAATTTTTCTGTCTAACTATCTATCACAATCAATTTTTCTATCTCAACCAATTTTTTCTCTCAACTCTCTCTCTCTCTATCTATCTATCTCTCTATCTATCTATCTATTTATCTATCTATCTATCACAATCAATTCACCTATCTATTTATCAATCTATCTATCACAGCCTTGTAGATTTTGATTATCTTCGAATTAACGGTCTTATCACGAGACAGGTTTTATGTTGAATTTATGAACGTTTCCTTTGGGAAATCACTCAAAATAATAAGAAGACGATATTGATATTGATATCAAAAATGATGTTTTTATATCATGAGACTTATACTTTTAAATTTCCTTTTACAAAAAAGGTAGAGACGTGACCTATATTATTATTGGATATTGAAAAATAGGTTGTCCTTTCATAAACACAAAGCTAAGTATAAAATTATACTCTGTATTAAAATTATACTTTTATATTCCATTGAAGGTTCTTTAATTTTCTTAGCAAACAATTATTCTTTCCTCTTTATGTGCTGTGCCTTATTCATTCATATTTTTCTTTCCTTTCTAATATCCGTCGATTTCCGTTGCATCTTTTAAAAATTGAATTACTAGCAGACGTGAAGGTGCAATGACTATTGGTATTAATGTGTTCAGGAAGGTGTGCGTGTCAAGAGAAAAACGACAGAAGTTATTGCTGAAGAGTAAAGTTATTGTCTTACTTTAAGTTGAATAATATAGTTCATGTAATGTTATGAACACATCACTGTCCTTGCAAAAAATATTCGGTTGTAGCTTTGCAGACTTTCTTTGAGTAGATCTTTTATGCTGAAACTATCGAAAACTCTACCGACAAAGAATTATTCTATAATTGACATACTGTTAAAATATTGATGCTTCACAAATGCCATGATCTCTTCAGGTCCACTACTGCAGTTGCTTCACTTCCGGTGAAAGCGGTAGATGTGTGAATTTTGAAATGAGAAATCGGAGAGCCAAGTTCGGACTCATTTCAATTCTATTATCTATCTATATATCTATCTATCTATCTATCTATCTATCTATCTATCTATCTATCTATCTATCTATCTATCTATCACAACCAATTCTATCTATCTATCTACCACAACCAATTCTATCTATCTATCTATCTATCTATCTATCTATCTATCTATCTATCTATCTATCTATCTATCTATCTATCTATCTATCACAACCAATTCTATCTATCTATCTATCTATCTATCTATCTATCTATCTATCTATCACAACCAATTCTATCTATCTATCTATCTATCTATCACAACCAATTCTATCTATCTATCTATCACAACCAATTCTATCTATCTATCTATCTATCTATCTTTCGCACTCTTTTCATATCTATCTACCGCAGTCTTTTCATATCGATTTGTCGCTGTTCACATCTATCTATCTATCTATCTATCTATATATCTATCTATCACTGTCAATTCTGTCTATCTATCACTGTCACATCTATCTATCTATCTATCTATCTATCTATCTATCTATCTATCACAACCAATTCTATCTATCTATCTATCTATCTATCTATCACAACCAATTCTATCTATCTATCTATCTATCTATCTATCTTTTGCACTCTTTTCATATCTATCTACCGCAGTCTTTTCATATCGATTTGTCGCTGTTTATATCTATCTATCTATCTATCTATCTATCTATCTATCTATCTATCTATCTATCTATCTATCTATCTATCACTGTCAATTCTGTCTATCTATCACTGTCACATCTATCTATCTATCTATCTGTCGTAGTCTTGTAGATCTTTATTATCTTCGAATTAACGGTCTTAGTATGAGAGAGGTTTTATGTTGAATATGTTCAATCCAGTTGTCATTCAAAACGAACAGATAATGTCCACATTTCCGTTCCATCGAGTAGGATTGGTTCAATCAGTTCTCGAAAAGTTTGGACATTTAAGGAAAATGGAAAGTTCGAGGAGTTTGTTACATGTACCCGATTCCAGGGCTTTGCGGATGTTGAAGTCTAGTTGGGAATCTATGATGTGCAATCCAAGATATTTGAACTCCTCAAATCTTTTGGGGGATGTATTATTGAAACTTAAAATTCGATTTCGGAGGGCGCTTTGATAGAGCAAGGTTTGAATTGACTATTAATGCACAGAATTTAAGCAACGTCGAGCCTGTTCAGATGGGTGACCGCTGGGGAATACCAGATGCTGTAGGTTTGGATGTACGGCTGATTGTAATGGATAATAGCTCGCAATTGTTAATCAAAGAGCCAAGTTCAAATTCCCGTTGGGTTTGTTAAATTCACTTACACGCAGATGCCCCTTTGAAAGGCATGAATCCAAGTTTTCCTCAGTCATCTATGTGTTTAATTATGTTGTGGTGTTCTCCCTCTAAAGAGTCTATGTTAGAGTCTTCCGTCTACTATAAGATTAGTTGATGAGAAGGCCTTGCGGGAACAGTCGACCAGACTGTTCATTTCTGTCAAACGCTCTACCTCGAGCAGAAAGGAACCGAAGGGCAAAGTTTCGTCCGGGGAGGTAGACAATACCTGAACCCGTTTATGCGGCTTCCATGGGAATATTTTTGGCCGAAACTACGGGATCGGAGAACCCACGGTAAACTCGGCCTTGTGCCACATACATCCCTCGTGAGGAGGGGCTGTTAAATATTAACAGTCGACCAATCTGTTCATTGATGTCAAACTCTCCACCTCGGCGGTGATGAAGTCGGAAGAAGCTTTGCCGAAGGGCAAAGTTTCGTCCGGAAAGGTAGACAGTCCCTGAACCCGTTATTACGGGTTCACAGGGTATATTTTTGGCCGAGCCTACGGGCTCGGAGTACCCACAATAAACCGGCCTTGTGCCACATACACCCACGTTGGGGGGGGGGGGCTGTTAAATATTAACAGTCGACCAGATTATTCGTAACTGTCGAACTCTCTGCCTTGATCTAGAGAAGATGTCGGACGTGACTTTGCCGAAGGGCAAAGTTGCGTCCGGGAGGTAGACAGTCCCTAAACCCGTTTATACGGGTTCTAAGGGAATATTTTTGGCCGGGGCTACGGACTCGGAGAACCCACGTTAAACTCGGCCTTGTACCACATACATCCCTCGTAGGGGGCTGTTAAATATAACAGTCGAATAGATTGTTCTACCGGGCTGTGACTGTTCACAGCTGCTGTCAAACTCTCAGCCTTTGGGCAGATAGGAAACCGGACGAGGTTTCGCCTTGTGTCACATATTTCCCTCGTAGGGGGCTGTTAAATATTAACAGTCGAATAGATTGAACGCTGTGTCAACCGACACACACTCAGTAGTCGTGTAATACTCTTCAGTTGTACTTACTGTTTAATATATGATATATCTGTAACACTTGTTTTGTTATTGATTTAACTATTTACTTGATCCCAACAAATTAGTAAACGAAAAAACTTTCTAAAAACAAAATGGGTATAAAATAATTAAGTTTCGGCATTAGATAGCCCATAGATGCTGACGTGCCGCTAAACAACATCAACCAACCAACCTATTAATGAAGAAGGGGATTTTATGACATATATATATATATATATATATATATATATGTGTGTGTGTGTGTGTGTGTGTGTGTGTGAAATTTATGCAAGATTTAGTGTTTCAGGAACTGAAATCGGTAAGTCGGTTTCTAATTCTGGAGCGACGACATTCTCGGCTTAAACCGTAGGGCAGAGACAAAACTTTATCCTTGGTTATCAACCAGTCTATGAGAAGAACAACTCTGTATCCAAAACCGAAAGAAGGATATTTGGAGGAATCTCTGACAAGCTGGGTTATCAGTTTTTCTGAAATAGTGGTTGGTACTACATAAGTATTCACTTCTATAATCAAATCATATAGGCAGATTGTCTGGTGGCTCAATTCTAGGAATTGAATTATTCGGCGTTTATGCGCAACCGACACGAGAGACCCGAGAAGAATTTTTGAGAATTCTATTTCAGGCAAGGTTTTGGCATATGAGAATTTTCAGAGATTATGTTTTGTGTTGATTTCTGTACATTCGTTATCAGGTATCTGTTTCAGATGTGTCGTAAATCCCTGTCGTAATAAATTCTCTTATCCAATGACAAATTATTAGTTTATAAAAATAATTATATCAGATTTTAGTATTAATCCTTTTGTTATGTCTTAATATTTAACTATAATAGTTACACAAAAGATTAAATGATTAAATTCTTCTGTTTGGTAGTTTTATATCAATCTTTTTCAGAATCTAATTAAAAAATATTATATAATGTACAGTAATTTTTGCATTAGTTCACGCATACGCATAATACTTTTCAAACATCCTCGGGTGGAACATTTTCATACTATACATCGCTAAAGAAGCTAGAAAAATGGTCGGTTCTCCTCACCGCTCCAGCAAGTACCTGACTCCGCTTATTTTACAAGGGCCAGATCAGGCCGGAAATGGAGTACTGCTGTCATATATGAGCAGGAGCCAGGCTTCACTTTCCAATCTCGTTAAAATCCAAAAGGGTTTCTGCGTCCTTGTGGATGACAAATTATATTTCACCCTGAAATCTAGTTCAATCAGACGAAACGTTGTAAGGCTCTAGCTGTTCTATCGCTATCTTCATGGAAAGTCTTCAGACGAACTGCATTCTTTAGTTCCACCAGTTCTAACATTCACGGCTAAGATCCGTCATGCCATGCATACCATTCCCATACGCTTCGTATTAGATTGGTGAGATATATGTTCCACTCGGGCAGATTCTCCTCACAGAACGCTGATTTGTGGAACCATATCACTTCAAACTTAAGCTGTCCATACCTAGCGTCAACACTTATCTTCGACACGTAGCACAATAAACTGTGCCTCTTACACTAACCCTCTACATGTAGTGGCTTTCTGGCCTTGTACGGGCTGAACATCATTATAAGAAAAATTACAAACTTAACCTGTTCATGTCTAGGGTCACCAAATAAGCAAACCAACGTTGTTGGCCAGTAGGCCATTGTCTCGTAGAGTATTTAGGATTCCTCAACTACGTTTTCTTCAATGTCGATTTTCGTGCACAAAAGTGGATCACAGATTCATACATTTTTTCTGAAAACCTTAGCTCCTCATTGGACAATAAACATTAACATTATCTCGCTTATCTTCACGTACATTTGTTCTCAATGAGCGAAACAAAACATATCAGGCTCCAGACTGAGTTTTGTAAAGCGCTCCCTGAGTGGTTAACGAATATTAAAAAAACAATTTACCTTCTCACCACTATTGTCCGAATAGCATCAACCTAGTTTTTGACCTGACGAAAAAACAATGCTTCTGGGAGCCAATCACGTGATAAAAAAACATATAAATTGAATGTACGAGCGAACCCAACCAGTGAGAATTTACGACGACTAGCATTTGCTAAACTAGTTCACGACGCTTGTAACTTTACTGCAGCGAAGTACAAAGTTAGAATCTCAAATTCTTTAACATGAAATAACTTCACTGTAACTCAAGCTAAATTTTCAACTCATTCACCAACTTCTTTTGCAACTTACAAAAAATAATTCAATCACGCTATTGAATCTTACGAGACGAAATTACAAACATTTACGAACAATACATTCAACTACTACGAGCAACGAAAACAAATTGAGCATTCACGGAACATTCACTTCTCCGACTTCTTTAAAGCTAAAAGTTTATTCAACATATTTTCAGCTTTACAGGACTTTTTAATTATTCTTCCACTGAACATTTTGAGCAAAAAGTTAATTCAACTTTTTGTGAGCTCAGGTAAAAAATATATCCAGTAGTAAAACTCTTTAACCAGTTAAAGGGAAGCAACTCATGTTAATAATTCCATGTAAAAAATCTGTTGACATTATATAAATTTTGTACCTATTATGAAATGTTATTTTCTTGTGTTTTTTCTCTTGTTTGCTTTTTGTTTGCATGAACATTCGTAAAGTAAAAAATGTACGGGTTGATTTGCGCTGACAATACCGCTACAAGTATGTCGACGACCGTGACAAGCCAAATGTAACTATTCTTTTACGTATTTATAATTTAAGACTCTTCTAATAATTGATAACGGGTCTCCTGTCACTTTTTACATATCGACATGTCGATTCAATCAGATATTTAGCGAAAGAAATAGCGAATGTGCAGTAGTGATTTTCCAAGCGTAGCTTAGATGTGGCACAAGGCCGAAAGTATGGGGCACCCAGTGAGGATCGAACTCACTACTCAGTCGTAATTGTTCTAGCGAGACAAGCTTGCTAACCATTACACCGCCTCGAGGTTCCCCATAGCGAATGTACAGTAAACTACTCATTTAGTCTATGAAGTAACTGGACTGGGGTGGGAGCAGGATATACTGCCCCACTGCGCCTGGATCAGGACAAAGATTACCACATTTTGAAGCTCAATCGATACCAACAAAAAATAAATAAGGGAACCGTTAACTGTACTCATACTTTTCTTACGATATACAGCTGAAACAGAAATTTAAAACTCAGAAATTGATTCAGAATTTTCACAGAAAAAAATAATGGAACATTACGATAACGTGCAAAATTTTCATATCTCTGAAATGTACAACTAAATCTATTTGCGGTGTCTACATATCATCCCGAAAAGAGAAAGAATTCTTGCAAGAGGAGAAATTGTTAATAGGAAGAGGATGAATTTAGTCGTGGGTGGAGTGGTTGAAATATTGTCTATTGGGAACGAATTGATTCGTGTAAGTCTATCGAATTATACCAAACCACGCATTTGTTAAGTGTACCCGAAGCTTTGCTAAGAAAACACCAAACAGTATAATAAAAAGCAAGTTTCTGTTTGGTAGGGCCTATTACAAGAACATTTTTAGAAGTATATAGAAATATATACAAAAATATATAAAACAAGGCAGGAGGAAAAGCAAAGATATTGAAATAAAATATCCTTCAAACATGCGACTGGTTCTATAAAATATGACAACCAAGAAGAAACAATAATAAAAGACTAACCTATTTTTTTCTTTTTTGCTCTTAATCTATTCGATTCACAATTTTCTCTTCCTCCCTATTCATTTTATATAATTTTACGAGACAAGCTTGCTAACCATTACACCGCCTCTTGATATATATATATATATATATATATATATATATATATATATATATATATATATATATATATATGTGTGTTTGTGTATATATATATATTGACTTCTATGCTCACTTTCATATTTACACACGCTCTATCTCTGATATTGAGCACTTTATCCCATAAATATAGCACACTTTAAGATTATATTTCTTCATATATATATATATATATATATATATATATATATATATATATATATATATATATATATATACATATATATATGTACTTACTTGAAGCAACCTTCTTTCGCCCTTGAGCCACATCTAAGCTACGCTTGGAAAATCGCTATATATATATATATATATATATATATATATATATATATATATATATATATGTATATATATATATATTTGTGTGTGTGTGTGTGTGCGCGTGCGCGTGCGCGCGCTTTTAAAATGGCCGTCTATAAAACCCTAATTAAAATTTTATTCAAATACAGATTATTTTTTGTTCAGACGTGAATCCCAATGAATTTTTTGTTCAGACGTGAATCCCGTGGTAGCCAATGGGCCCTTCGAAGTGTTGCAATGGTTAATATGCTTGTCAAGCTAAATCAAATCTAACTGAATAGCGTGTACCATCTTCAGTGGGTGCCACTAACATTCAGCATTGTGTCACAACTGAGATACGCTTAGAAAATCACCATTTAGGTAGTCATATGATTTCTTCTTCTTCTGTCAAGACGTGGAAGGAATATGAAATCGGTGTGCCAAGTTCGAATTCCAATCAAGTTTATTACATTCACCTATACGCAAATACACTTCCATCCCTGCTTTCCATAGGTAAGTGTTAAATAGCAATGCACATTGGACTATCTATCCCTTGTTATCAGTCAAAAAAGTGATTACTTTAGATATTGCTATCGCAGCGTCAGTTGTCCTCTTCCTAGAATGGATAGAATTATCTATCAAACAAAAACAAAATAATCGAAATCAGATGAAAACTGTGGAAACGCATGAGCAACAAACACTCACAAACACACACACATACATAAGAACACATTCTGAGAATTATATATATATATATAATATATATATATATATATATATATATATATATATATATATATATATAATATTATTGTAATAATTTAAAGTATTTATTTTTCTGAAAGTTTTTATGAAAGATATATATCCAAGAACAGAAAGTAAAGAGTAAAACGTTGCTGAGATTTATAATGAACAGGAAGTAGTGGAGAGCCATTGTCGCGAAAAATTTAGACTCAAAACCGGCACTGAAGAATTATCTATCAAACAAAAAAAATTCATCGAAATCGGATGAAAACTGTGGAAACGCATAAAAAGCATCCAATCACCCACGCACATACACATACATACACAAACACATTTTGAGAATTTTAGTTATAGATTAAAATCATTCCTAGTATATAGTATATGTGGTGACTGTTTATGTTTAATATTCCAGTGAAGGTTCATATTTCACTTTTATTGACTGAAGGATTTTTTTACCATTCTTGCCTGTAATTTAAACCAGACATTATTTTTAGATTTGAAAAATATTTTGAAGATAACAATTATTTACTGACAGAAGTCCTAGTAATTAACACATAGCTTGAGGAGAATAAGAGATTCATACAATTCCCGAGAATATTTGCGACTAAGGGAACAAAACGAATCCGACTGGAATGTAACACGAATCTCCGAACTCCATTTCCAAGCAGCTATCTTTTACACTATCCGCACATCCAAACTTGCAGCATCCGGTATTTCGAAGCGGTCAGAGATCTAGTAACTGACCAGGCTCGATATTGCTTAACTTCGGTGATCGCACGTGAACCGATTTCAGATTTCGCTGTTACATTTTCCATCCACTGTTAAAACTCGCCTCAGATATTGTAACTTCTGTTAAATTTTTTTCCGTTTCTTCTTCTATCCGGGGTAGTGATCATGGCTCTCCAAATTTTATCTCCTTGGTAGGTCTTTATAAATGTTGCTTTTTGTTATCTAATCCGAAACCCTGTCCTGCCATCCAGTTACTCAAGCGCGCTTGATAGATTATACGTCGCTTTCCTTTGTCCCTCTTTACGTCAATTTGCCTTGCGCGTATAAAATTTTCCTAGCCCTCTTTGCTCATTAGGTTCCATAGACATTTCAAATACAATGTATCATCGGTAATAATGGTTGAATTAACAAAATCTCGAATTTCAAATGAATCCATTATTTTTTTACAGACACACACACACACACACACACACACACACACACACACACACATACACATATATATATATATATATATATATATATATATATATATATATTCAAATAGGTTTGGTTAAATAATTTAAACATCATGTTGATTAGTTTTCGTTGTGACCCTTTCAAGTTCGCGGATTAAGTTTGGCAGACATAGAAAATTGAGTAAGAAAAACTAAAATATACTTTCGAATAATTTTTATTTTCCCAAGTACTTTCAATCTCATCTGAGACCATCTTCAGCGGGTTGAGCTTTCTGTGAGTATGTATATGTGTTTCTGTGAATTTAAAGCATTTCAACTGTTCGTTTTTTTTTTACTCCTTATGCAGGGTTATAGATTTCAAAGTTCAAAGTTCACGTGTTCTTATCTTTTTTTCTAGTATGAGGGGAGTAACTTTTTTCTCTTGCTCATACGAATATAATTTGTTTTTGTTGTTTTTCCTCATACGTATATAAATTTTAATTTTTTATAAGCATTTAAGAACTTTGATACTATACTCATAGTTGATTTTATTTATTTTCGGCTTTAACTCTTTTATATAAAGGGCTTCAAAAACGTTTAGTTCTTGCTTGTTATTTTTTTTATGTAATATAGATGTATTTTCAACTAATATCTGTCTAATCTATGAGTGTGAGCATAGGTATCCTTTAAATGCTGATACATTAAGCTATGTTCAGCCAGATGAAATGTAAGTCGTTTTGTTAGCATCGCCGTAGTAAATCCAACGTACGTATTGACATTTTTATCAGATACACAATCTCATAAAGGACAATTAAATTGAAAAACAATGTTAGCCATTTGCAAGATGCTATTTGGTAGAGAAGAGTTGTTTTGGGCAACTAGGTTTGATTTATTAACTTTAATATAGTATATAATTAATTTTATGTTTTTACTTGGATCAGTGGGAGATATATTAGTGTTTATGAGTTTTTTTTAGAATGTTTACTCCGGTTTATAGTTGGAATGAATTTCATTACGATATAGTATTTTGATACGTTTAGAGTTATAT
>OZ038487.1:87290717-87343217 GCA_964036315.1 Acanthosepion esculentum
CTAAATATGTTAGTTCTATAACTGATATTGAGCGCTTTCCAATATAATTATATATGCGCATATATAATATATAAATAATATATACAATTAATTGAATATATATATATATATATATATATATATATATATATATATACATACAAGGGAGCGGTTATAGATGTTCCAACGAAAGAAAAGTGAATATTTGAAAAAGAAGTGATAAGCCGCAAAAGTTTTGGGTGAAAAGGTTGGATTTAAAAAAAATAGATATTATAATTTATTTTCCATATATTTTACTACAAGTGTCTCGTGTTTTGCGGCCTTCGCAGGCGAAGTTTGGTTATTTTCAAATATTGTTTAAAGGAACTAAATTAATATATATGCGAGGGATGGCTGGAGGTGAAAGAAAGTGCCGATGGCATGAATATAGAATGAGACATTATAGAATCGACTTATGAAACTGCACCGGACTGTCACTGACTAAGAATTTCGAGTGGCGCCTTCTGTAGCATGTCCATCATGTGTAGCCGTCTTTGTCAGCTTCGTTACCCGTTGACACCCCGTGTAAAATATATAGTTGTGTTTCTGTACAATCCCCTTGATTATTGTGTGTGTGGCGCAGTTGAGCGAGAAACCAACAAAACACATCTTAAGACAAAAGATCAACTGAAGGCAAGGATTATGGCAGCATTCATCAACTAAAACAAGCAGACCGCCCAGAAAAGTTGCAGGTGATTCCGAATTCATCCAAAGGCCGTGATTGAAGCCAGAAACGATTTTATTCAATAAATTTACTTTTTAGTACTTCAATATATTTTTGTATAATTTTGGCCAATATATCGGTTAAAATTTATTAGTGTTATTCTCATTTTTGCGTAATTTGACAATTTATCCATGGCAACATGTATGTATGTAATTATATAGATATTTATGCAGATTTATCCCTCTTTCTCTGTATCTCTCTCTACATATATATATATATATATATATATATATATATACATATATATATATATATATATATATATATATATATATACATATATATATATATATATATATATCTTTACATTTTCATCAGAGATACAATTTCCCAAAAGGCATTTAAATTGATGAACGAAGTTGGTTTTTTTTTTTACAAAACGCTACTTCACGGAGAAAAGTTATTGCGGATGATTAAGTTAGTTGTATTAAATTTAGTGTAGAATATAATTAGTTTTATATTTTACTGGCACCAATGGGGAATATATTAGTAATTACGAGATTTTAATTATTTTTTCATTATGTCAGTAGTTAGAATGTACTGTATTGCGATATAGTACGTTGATATTTTTAAGGCTATTTGAGGATATATTATGTTCTTTTTTACTGATGTTAATGTTTCTAGTAGGTCGTTTAATTTAATAAACAATGTAATTAGGAAAGAAATTATTAATGAGAGTTTGTTTAATGTTCTTTTTTTAATTCAGTGTAGAAAATCTTTTTCTTTTAAGAATTAGATTTTGCACGTGTTACGTAAATATATATGTTGGTTTTACCACTCCCACTGTGTTAAGAAGAGTTCTATTTCATATCAATGATTATGGTGCAATCTCCCAAAATTTAAAGGAACATTCCTGTCAAAATTCACGATTTAGCGAAATATTAAACAACAATACAACTATACTCCACTACGAAAATGAAAACAAAAACAAAAAATTCTAATTCTGGAAGTCATTTACATAAAGAAATTACGGTAAAAAATAAATAAAATCAATTGTGAGTATAGCAACAAAGTTCTAAAATGTTTATAACAACAAGATTTTAAAATATCTAAAATGCATTTGTGAAAACTGCAATTATAAAATATTTTAAAATACTTAATTACAAGTTTTAATAAGAATTTACATAAATTAAGTTACTTCCCTTATATAGCGGTAAATATTTCAAAATTTACAGCGTTCATGCTCATATATTCATGACTTACATTAATACTTTGTCTTAGGAAATTCGCCTCTGAAGATGATCATGGATGAGATTGGAAGAGCTTGGGAATATAAAAATCATATAGGCAATTACAGCTTTTTTCCTTGTCTTTTTTTTGTACAGACACTAAGAAATTAATTCGGGAAATTGAGAGGATCAAGATAAATATAAATAGACATGGTATATCTAGATTATACATCCAAACATGCTTGAATGAAGATATGCCGCCTAAATATCTATATATATATATATATATATATATATAAATATAGGTAACTATACTTGTCTCGAAAAACCTTCAAATTCTTAATTTACCAAAATCTCGAAGGGAAAAAAAGGTTTTAAAAAAGAAAGAGCCAGGAACATGAAAGTCTGTCGAAAATAATCGCACAGATACAGGTTCAAATCCCAAAGAAAAAACCCCGATACGAGTAAACAAGTAACTAAAGAGCGCGATACAAAAGTAGAGCAGACCTAGTCGAAGCTAATGAGCCAGACTAACCTACCAAGGTTTCACTTAGGCAGATCGCCAGGGTGTATATACATGCATATATATATACATATATAAATTCATATTGCACGGAATCTCCTATCGAATTCGCTGTATGAATTTTCGACGACCACGAACTAATTATCTGCATGCATATATATATATATATATATATGTATGTATGTATGTATATTTATATATATATATATATATATATATATATAGATATATATATATATATATATATATATATATATATATGTGTGTGTGTGCGTGTGTGTGTGTGTGTGTGCGCGTGTGTATGTATGTGTGTATGTATGCATGTATATGCGTATAAATAACAGGGTTGTGAGAATTCAGTCAAACAAGTTTTTATTAAACTCAAAAAGAAGGATCAGCCCTTTTTTGTATTATATATTTCTAATTTCCGAATACTGTAATGCAACTCCGGATCAAAATTATGAGAGACACTTACCAAAGTTCATATTTCAAGACATTCCAAATTTCTCGGTCATTACGAAGAGCTCAATATGTTTAGTATCGTAGAGAAACATTTTCATTAGCTTTCGTCCTAACATTTTCGAAACACTTCATTTCAATTTTAAACATTCGTGTGTCGGCTAACGAATTGAAAAAATGATAAATACATATTTTTAAAAAATGAAGTGAAAAATCTTGACTTAAATGTTGGCTTTAATCAAATTACGCGATATACAGGGAATTTATAAATTCTGTGTATAATTTTAAGGATTTATATACTTAGAGCGATACTTGATAAAATGAATCTCTAAAAGTGTACCACCTTGATTTATCTAGGTGATATGTGATCTTGATGTATCAAAACATTTGTCATTTTTTTTTATTAAGCCTTATACATTTAAAAAAACAAATTCAAAATTATTGTTTTTTATTCGAATTGTTATTGACAATAGCTTCACGAAAAGAAGAATTCAGCAGTGTTCGTTGGCAGGCTGCGCAAAGATCAGTCACTGAAAAAAGGTTTAGAATTCATTACATACAGGCACCTGACAGGAATTCGAGATCCAAGTTGACTAAAAGGTTTTGGCAAACAGGTCCTGGCAATGAGCTAGCCGACCAAGTGTAAATGAAGACCGTGTTGCATCCAGTGAGAAACATATTAAATATGAAAATAATAAATTTTCCTTAACCTTTTGACTGATTACTTTTACCATGCACATATACTTAAACAATAAACTCTGTAAATCTTTAAAATTGTAGATGGATTATATCTATCTATCTATCTATCTATCTATCTATCTATCTATCTATCTATCTATCTATCATATTTCTCATGTATGTCTGTGTGTCTGTCGTGGGCGTTGTTATCTCGCCCAGGCCGCATTTCTCACCCGATTTCGATGCGGTTTTCACCACAAGTTTGCAAATGGCTGCCGTAAGGACATGACGGTACCCGATTTTTGAGTTCGGACTCAGGGTCCTAAAAAAATCGATAATCGAAAAAAATCGATAATCGAAAAAATCTGCTTACAGAAGGACTGATCGCATTTCAACCAAATTTGACACCCTCTTAAAGTCTACCATTAGAAGTGTTGTCCAGAAGTTTCATTACCACGGACGCCTAAACAGCGCGGAAATTCGATAAAACCCCAAAACAGATACGCCCAGATTGCGCCTGAACCACATCTCGGATTTTAGCGAAAACCGACCGGATTTATGAGTAGGCCATTAGGAATCACCATGTAAAGTTTCAATTCTGAGCGCCCCCCACCCAAACAGAGTGAAAATCGACAATCGGTCAACCCTTAAAAATGTTTTTCCGGTTGGGTATTTCCTAAACGCAGATTAATTTAAGGTCACGCTATGCGCGGGAAGAAACAGGTCAGCGGGTGCAGTGGAGTGGAAGAAAACATTTGACCTCAAATTCTGGAATGGGTGCAGGGCCATTGAAATTCGGCTTTCTTATCCCTGCTACCAGGTCTGACTTTGAGCGACAAATGACATATTTGGCTTTGTCAACACTTTTGCTTTAATCGTCGCATCTTACCAAAATAAGCACTTCCTTTATTCGTGTTTTATTTTTATTTTTACTGATGTCGGCAAACGGTTAGCGGCTTTTCATGTCGCACAGACCAAACGAGCAAACGCTTCATTGCAGCTCCATGCATTCTCATCGCCGGCATCACGTGCGTTAGAGCCAAGCTGCATATGTAGCAGGCAGCTTGACCCCGTTTACGGCCAAGTCTTGCGCTTGTCAAATCATGCGCGCGTGCGTGAATGCGCGCTAGCATCTTCCATTTTGCGTGAGCTCATTCATTGGTCTAAGTCATGGCCATTGACCAGGCTACACCAATCAATGACAAGTCACGCTCCCTTTACATACCTTCAGCGCGGCTGCATCCGCACTCACGTCTTGATTTGATCGCCATGAACGCCTCTGTCCTTGGATTAATTGACAGTTTCCTGCTACCGCAAGTTAACTATTTGCTTAAACGTTTGCATTACCCATTTTATCTCTGCGTACTGCCTCTACTGCGCAGCCCAGTCCATCTTAGCGTGCCGTACCTATTTCTACCTTTTCGTAGTTCAGTTTTGCTAGTAGGCAGTTAACTGCTGTCGCAAGTTACTTATTTGCTCAATCGTTTGCCTATCTATTTTACCTCCACGTTACAGTTTTACTACGCAGCCAAGTACACCTCAGTACTTCACTGCCTATTTCACGTGTAACCCAAAATTCTTGCCTATCTCACACTGCGGATTTTTTCTAAGCTCTATACTAAACATTAACATTGTTATTTTAAGTCAGGTGATAGCGATTGCTGTATGAGTCGTACGATTTTTTAATCAAGCTCGGGCAACGCTGGGCATGCTACTGGTATAATGATAAAGAGGACTTTTAGAAAGCCATGGTAATAATTTATTTTGCAAGATCATTTTTCCCTGTTCTTACATTGAGCTCTCTTTGGATTTATATACAATTTGGACTTATGCATACGAATTATCAAATATTGTACATATATATATATATATATATATATATATATATATATATATATATATATATATATATGTACATTTTTGATGATATATATATATATATATATATATATATATATATATATATATATGTACAATATTTGATGATATATATATATATATATGTACAATATTTGATGGTATATATATATATATATATATATATATATATATATATATATATATATCAAACATATTGAATATGACATACAAGGAAATTTGACTAATTTTTTATTTAGTTTTTCAAACATTCTTACTAAAGGAACTATAATAATGGTGGAAAAAATTTCCTTGTATGTCATATTCAATGAAACATATTTAAAACAATGTATACTACCCATATATACATTATACATACATACATACATATATAAATAGAAACACACTCACACACACACCAACACACACACACACACACACACACACACATATATATATATATATATATATATATATATATATATATATATATATATATATATGTTAGGAGGTGCTATATATATATATATATATATATATATATATATATATATATATATATATATATATATATATATAGCACCTCCTAACATATGTTCAAAATTTACTTTTACAGCAACCACTAACATTTGTTCAAAATTTATTTTTACTGCTTCTACATATGCATGTATCCGTCAGATCATTGAATGGTGGACTCATTCAAATGCTCCCACATGCGCAAAATTGCAGGGAGTCGTGCATACCCATGACCATCCTGATCATTCAACAGGATGCTGAAAGATGGGAAAAAAGATTTTTTCAAGCTATTCCATTAACGTTATCGCATCTATTCTTAATAACGTCTTAGTTTTCGTTTAAACGTAATTTGCCTATTGAATTTGCACGTGCAAAAACATGGACATGCGCAAAATTGCCTTCAAACATCCTCAGAAGCCAGTATGATAATGATATTAGTAATATTAAGCGTTTCCTTATAAGGAAATATTCGGTAATCATTGAGCGAGCGGCTAGTAGTACTACCGGTTGGAATAAGGATAAATACGGAGTGTGATCTTCGAACCTAATGACAATCTGCGATAGACACAAGAATGAAAGTAACATTGTAAGACAGAGTAATTACTAAGTTATAATAAAAAAAAAATATTATCCCTATTTTTACCATTAAAACTAGCATAATCGAGATACTTTTTTATTTTCTGTGGGGTGAGGGGGGAGAAAAATCTTTAAGAGTCAACGTTGCTTAGAGCTGCAAAAATACAGGGAGTCGTACTACCGGTTGGAATTTATAAAATCTTTCTATTAAAAGAAATAGGTTTCTCAAGTCATGTAACTGTTGCTGTTCTTTCCAGCATTGATGGCGTTTCCTTCCTAACCTTTTATATGAGGTAATGTGGAACGTCAACACCTTAATTATGTCGTTATTTTCTCTTTGAGTTACAGGTGCTATCCATTTTAGTTGTTGTTGCTGTTGTGCTTTCTGTTATCTGGTACAGCTCGTTGAGTTTCTGCAGCGCCAGAGATTCTAACTGGAATTGTCCTCGATAAGACCTATAATTTTAATTCCCTGGAAACCATTTCGAAACATTAATCTGAGAAAACTGATGTATACGACTGACAGTTTAGATATTTATATAATTTTCCGACATCATCCATATGAAAATACGGATCTGATAGGGCTGTTTAAGAGCAGAACTAAAAATGGAAACAAAAAAAAAAAGAAAAAAGAAAGGATAACTTACGTCGATAGACAGATTGTCTATATGCATCACAAAACAATTTCATACAAGCGTACTATACACGCGACAACTAAGCTGCCATATCTGAGCTGGAACTAATCAGGCTTAACTTTCCAGGGTTTCTGAGGGTTTTATCCATCACAATTTTTTTTTAAGCTGCTACCTCTTTCTCTGAGACGTAACACCGTAGGATTATATCTACACTATAACTGTTTTCACGTCAAATCTTCGGAAAGGCTCCATTCAGATCTGCTCGTACGGATCTTTACGTGTAAGACGTAACATATGCGTCAAAGGAATCGAAACACCCTAGTTTCCATCGTATTCCAGATTTAATTAGTTAATTCCTCTTAGACAGCAATTACATACGAATCGTTTTTTGTGGAACAGATTGCCTAGCGGATAACTCCTCGAAAATTATAATCTTAACCAAATTAAATCAAGTATCAATCGTTATTCATCCTTCGTATACTCATAATGCTCCATTTTTACTTTCTACACGTAGTCATATCACGCAGCCCATTCAGTAGCCCTCTCCTTTACGCGACACTTGCAACGATAGTAAAACCTAAAAAGCAAAGATATATATATGTAATTAAACGAAAAAGCCTAGAGTTTGAAGAGTCACGCAGTAAAAAGAGAGGATAAAACATGGAGCAAAAGACTGCTTGATTGATGCCTAGTGGATAGCAATCGCATGAGGGCTATTCAAGATACAGCAATACCTTGAGATTCGGGCATTCCGACCTAGGAGTATTTTGAGATATGAACCCTAGACAGCCGTTTTTTGGGGGGCTTGAGATACCAGCTGAATCTTGAGATAGAATCGTGTTTCAGTTAAATATCCGTTAACTGGTGCCGCCAGCGCCAAGCTTCGAGAGTATTTCTGCTCGCGGTAAACGTGTGCACCTCGATCTCTGTTGTGTATTTGTGCTGTTATATTGCAAAATTCCTTTAGTGACACCATCGGTCCGAAGAAAGTAAGTATAAAGAGCAGTGATGAAAAGCCAAGACTTACGGGTAATGGATTTGGCGAGACCGTATCAGCGTTCTACATCGACGATAAATAAAAAAATTAAAAGGTTTAAATTTAAAAAATTTAAAAATTAAGTGATAAAATTAGTCTTCGTTAACGTAGACTAGGCTAGGTTAGCCGTTGCTAGGTTAGATGTCTCTCTCTCTCTCTCTGTCTCTCCCCTTCGTCAGTTGGCCTCTGACTCGTCCGAATTTCATGGTTTAGTACATTTTATTTCTTTGCAGTTTGTTTTTCTCTTTTATTCTATTGTTTGTAAACTACATTTCTTGTTTACTTACACGTTTTTGCTTGTAAGAAACCCACAAATGAATAAATAATGGTGTTTTTTTAGGAAAATAATGGTTAATTTTTAGGGACCTAGAACAGATCGGAAATATTCGCTTTCATTTCAGTGGGGAAGATTGATTTAAGATACGAGTTTTTCGAGTTACGAACTCTTTGAACGAATTACACACGTATCTCGAGGTATTACTGTATTAAACAATTGAGAAATAATAGGTAAAAAACTGAATATCATCGACAGCTGAACTCACGTATATAAAAATACGGACAAATGGTAAAGTTTTACTCAATAGAGTTTCCTTCTAGATATGCATAATTATCATAAAAGGAAGCGCCCTTCAAGAATTAAACCGAAACATGCGGTTGGATCCATTTGATTTATGATTATATTTTAACACCTTCTCTTCATAATTCAGTTGTTCGTGGTTGGATATTTTAAATACTATGCATAAAATAATGTGACCGAATTTAGCTACAATCCGGCTTACGGCTGTATACGTTGCAACAGGGACTCTCGTACGATCAGCAACGTCGAATAAGGAAAGTTCGTACATGGCCGTGTAATGGATAACGGCTCGGAATTAAAAACCGGAAAGCCGATTTTCAGTTGCATTTGGGTTCGTTTTATTCTCTTATGCGCAAATGACCTTGAGAAAAGTATGAATTCACCTATTCTAACCCTCCAGCTATGGGTTAATCAGGATTATTTAATTAGCACTTAATGAGTATAAATGAGAACTTACTTTTGTTAATTAGTAGAATTTGTACCAGTAAATCATAATCATCTCCAACAAAGAAAAAATTCATACAATCAGAAAGAATGTCCGGCTTTAAATAACCTGCAGCAGGTTGATAAACCGTAGAAAACCAACAAATCAATAAATTGGCTGCGTATGGAAACAACGTTGAAAGAAGTATAAAGGAACTCTTATATTAATTCACCCACACTTCTGTTCCATATTCCTTTAAACACTCTAGGTCGAATTGCTGCGTTGCGTGTCCTATTTGGTTTCTTGTGAGCCATCGGCAATTCATCAAGCGCCAAGTATTCATCACAGGCTGGAATGAACGGCAGACAGTTTTCTTTACATTTCTTTTTGCTCGCTTTATTGCTTGGTGTACATTAGTAGGCGAAACTTTTCTTGGAGGAAGCGAAATGAATAGGGATATGGGTAAGACGGACGCAACAATTTGTCAAACTATCGACGCTTGTCCTTAAAAGAACATAATTTGAACGCTAACAACTTAGAAAAGACAGTGGGAGTTACATTTATCAAAAACGAATAACGAAGGACCAGGTGAAATTCCTTGCATTATGTCTGTAAATATTTTCCAAGATGTCTATAATTTTTCTGTTTCCAACAGATGTATTCATTTTGGTTAGTTCTCACTTCATTACACAGTTCCGAACATCTTCAACAATATTTAGTTTAAAAAAACTAAAATGGTGGCAGGCACGGTATTATGGCAACGGTTTAATGACTAGAAGTATTTTGATTGCTTGAAAACAGAGACTGTTATTACGCTTCATTACAACTCTGCAACATGTTGCTTGGAAACTCCGAAATGACTATTTATATTTTCAATTACTTCCAGCCTTTTATCAGACGTATCTATTTACTTTGGAAGTTTTTGGCAGTAGGCCGATATTGTATTTGGAATATTTTTTCAGCGACTGCGATCATTTTAAATTAAAAATAGCCCTGTTTGTGCTCTTTCATTAAAACTTTTTTTTCACCCAGCACGAGGCCCAAAGAATCACTCAAAGTAGAAGGTAACTGACTGAGGTTGGTTTGAGTTAAAGGAGGAAATAAAAAAAAGTGTAGAATAGATAAAAGGTTGAAACTAGACTTGAAGAGGTTAAGATTATACTGAGGGAGGAAGCATCCTCTCGGGAGTATTTTCTCCACTGTAATTGGTCTGGGTAAAGAAGCTGGGGGGAAATTCCTCTTTAGTAATGGGATGCGAAGAGATGAGAATCTGTCGAGTCTGTGTTTGTAGCATGTAATTTAGCTGCCTGTGTAGTGGAACAAAGGAATGTAACTATATTTTCCATGGAATATGCGAATGAATAGCAAGAAGCTTATGATTATCCATCTATGGGAAAAGTGGTTGTGACGCGGAAAACAATTCAAACTTCTGATTTCCAGGCTTGTGTCTTTTTTGTTGGGGTGGAATTAATGTCTGAGTTCTTTATTATTATACTTTTGGTAAAAGCTATTAATTTGCTTGTTTGACAATTGAGCTATTACCTCTCGAGTATGCTTTTGTCCAAGCGTTTGCGCCCACCATCTAGATTTCGAAGAATCGATTAAAATTACATGCTACATACATTTCTTTTTATAAATTAATTTATTAGCTCACTTCAGATTAAAGGAAACTTCTCTTCCTCAATGGTTTCAACATATATTCAATAATAATAATAATAATAATAATATAATGAAAATAATAAAATAAATTAATGTAATTAGCTCATTATTTCATAACTATTTTTTCAAAATTTGTTTACTTTTTGCTTAATCGATCTTGGTAGCTAGTGGGGATCTTAGGGATGGTGGACTTTAAAATTTAGGTAATACCCGCTCTAAATATTGAACACCATACAGTTACCTATTAAATAGTTTCAACATTCTAGCTTAGTTTGAATTAATTGAACAAAAGAAATAATGGAATTTACTAATTATTAAATCATAAACAATTATATATATATATATATATATATATATATATATATATATATATATATATATATATATATATATATATATACTATAAAAATACAAACGTTTACTGTAATCAATAGCCTAGCTCCCAAAAAGATTTCAAACCAAATGGGAGGTGAGAGAATACTAATAACAAAAAATCAAAAGCCAGGAAAATCCTTACACGAGAAAATAAAAACAAACTAAGAAAGATGACATGGCGAAAAGCACACACTTACCAAGGTAGTAAACAACAATGCTTAATGGCTCTAATTTTCCAAACTACTCAAGTTTCACTTTCTTCGCGATCTTCAAACGACCAGAAGGCAAATTAAAGAGGGGGGGGTCCTAGCATTTATACGTAAGTAGCCAAATACGACGTAACATAATTCAGCACGGTAAAAAAACGGTAAAGAAACCGTATATAACAGTCACCCTCACCGGTGTAAAAGAACATTTTTAAAAATCCTAGTGTATGGACCTAAGGCGATTACAGTAATCGAAAACAATGATTAGTGAAAAACTAGTCCGATGGCAGGTGCCACAATAGGTGTTACATAATATGGTTACACCTAACGATTGATCCTGACATGTTCCTTCACATTCTAGTGGAGCCGTTCAATCTTAATATATCAAACTATTCGATAAGCCTACACATACCACTGGAAATTTTACACGATCCGCTTTTCCTAAAAATTGTCAAAGTAATTTCTGGGCACCTACCTGCTTCTCTTTGATTTATACATATATGCGATCTTTCGACAATTTGAAGGTCCAAGTCCTTTGAAGATCGCGTGCTACTCTAGTTACATCTAGAGCCATCTTTTCATAGGATTTAACACTGGTAAGTTTTTTTTGGTTTGGTCTACGTAATATGGGCTTCGAGCACTTTACTGAATAGGTAAGTTTGCTTTTAGTCCTTCCTTTCTCTGTCATTTTTTCTGTATTGTCGGTTTTATTTGAAAGTGTATCTGGATAAGAATTTTCGCCTTTTGCAAATGTCCGTTGGTTCCACGAAACGGCTTATGTTTCTTTAATACACACACACACACACACACACACACACACACACACACACACACACACACACACACACACACACACACACACATACATATATATATATATATATATATATATGTGTGTGTGTGTGTGTGTGTGTCTGTGTCTGTATGTGTGTGCCTGTGTGTGTATGTGTTAATAATACGATCTTTACCATCACATCTAAATCAATCAGCGATATAATTCGGAAGAAAAATAAATTCATCACCAATTGAAATGCCGGTATTCATCAAATAAATAAAGCGAAAATATATATTTATATTAAAAGCCCCTATTTACGAGCAAAAAAGAGATTTACGTTTAGACAACCATTCAAACTCTCTCCTAACATAAAGGAACAAAGTTGGCCATAAGTTTGATTTTACTAATGCACCCTAATTAAAACAAGCAACATTTTTAGGAGAAAATATTTTAATAACAATATTAGCAACTATAAACACACGTCAAAAATATTATATTACATCACCAACCTTTATTGAATCCACTCTTAAAGAATCTAACTTATGGTATTTATTCATAGAGCGTGCAGTAGAAATTCCACATTTTAAACGTTGACAAAATGTCCACTGTTCTTTTACTAATAAAAAAGTTTTTCGTTGTTTTTTAATTGTATGTCTAACAGCATTTATTAATTTGGGTTTTAAAATGATATCTTCCAAATGGTGATCTATGTTAGCCATACACTCTAGTAGACAATTTCTAAAGTTTTCTATCGCCAGGAAATTCGAGCGCTTCCAGGTCTTGTAGGTGTCTTTCTTTTAAGTGCTGAACACGTATCCCTGATATTCTCAACCCATAGCAATATCGATTATTTATCCGGAACAGGATCACGAAAACCTATCTGTATGGCAATTACAGATTCACCAGTCTTAAAAATGTTTCAACAGGAAACGCACGCTGTGCACCCATCCAAACCATGTTGATAACTGTTGGTATCTGAAAAAAAAAACATGGTAAGATATTAGCTAGATGGAGACACCAGTGAGACTTGACAAGTTCACTAGACAGTTTAAAATATGGCAGGCTTTTCTGTCGCAATTCGCACATAGACATTTTATTATTGTCGAAAAAACTACGAGGATTCTTCTACGTGTGCCGCAAATGCACCCAAATTCAACGAAATAAAAAGAAAACAACATTGCCTCCCTACCCCACAAAAATAGTACCCATCGATCAGGAAGTCACAAGTGTAAAACGGAAAAAAAAACGAATAGATTGACCGACGAACATCGACAATACAATCACAAAAACAGGCGCGACAGAATATAGGCATCAAATGCGCTATCAATTATTATTACCACGAACTTAATGGATGTCGTTTTTAATTCAGTACTTCGCTACCTTTTGCGTTAACATTAGCTACACATTAAAAACACATAAAAAGTTTACATGCGAATTAAGATCGGAAGGTTTCAGGTCTAGACGTCTAAACAGTTGGGAATTGTGGTGAAATCTTAGCGTTCACATATGAAGTCGAACGCCCACTCACAAGTCAGTGAACGCGGAGTAATTAAAGCAGTCAAATGATTTCCTAGCTTGCTACGAGGAACCAGTTATACGGATAGACAGTGTTTTGTTTCTAGATTTTCTTTTGTCAAAGCCTGAAAAATTTTAGCACGATATAAGTGTCCATCCTGTACAGCAAATGCTGCGCAGATTAGAACAAGTAAGGCATTACTCTCCAATTTCGGAGGTTATTTTATTTTGACGTGACACACTTCTTTTTTTGTCAATCACAAAAACAAACACAGTTTGCTTTTCTCATTCTGCTTCTTTCTTTGTAGAGGTATCTACTTTGATACTTTTTGGCAGTAGGCTAATACTGTATTCAGAAAATTTTTCGACGACTACGATCATTTTAATATAAAAAATAGCCCTGTTTGTCTTTCTTTATTAAATATTTGTCCACCCAAGCCAAGGCCCAAGAGTCACTCAAGGTAGATAGAAACTGATCGAGGTTGTTTTAAGTGCGTAAAGGCAGGAAATAGAAAGTGCATTTTATTACGATATGCAGAATAGATAAGAGGTTGAAACTAGACTTAAAGAGGTTGAGATTATACTGATCGAGGAAGCATCCTCTCGCGGGGGGGGGGCTTTTCTCCAATGAAATTGTTCTGGGGAAGTAGCTGAGTGGGGCTTCCTTCTTAGAAAGGGTATATGGAGGGAATGAGAATTAGACGACTGTGTATGCGGCATGGAATTTAGCTGTAAATGCCTGAATTGGTGGAACAAAAGAATGTAACTAGTTCGAATATCTTCCAAGGAAATAGTGAGAGAATGGTGATAGGCTGTGGGAAAGGGGAAGTGGCGCGGCAATCAATTCATATGATGCTTTCAAGGTCCAGGCATTTTTTGAAGGTAGAGGGATTTGAGCATGCTTAAAGGGGGGAAAAATTAATGTTATGAATTTGCAGAATAGTAAATCTCCGTTTTTTCTTTTGGCGGGGTGTTAATTTCTTGGTTTTAGTACAATTTACGTATGTTATGAGGAAGGGCTGTGTGGTAACAAAATAAGCACATCACTTCTCCCCTCTCGCTTGTAACCATCCATCACAATAAAATAAACGTTTTTTTTTCCAGCTTCATAATTTTCTATTTAGAGTTGCTGCAATATTACAGGCTGTTTCAAAAGTTACAATAACTATCTCCGTTTGTCGTTTCCTTCGTCGGTTAATCCATATTTTATTGTGCTTTTACTTAATTAATTTTCAATGCTAACTTCACAATTTGTCCTTCTGTTTTTTTTTTTACGTGTTTTTCTTTAACATGTTTTCTAAAACGAGCATCTTTTTTTCATATGTACGAACTTTTCAGCCCTCACAGAAGAGATAAAAAATTACTAGCAAGTTGCATGATGAGTAGATTTAATCTCCGTGCAATTCAGAGAAAATTCAAGAATAGTGAAGATTTCATTTTATTCATTAAGCTCTTGAAAATATATTTAGATCGATCACCGTTGAAAGATAGGCTGATGTATGAACAACAGTCACCAACGCTAAAGCAAAGCTCTTCAGTAAAAGGAATTGGTGTACTTTGACTGATTGGAGTTTGTTTACAGTCGTAAAAACAATACGCTAGAATAAGTGCTTCTCTCTGCCGAGTGATCATAGTTTAGTGCTAGAAACTCTGGGTGACGCGAAATCGGTCAGGTTTCGGTTCTGGCTTGAGGCATTCGGAGCTATAGTCACACTGAGGAGCTGTGATACAGCGAAACAATACTGTCTACCAATGACACACACACACACACACACATATATATATATATATATATGTATGTATATGTGTGTGTGTGTGTGTGTGCGTATGTATATATTAAAGAAACACATAAGCCGTTTCGTGGAAGCAACGGACATTTGCCAAAGGCTAAAATTCTTATCCAGATACACTCTCAAATAAAACCGACAATACAGAAAAAATGACAGAGAAAGGAAGGACTAAAAGCAAACTTACCTTTTCAGTAAAGTGCTCGAAGCCCATATTACGTAGACTAAGCCAAAAAAACTCACCAGTGTTAAATCCTATGAAAAGATGGCTCTAGATGTAACTAGAGTAGCACGCGATCTTCAAAGGACTTGGACCTTCAAATTGTCGAAAGATCGCATATATGTATAAATCAAAGAGAAGCAAGTAGGTGCCCAGAAATTACTTTGACAATTCTTAGGAAAAGCGGAGCGTGTAAAATTTCCAGTGGTATGTGTAGGCTTTGTCTTATGGAAAAGTTTGATATATTACGATTGAACGGCTACACTAGAGTGTGAAGGAAAATGTCAGGATCAATCGTTAGGTGTAACCATATTATGTAACACCTATTGTGGCACCTGCCATCGGACTAGTTTTTCACTAAACATTGTTTTCGATTACTGTATTTGCCTTAGGTCACTAGGATTTTTTAAAATTTTCTTTTACACCGGTGAGAGTGACTGTTACATACGGTTTCTTTACCGTTTTTTACCGTGCTGAATTATCTTACGTCCTATTTGGCTACTTACGTATAAATGCTAGGACCCCCCTCTTTAATTTGCCTTCTGGTCGTTTGAAGATCCCGAAGAAAGTGAAACTTGAGTAGTTTGTAAAATTAGAGCCATTAAGCATTGTTGTTTACGACCTTGGTAAGTGTGTGCTTTTCGCCATGTCATCTTTCTTAGTTTGTTTTTATTTTCTCGTGTAAGGATTTTCCTGGCTTTTGATTTTTTGTTATTATTATTCCCTCACCTCCCATTTGGTTTGAAATCTTTTTGGGAGCTAGGCTGTTGATTACTGTAAATTTTTGTATTTTTATAGTATATATATATATATATATATATATATATATATATATATATATATAGAATTGTTTATGATTTAATAATTAGTAAATTCCCTTATTTCTTTTGTTCAATTAATTCAAACTAAGCTAGAATGTTGAAACTATTTAATAGGTAACTGTATGGTGTTCAAGTTCTAGAGCGGGTATTACCTAAATTTTAAAGTCCACCAGCCCTAAGATCCCCACTAGCTACCAAGATCGATTAAGCAAAAAGTAAACAAATTTTGAAAAAAAAGTTATGAAATAATGAGCTAATTACATTAATTTATTTTATTATTTTAATTATATTATTAATATTATTTTTATTTCCTTTGATATCTGGCGTTTACACATTTCTTTCCGGGTCCCGCCCAGGGACCTAAGGTTAGAAATGGCATCATGACACTTTCCACTGCAAAAAAAAAAAAAATTACATAGATAAAGCCCTTCGTAAAGTGTGGGCTGTACTTGTCAGAACAATTTTTTGTATCTCTTTGAGGCCTGGACTTCCAGGGATCCCTTCAATCAGCCTACTGGAATCTTTTCATATATATATATATATATATATATATATATATATATATATATATATATATATATATATATATATATATATATGTATATTCTAAATTCAGATTAGGTACTGGTCAGTCCGTACTCAGCTCTACTAATTATTGTGCTGTGCATGAACCTCTAAGTTTTACTGTGAGGGTATACATATATATATATATATATATATATATATATATATATATATATATATATATATATATATATATGTATGTATGTATATGTATATATATGTATATATATGTATATGTATATATATTGTAGAATAAATGTGTATTTATCTGACTTCGGTTACAGTTATTGATACAAACAAAAATAAAAAGAATAATACAATGCATAAATATATGTAACTTTATTTCATTTTTATTTTATTTAATTTTATATATAGTTTTTATCACACACGCACATACATATATAATTCTTATTTTAATATCAGTTGATGATTTATCAGATTGTACTAATTGCATTATTACTTTACTCAAAATTAAGAATTCATGAAGAGTTGTATACATACCGACTCACAGATGATGTCTTTTACACTCACACTTAGAAATATGCAAGCAAACACATAACACACAGACACACATATATATATATATATTTTTATGTATATATAGTATTCGTACATATATATATATATATATATATATATATTTATATGTATATATAGTATTCGTACATATATATATATATATATATATATATATATATATATATATATATATATATGATCTTCCTATATAAGCATATGCCACTTTTTTGTATCTTTTTCTCCAACCAGTTCTATTTATATCGTAAAAACTTTTTATAGCCTTCTCAATGGCGTAACCTTTAACGAAAGAAGTTTGCAATAAAATTTGCTTGGTTTGTAACTGACTACCGCGTTCTTTTTTTCTTCATTATCTTCTTCTCTTCTTCTTCTTCTTTTTCTCTCTTCTTCGTCTTCTTCTTCTTCTCTCTTCATATTCTCCTTCTTCCTCTTTCTATGCAACGCATTCTCTCATGAATCGCTTTCAGCTATGCATTTCCCAAGGAACCTCTCGCCATTAATATCGTATTATTTTCGTATACCCCGTTTGTCAATTACTGTCGACGGCATATTTAATTAAATTATAAAATGTGATGCAGTAACTTTTGTAGATTAATATCGATAAACTATTTGATTGTATTAAGCTTTAACATGCCTTTTACTGCGTATAGTTTTATTTGGGATTGTAACGTGCGGAGCAGACGAACACCTCGGGCAACTGGCATAATTGTACAGCTCTCTTTCTTGCTAAATTTCTCCCTCTCCCTCGTTTTTGCTTTCTGCCTCTTAACTCGGAAACTATATGCTGCTAAACGCATACAAACATAAGTTAAAAACAAACAAAAAAATTAGGCGGAAACATTAAAACGATTTCGGTAAAACTGCAGAGTAGGACCCAGAAACCAATTTAAAATAAAGCGTCATTTGTGGTATAAAAATGCTTGAATATTTAAAAAAACATCATCAAACATTTGCGAAAACCTACCGTTTAGGAGATATCGACAATTTTAATTGGGTCTTATTTGTATCTCGGTTACAGGTTGGTCGACATTTGGTCTTTCCTCTTAATAATAACATATTTTGACTTTAAAACTTTGTTTTTATTAAGTTTAGAGCCTGTTTTAGTGTAAAGGTGGAGGTACATAAAAACATGATTATTATTCCAAAAATTGCATTAAAAATATGCGGAAATCTACCACAACCTTACTTGGGTCCGGGGTACATCACGTTCACCCTTACGGGTAGGTTTCCGGAAATGTTAAATGCTGTTTTTGGAATATTCAGTCTTATTTTTTGCATCAGGAATGATTCTTAGTTTTTAAATTGGTTTCTGGATCTCAATCTGAAAGTTTACCATTTTTCTTGCTAATATATTAATACAATTCTACCTCTTAAGAATCACAAATCAATTGTAAAAGTCATTTCGTTCGTGTATTAATGGCATAAACACTCACGAGCTGAGATTATTTCAATAGTATTTTTTCGTTGCCATCTGGTACAGAGACAATTTTAAAGCCCCGCGTAGTCGAACGTAGGTCCATAATAGTTTCGTACGAATGAAGATCGAACACACTTAGCAAAATACGAAATTACTAAGCATCCATCTGCCTAATCAGGAGTAGTAGCACTTTTTAGGGTCACAGCTATGGGCGAATAATGAACAAAATCAAAATATCTTTCTATAGTAAAAATACCAGCAATACATTTTTATAAAATAAATTACCAACAATAAATTTTTGTAGTGAAATTACCAGCAATACATTTTTAATTAAAAAAAAATATATTACCAACAATAAATTTTAATAATAGAATTATCGACAATATATTTTATAATAAAATGACCAATATACGCTTATAGTAAAAATGATAATCAATACAACATTAAAAAGATATTAAAATAAATTTTTGTATAAAATTACCATTAGTACTTTTTTTAAATTACTAAGAATATATTTTAACAAAAGATATATCTAAAAACATGTTTGCCCTGAAAATATAAAATTATATACAAAATATCTGTAGTTGAAGCCATAAAGTTGTATGGAAATATTTAGATTTAGGCGTTAAATATGCTACAGATCTGTTCGTATGCTGCTAAACAAAATCAACCAAAATCAGTCTAAACCTTTTTCTAAACTCTCTAGTGCAGAGTTGTCGGGTCATTTTTAGTACTTTAAAATTTTTCAGAAACCTAAATGGTTCACTCATATCATCACTGATATTTTAAAGAGAAACTTATCGCTGCATCTTAGTTGCTAATGTTTTAATTCGAGGTTCGTACTTTGCCGTTTTCAGTTTAACGCGGGGAACACTCAAATCCATGCGAAGCAGATTCTTATTGGTTCATTTTATATAGACTATGGTGAGTCCTATTTCATAACATCATATCACTGACTCAACAAAGGTTACTAAAATGTTGATGGCGGGTCAGTACATAATGGTTCATCATCTCTTCTTGTTATTGTTGTTCTTCTTCTTGTATATGCTGTGTCTCTTCAGCACGTAGACGATCATGGTCCATCACACTTTCCTATCCTTCGTAGCTTTTATTAAATTTTGTCATTTCGTTATTTCTTTTTAAACCGTCTTCTACTTTCCATTTACCCACGCTTACTATGCATTGTTTTTCTCCACCATCTTTCTTTCAATCTGGCCTGTCAGTATCAGATTTTCCAAGCCCTTTTTTCTCAATATATGCCCTAAAATTTTCAACTATCTCTTCCTGTTGTTAAGTATCAGTTTCTTTTTTGTTTCCATCTTTCTAAAACTTCATTGTTGATCACATATTCGGTCCATCGTATCATTGGAATCCTTCTATGTAACTACATTCTCTGACTTCAAGTCTTTCTCCATGGGTGATGAGATTGTCCATCGTTTGCTACCATATAGGAGGAATGATATTACGTAATAGTTCAGTACACTTTTCTTCGTTTCAAAGAACATTTTTCTGCTTCTTAATAATTTGCTTAGCTTTGGTATGTATCTTTGTCTATTCGGATTTCATTGCCAAACCTTTTGCCTTCTGTTAAACACATAATGTTTTGTAATTGTTTGAATGTATGGTATCTCCAACTTATAATTGGCACATTGGATTGTTCCTTTTGTTAAAAATCATGCATTCTCATAGGCTTCAAATGCACACTAGCGGTGCGCTGTTCAAGAATACTGCATACAAGTATATTATCCTTGGGCTAAAATTTCCTTGATTATAACGAGATTCCAACAGAGTTTCTTCGGCCGAACGTAGGAACAGCTCGCGCACCTAGCCGAATGGTCAGAACGTTCGCTTTCTGAACATGAAACCCGTTTTCGAATCTCACCTTTGCCAGGACGGTGAGTTCTTGATGTTATCGGTCTGAAGGAGGCGATCCCACCGTGCAGCGCCTTTAGGAAGTACCTGAAAACCATACCACAGTGATTGAAATTGGGTAGATGGAAGACTTGGTGGTCGTCGATAACTGCGCTCGCACGGACTGAGCGTGTAGTCACTGTTCAGATTGTTGACCACGTTAGATAACACGCTTCTCACCCGGAAATTGTAAGTAAAGTTGAAATATAAACCAAATCCAGTTGAACAAAAACACAAAAATGGCGCTTGGGTAAGTATTGGCTAGCAACTCTAGTAGATAGTTATCCTCGTATAAGTGTGGTCAGCAATTACTGTTTGTTGCTATATAAAATTATACAAAATTTTATATCGTTATATATATATATATATATATATATATATATATATATATATATATATATATATATATATATGATATTGTAATGTACTTGTCATCTCTTATGATGGCTTATGAAGCCGGACGCTTAGATAGTATTAAAAAACATGTATCAATATGGTAATTTTCTTTCGTCTTTCAATGATAATGTTATTAAGTTTATCCGAGGATATGAAAGGAATTTGCTTAAAATAAATAGACAAAAATTGTATATATTATTTAATGAAACATGCATTAATATATATATATATATATATATATATATATATATATATATATATGTATATATATATATGTTTGTGTGTGTGTGTAATTAATGTGATGATCACGTAAAAAATAATTTCCCGACGTCATATTTGCCATTTGAAGTTTCCTTTAATTTGGAAATAAGAAATCGAAAAAGAAAATCGCTATCCTTCAAGATTTCTAATGTTTTGAGGATAATTTTTGGTATTCTCATGAAAATAAAAATTACATTTTTAATTTTATTTTTTATATATATTTTTAAATACTTTTTAGATGATTTAAATTTTAAAGAATTTTAAAGTTTAAATCGATTTTCATATAATCGATTTAAACTTTAAAATTCTTGTTTTATTATTTCTTTTTCGATTGGTATTAAAAGAAATGTTATTAAAATTTTCATATTTTATAAATAAATATTAGAGTTGATGAGAAGCTGTCGTGACTTATTTTCTAGAAAATGAAATTGGACATTAGTTCAAAGAAAACAAAAACAGCCAAAGAAAACTTACGTTTTACTTGAGTCTTGCGTATCATTATGGGTCCTAGCAGGCCCCCATTGTATTTTTGATTGCTTCTTTTTTAATTTCTCTTGATTAATCATTTTTCTATTCTCGTCTATGTCAATTGGTAACACGAGTCGATATTCTGTAGGATATTGCTGAATTGGGCTGAACTGGTTATGGGAAAAAAATTGCAATACAAATAATCGGACTGAAGTCATGTGTATAAACAAATGAAGTATATTTATTTATTTAGAGATAAAGTGGCGCGTCCTTCGTATTTTCGGGTAACGAAAATTAGTTAACGAGTAGCCGTTCAAGTAATAAGTGGGTCTATCGAGTTGTTGTAGGGCTGTTATCTGACAAATATGCACCCTAGACATGTTAACTGTTTCATTCTGATGTCAAGAATAAGTGTCTTTTTTCTTCCATCTTCTCTAAAACTTCGTCGTTGCTCACGCGCTCAGTCTATGTTCTTCTCAGCATCCTACTGTAGAACCATATATCTGTTACTTCACATCTTCTCTTCATATGTAAGGAGATTTTCACAGATCCCCTGGCATATATGAGGACAGACATTACTTAACGAGGACAGAATGTATGGGAAATACGTTTTGCTGGTTTTTATGGTGGCGTGCCTTCACCGAATTTCTTAATTCTTAGTATCTTCTGTCATGTGTCCCTCTCACTGACTGTCTGTGGGCATCAGTTTCTTTCCCTTTTGATGAGGCTCCAAAGACATGCACATCTCATTTTGTTAAATTATTTGATTGGCCGAAATTCTATTTCGGGCGACTTTCTTATTTTATTTTATATAGGATACTACTTCGTTTTTCATAGGTTTTAGCCACAAATTATTTAGCCGCTGGACCGTCAATATCCCGTGTTTTTCGGTCACGGTTAGTCTTTTCGTCTTTGTTTTCTTTTTATTTGAGAGAGCAATAGAGAGAAAGATTGAAAAAGAGATAGAGATTTTAAGGGAAAACCAATGTTTTGTTTTAATTTGAATTCTTTTCAATTTGTGTGTACATTTTTATTTTTATTTTTAATATTTTATTTTATTGGAGTAAACGCAATTCAGAATTAAAAATGTATTTATTTATTGCATTTTGGTAAAAATAAAACATGTGAAATATACAAGAATTGTTAAAATTTGCGGGGGCTAAGAGCCCTCTACACTGGTCCCTGCTAGGGTCCTGGTTTGGAGAATGTGATTCTCACTAAAAACAGTGAAAACGAGACGAACAGATTGGAAGCATCTTACAAGCTCATATGAATGGATAACAGAACATGGACTAGGATGGGCAGGGAAATGGCAAATCATGCTAAGAACAACAAAAAATAAGGAATTGCGGATAGCCACGATCGCCCACGCCCTGAAAGTAGATTGTGCAACTCTCTCTTCTTTTTATTCCTTTTATTTCTGTCATAACCTTCAGGACGTCGGTGATCATGACTCTTCACAATTTCCTGTCCGTTGTATCTCTTTGTAAAATTGGTCCTTTTGTTGTTTCACTAATCTCTGTTCTGACATCAATTTACACAAGCTCGTTAGCTAGTTTATGCGTTCAATATGTCCTGTGAGTGTCAATTTTCCAAGGACTGTTTTCTCATTATGTACCCTAGAAATTTTAACTGTTTCATTCTGATGTCAAGAATAAGTGTTTTTTTTTCTTCCATCTTCTCTAAAACGTCGTCGTTGCTCACGCGGTTAGACAATGTTATTCTCAGCATCCTACTGTAGAAGCGCATTTCTGTTACTTCAAATCTTCTCTTCATATGGGAGGAGACTGTCACAGATTCACTGGCATATATGAGGACAGACATTTGCTAAGCGTCCAGTACCCTTTCCTTTGATTCAACTGAAATTTTCCTGTTTCTTAAAACATTGTTTAGATCTTGAAAGGCAACTTTCACGGTCCCAATATGAGAAATAAATCTTACGTATGGTTACGATCTGCGGTGAGTCTTAGAATATCTAAGCCACAAAAAAAGGAGAATGATCTATGTTATATCGATATGTCTGAAAAAATGCAAATATGTTATTTACCAGCAACCAATATTTTACATTGCTTTGTAACTATTTGCACGCATTCATGAACTGCAACAATAATAATACATCGCGTAATCTGGCACAAGTTGTCCAGAATTGCTCTGAGGATCATTCCGGAGACTTCAAATATGTGGTACAGCGACAAATTTCAACAGTTATGAGCTTATCAAGCATTTATATGAGGTAGTGGTAAAAAAAATATTACGCAAGATGCTGCAACTACAACTCCTCATGGATCTGTCACGTTAAAAACACCGGTTCTCATTCAATCACCGAAGATAAGCAGCGTCGAGTTTTCTCAGTACGTAGTTGCCGGATCGCTTGGCAACACGCGGTCCTGTAAGCAAATTCCGGAATATGTTCCAGCATCACATAACTCACAAAGAAGCCGTATAAAAATACCTATCCTTCAAAATCTTAAGGATCGGGAAGATCTATCGAGTTCTCATCGCTGTATAACACCCCAGAGGCCTTCAGACCATTATGGAGTCGATCACACATCGAGCCGCAGCTTTCTGTCGAAGTATAGAGTGTTCTGAACAATATTAATATTCTATGCTATAATTTTTTTTTAGCACGTCGGCATATCTATTTACCGAGAAATTTCAGTTTCCACCATGAAATTCCGTTCACTATAAGAAAGTCTCTTAAATACCTCTGAACATCTACCATTCCCTCGACAGCCTCATTAAACGCAAGCAATGCAAACGCTCTGCCCATCTCGACTTCAATTTGATCCTTGAATGTAAACAGTTTAGAAACCGAAATATAATACCTGCACCTTATTTTGTTTCTTTGCTTGGCGTGGCATCTTTTAAATTGTTTGCTTTTGAATTATGGCGCAACAATAACCTTCATCTGTTAAAAATCGTCATGCGTTACGTTGCACAAATCAAAACAGTTTTCGGAGTTGCAATGATGCGGAGGAGTAGGATGTCGAGTACGTTTTTATATTATCGCTCACCCAACAGAAGGCACAAGAGCCATTAAAAGTAGATGTTTTTAAACGATGGCATTTTCTGGACGGAAGTAAAGGGGTCAGTACTACATATTATGATATATTAGTAAAGGCTGGCCGCTCGTAAACGCGTGATCAGGCGCATTTTTGCTTTTTCAACACGCACAAGGTCAACCTGCAAATTATACACAGCGGACCTTTTTTTTCTGAGAGATTGTATCATCCCTGATCAATGAGACTAATACGCTCAAACACTCAGTCACCATAACTTGTGATATCGTGGTAGCAAAATTATCGAACTGTAGTTTCATTCGCAAAGCTAGGGTCAACAATTGGCACGGTCTTCAGTTACTATCTAGAAGTTCTGTGCGCTGGGATACCCTCGTCCGACAGTTAACATCAAGACAAATCATTAAAAACAACGTTCTCACAATTCTATAGGCACACATTATGAGATTATGCAGAATAGATAATGGTTGGCCAGAGAATTGAAACCTTTCATGTCCTTCCAAAAAGCTAGGTGCCTGAAGGTCATCAAGAGCCTGGCATCAGTAGCATTTACAGGTCGTTTAAACGCCATTAATTCACCGCCATTAATTCACTGTCATTAATTCACCGCCATTAATTAACTGTCATTAATTCACCGCCATTAATTCACCGCCATTAATTCACCACCATTAATTCACTGCCATTAATTCACCGCGAGCAAAATTCAGCGTGAACATTTTTTTAACGTGATGAAACTTTACCTGATCAGCCCTGATGGGGCCGACTTGGTGAGGATAGAATGATGTATGATAGACCCGAAACTGCCCAATGATCCAAATCAGAACATCACTGATGACGCCCTTTAGCGCTAAAGAGCGCATGTTCAAAGCATCTTTAGGAATCAGTTTTTGAATACATTGAATAATTGTTGGGATATCCCTGTTCCTACGTTTTGTTCTTAGATGC
This sequence comes from Acanthosepion esculentum, assembly GCA_964036315.1. Classification (NCBI taxonomy): domain Eukaryota; kingdom Metazoa; phylum Mollusca; class Cephalopoda; order Sepiida; family Sepiidae; genus Acanthosepion; species Acanthosepion esculentum. The sequence continues at coordinate 87,316,784 of OZ038487.1, forward strand.
TCCATTTCCGGACACCATGTGTCTCTTGATTGAGTTTTACGGAGCTAAATTTGTTTCTGTTGAGTTGATAGACTGCTTTCCGCCAAACACAGGGGAGGGTGATAAATACCCTTTCAAAAGGAAGCATTTTTTTTTATTTCTATAATAATTTTATTATTCAAGTTTGTTTTGACAGCGACGCATTAATTGTTACTATGTTTGAAGTTTAAGTGGTGAAACTAGGATCCTAATACGGAAACCATGATTATAATTGTTATGGGTCCTTACCTATAACTACAGAATGAACTCTCCCTAACACTATGTATACTGCGCCTCTCAAGAGAGAAAGACGAATCGAGTCGAGCCCATAGTAGTTCACTCCAAACCGGACTGACACTCATACTAACACCTTCCACATCTTGTATTATTATTCTTTGTAATATATCTTCGTTATTTCTACTCTTTTGTTCGTGTTGTTCTTCCTTGGTCCTAACCTGGACCATAACTATAATGTTTCTAACTCAATTTACTAGTGTCTTATTCTTCTGTATCCATTCAGGAATTGGGTAATCACGGCTCTTCAAAACTTCCTATCCGATTTAACTATTAGAAACGTCTGTACCGTTGCCAAAACTTCCCATCCGCTTTCAGTGGGGTTTCTCACTGCTTTCCAGTGTCTGTTTTTCCTTCAATATGTCCTGTGATAGTCAAATTCTCCAAACAATCCATTTTTTTCTCTCAAGCATTCAACTTTCAGGCAGAGTCATTTGAATATTTGGATAGACTATTTGCAAAGAAATATTCCCAACGGATTCCCTTCTATTACTGCATGAGATAAGAAAATAATTCTTGACAAAACAATTTAAGAAAGGAATTTATTTTTCTAACAACACGACCAAAAACGCCAGGAGATAAAAAAAAAATATGAAAGAAATAGAGAAAGAAATCAAATTCAATTTCTAGAAGAAAAATAAAGTTTAATAACCTAAAAAAATATGACTTTAAAAAGAAGCCACTAAAAACGCCTCAAAATTTACAGAGATTTTTTTTTGTCTGTAAAAATGCCAGGTTCTTTTCTCGCCGACTTTACTTTTCTGCCGATCAATGCCAAATTTCTGATAAAAACGAAAGCAATCTAAACGGATATAAAAAGCTTAAAAATCAATATTTGACCATCACTTAATTTAAATAAATTTTCATATCCAATCGTTGAGAAGTCAAAACACAAACACAAACACATAGACAGACAAACACACACACACACTCATACATACATACATACATACATACATACATATACATACATACACACACATATATATTTATATATACACACACGTATATATATATATATATATATACACACACATATATATATATATATATATACATACACACACACATATATATATATATATACACACATATATATATATATATATATATATATATATATATATATATATATACATATATATATATATATATATATATATATATATATATATATATATATATATATATATATATATATATATACATAGGTGTCTGGGAATCGTGTTTTCCTTAAATCACTATTAATGTAATTATACTTGTCTAAGATAAAAGTGATGCAGTGAAATATTTTTTTATGCATTTCTCATGTAAATACATTTTATGGCATGGAAAAATGAAGAACATGAGGAGTACAGTATAAACAAAAAGAAACAGTTGATATAAGTTGTCTTAATCGGTCATGTTTTCGATCAGTCCTCATCGATATTATCCTCTTTGATAAATGTTGATCGTGAGATATCATCCAAACATGTCGGCCATAGGTAAATTCACGTAAAACTTCCTAGGTGCGTGTGGAGCGTTGTATATAGCAGCCTGAAAGTAAGGGACTCAAACTCGTGTTTTTTGTTTTTCACTCTCTTCAAACACATGATGCCTTAGTGAGAAGACGTGTCTCATTTCCCTTTTCAGTACCGCCGCTTACAACGCCATTTGTTACAGCAATTTTCAATGCCTTTTTCATTCGTGCAATTCTTCAAGTCTATCATAAAAAAATATTTGCACTGTAAATCTTGCAATATGATAGAGGGTAAAACAGATTTTGCTAAAAATGATTTCTAAACATAGCTTAGATGGCCGAAAATCTTCAGCACCCAGTGAGGACGGAATTCACTAATCAGTCGTAATTGATCTTGCAAGGCATCCCGTCAAACTGCATATAGCGTGTTACAATGACATTTAGTTGAAAACTTACAAAATTCATCTGGTGGCAGTTGTATATCGACAATTATATACACAAAACCATGTTTGCCTGCCCGGGGCATTTTCGTATGTACTATCCAAACGTTCGTGCTTGTTTTCAAATTTATAACTCTTGCAAGGTAACTCAACTTATTTGGCAAATATAATGTTCTGATAGATAGTGTTTAACATAATAAAAACCTGTGCATCTCATAAACGTATAAATCATAAATTATGTACACTACATTCTGTGCATTACATGTGACCAAAAGGTTATAACCATTTCAATAAAGTGGAAAAATAGATTCTTTCATTTGAGACATTATATTATCAGTCAAGCGTCTTGTGGACATATATAATGCACAAAATATTAGAGTAGGTCTTTCCTCAGAACCCCTACTCAATAGTAGACTCTTATGAGTTTTAGTTTTTTACCATTCTTTAAAAATCTTGGCTCGTGTGCACCTCATATGACCTGTGCATCACATATGACGCGCTAGACAGGCGAAGAGTTAAAATTTAGAAAATGTAAACAAAATTGATCTTCGCTATCTAGATTTCATAATATTATTCTATGTGCCATGTGACTTCAGAAATTTGGCGAAAATGACCCTCGAAATTTCCTGTTCTTTGTAGTTGATAATAAATTTTAACTTTTTTTTTATTTCCCCTAAACCTTGTTCCGTCATACATATAGGTGCGTTATTCCATAGTTGTGTTATGCATTGTTTAAGTCTGTCCCTCTTGTTTCTATCTGTCCTGTGAGTGTCAAATTTTCCAAGCCGTATTTCCTTATTTTGTGGTTTGGTATGTTCAGCTGTATTTTCGAGATGTTAATTAAAAGCGTTCCTTTTGTCTCAATTTTCTCTTTAACTTCGACGTTGCTCACATGATAGGACTATAGTATTCTCAGAATCCTTCTGTAGATCCCTATTTCTATTGCTTAAAAAATCTTCGTTATTTGTGAGGAGATTGTATAGCACTCACTGACATATAAGAGGACTGATATTACGTAACAGTTCAGTAGTTTTTTCTTTGTTATTAACAATATTTTCCTGTTTCGTTACGTCGCTATTGGAAAGTCATTTAATATGAGCCTGCATATCCAGGTTTCAGTGTCACACTTTCCGTCCTCTGTGAAAGTAATTCCTAGATATTTAAATTGTTGTTATTGTTTGATTTTGATATTTCCAATTTGTAATATACATGTTGAGTTGTTCCTTTTACTAACAACTATGCATTCTGTCTTCTTGCAGTTGATGGTTAGGCCTTTCGACACGCTTTCCTTCACTACATTCTGTAGGAGTTTTTTTAGTTTCTTTTGTTTGTCTGCTATCAACACTGCTTCATTTATATATCTTATATCGTTAAGATTGTGTGCTACAATGACAAATCTTGGTAGGACTTCTAATTCTCTCAGAATCGTCTCCTTGAATAGGTTAAATAAATCCGGAGTGACGACACATCTTGTCTTACACCCCTTTCTATTTTTGTATACCTACTAAATTCATTTTCTTTCGGTATGCGGGCGGTTTACTGCAAGTTTAAGTACTTGATTAATCTAATGTATTTCTCAAATATGTCAAGGTTGCTTAGCGGTTTCAAAGGTTTTTTTTAAGTACTTGTGGGAATAACCCCACTTACATTCCTGAAAACGTAACTAGGGGACGCTTTCCGTTACTATAAATATTCTGCAATAATTTTTCGAAGTCTCTTTTAACCTTTTCCGTTTACACGCCAACATATAAATCTCTCGCGGGAAAACGCGTTTCCCATTGGGAAACGCATGAACAAGCCACACACACGCAACATCCGTACGTACGTACATTCATTCACTTCACCTTCTTTGAAGCAAAAAGATTTTAACAATCTTTTGTTGCATCATTGTCGCTGTCACTGGTATACCTTGTTAATATAATATAATTTGTATGTACATACATTGGTTCTTATTGTGTTTTATTTTGTATTTTATTTTGTTGGACACATATGCAATTCCTCCATTTTTGTTGTGGGTATTCCAGGCGATACGTATTATTCCCAACTCAAACATTCGACGTATGTAAAGCCCATAAAATACTTGATCAAACGTTTTTACGTAATCTATAAAACTAAGATATAAAGAGTGTTCCAATAACTTGAACTGATTTTAAACGTGAATTAAGTTTAAGCGTCTACTGATTTTTTTTCTTTTTCTTTCAGATTTGGCCGACTTTTGGGCGATATTATTTTTCATACATAATTCCCATGACATAATTAACATGATACAACGGAGAAATAAATAAATTCTCACCAATAACACTGTTTTATTTACTGCTGACGTTGATCCGTCTTAATGAAACACCCTTAGATATTAAAAAGTAAGAATAAAGCTTATTTCCTGGATAGACGTGCTCCACTCAAACGGGCGAAAATTGTGGAATGCCACCAGGAGAGTGTTGATAGTTGGTTTCTGTCAAGCTATTTTCCCCGTCTCTGTTAATTTTGGAATTATTATAAATGACGGTGAACCGTGGAATAGCTTACATTTATTTTTTGATCTATTTCAGCCAGAACAAGTCTATATTTATTGAATTTAAACAAATATTGTCAGCTTTGAACTCAACAGTACGGCCTATTTAACATGCAACTCTTAAAATCAAATCACTTTTTTTAAGCTTTCAGACCGTCTGTAGTAATTTCCTTTGTATCATGAATATATCCCCAAATTATCTGAAATTCTTCGATTTGCTTCTGCAGGTTTGTTCATTTTTTCTAAAATTCATAATATAGTTCCTATTTTATGCGTTCCATTGATTCAATATCGTACCTTGACATGTCACATGATAATTGAAATTGATTTCGAATAGGTTTTATATTCTGCTGAGATAAAATTTGATATATGTACGCTTAAGTTTGGAAAAACGCATGACTGTAGGAGTATAAAATTTGAAATTGCGTATTAAAAAAAAATCACTCTTTTTTATATGGTAATTTTTTCGCCACTTACTCGCAAACTATGCACACATGTCCTTGACATCTTTGAAATTACTAAAGACAAGTTAGTGACTAAATTTACTGCGTAGTTCCGCGGGTGGTGAAATGGATAAAAGCAAGCAATGAGTAACTGGAGAGCCGAGTTCGAATTCCACTCTGTTACATTAGATTCCTTTGCGTTCAAATAGCCTCAGGAAATGGATTTATCAATTTCTTTCCACCAGATATGGATTAAATAATCGAACTTGTAGCTGAAAACATCATTATTATTTCTCAAAACATTGTTAAGGCACTATTTATTCGCAAATAAATAAAATATTCTCGCAGTCTAAAATAATTTTTTGTTTGAAATAACCCATATTTTGTCATTAAAATCCTACAAACATGCAATTGTATGTATTGTTACACTTTAAGCATTTTAGAATAGGGACCGTGCCGTGTATTCTTTCTATGTACATATTTCGGTTATAGCTAAAAAGTTGTTTTTGGTGCAGTCTGCTAGGTTTAATTGTAGTAACATGATAAATCTTATCCTTGAAGTATGCTGCTGAAGCATTCCCAATCTAATGTCTTTTTAATGTATTAAAGTGTTTTGTTTTGTTTTGTTTTTTTTTTACTAATAGTCGAATAGCCGTTCTACGAACAGAGAAATATGTGCTGTAAGGGTAATATTTTTTTCTGTATAAATTTTGTATATGAACAACATTTTCAGCAAGACATCTATTTTTTAAATTTATTTTTGATATAATGATAAGTCTACTTGAATTTCCTACTCTGGACGGAGATAGATTGAGCTGATAAACATTTGAATAAGTTACTAATGTTTGTATTATTATTGTCATTATTATTATTATTATTATTATTATTATTATTATTATTATTATTATTATTATTATTAATAATAATAATAATAATGTATCATTAAAATTCTTTAAAAAGTATCAAAATACAAGGATATTGAAATGGAAATCTCAAAAGTGTGGCGCGTCAGGACATCAATAACTCCAGCTGTAGTTGGAGCCCTCAGATTGCTTGGAAAAAGTACCGATAGACTTCTTGAAAGGATTGCTGGTATCCCATGCCATAAACAAATACAAAAAGTTGTACTGTAAAATGTGTGTGATCTTATTTCTTTTGTTTTCTTCCAAATATGATCAGTGGAAAATATCACGAAACTATTTCTGACTTTAGGTCTCTGGTTGGGGACCGGAAGGTAGTACGTATACAACAGTAATCCAAGGAAATAATAATAATGATGATAATAATAATAATAATAATTATAATAATAATAATAATAATAATAATAATAATAATAATAAATTCTTCAAACCTACGTGTATAAATAATTTTCTACTGTTCGAAGAAAAATTAACTGAACTGATTATTTCACTGATTTAAATGATTATGTAATCTTTTAAGGTTCATTTCGACTAAATTGTATTAATGTGAAATATTAGATGATAACGATTCTTATTATTAGAAATGGGGTAGATTTTCCCACTTATGACTTACGGACAAAGTAGTTATAATTTATTCCTTAAAAAAAACAATGAAATAAACAATGAAAGAAACAATGCTTATCTATGACAATTTAAATGAAAACGAATTAAAGATAACACCAAAAAATGCTTACTAAAATATGGTATTTTAACAGGTATTTTAACTTGTATTTTAACTGGTATTTTAAATGTTTGAAAAACATAAGTGGTTCACTCATATACTTACTGGTAGTTTTAAAGAGAAACTTACTGTTGCAGCATAAGCGCTAATCTTTTAATTCGAGGTTTGTACTTTGTTATTTTCTTCTTAATACATGCAGCACTTATATCCATAAGAAGGAGATTCCTGGGGTTTCATTTTTATATTGATCATGGCGAGCAATATTTCTGGACGTTATTTCACTGACTTCTTCCAGGTCACTAATAAGTTGATATTGGGTCAGTAGTTCACCCTCTCTGTCCTAGAGATATGGCGCTATCAACGAATGTCGCACAACACATGAGATTAACGAAGACATTTTAAGAAGAATATCAGGCGACATAGAACTTAACATTAAAAGTAATTTAGCGTCCGGAGCGGTTATTTGACATTTTTATAATGAAAACATATTTTAATTAAATTTTGTTTTAAAATCTTAGATCTTTTATTTCTCAATATATATTATGTTAATCGATCTGAAGCGATTATTCGAGAGAGGCGCTTATTTTAATTTCCTAGGGGAAAGGCTGTGCTGAAACGAGAAGTTACGGTATATGATGAGTTTACGCAAATAGATCACGATGACGATCACGAAATGCGTGATCCCTGAGGACCGTAGGTGTACCAGATGTACAGCAACCGCGGTAGTATTGATGCGTCCAGGGAAACATAGTCCAACCATCTCCAGTCTCTTCATAACAATGCCTTCCCCCCTAGTCTGGTTGGACATAGGACTATAAGACTCAGTCTGACCTGATATTTACTCACATCTGAAATGGTTTCATACTGTTTCCAAGTTTAATAGCACGTAAGTGAATCTAAGGAACTCAACAGGAATTCGAACTCGGCTCTCCAATTCCTTACTCCACTGTGCCTCCACAAATAAATGGCAGATCAGGGGAAACAACTGAGGGTAATAAGTGAGAGTTATTTTTAGCAGAAAAAAGGATGTTGGGGAGAGCCATGATTGAAGATGTTAGGAAAGTAAATGATATATGAAGAATTAGAAGATAAATCGATATAAAATATAAAGCAAATATAATTTGTACCTAACATAAAAATGCAAGCACCTATAATAATAAAAAAAATTTAAAATAGCTTTTACTACTGGTTCCATGTAACGCAATCAGTGAGAGTTTTTTTTTAGCAGAATATTATTTAGACAGGAGATAGACAATGTTAATTGAATCCTATTGAGGCAAAAAATACCAAAATGTAATTTTTTAGCCAAACGATCTATGAGGCCATGGGTTAAATGGAACAGATTTGTTATCATAGTGAGGTTAATAACATCTTTTAGAAAATAAAACAGTTGCTATATTTACACTGAAAAACGGACAAACACACACGCACGCGCATATATGTATATATATATATATATATATATATATATATATATATATATATATATATATATATATATATATATATATATAGATATATATATATATATATAGAGAGAGAGAGAGAGAGAGAGAATAGAATCGGGTATTAACAAAAAACATCTATTTGCCATACTGTTCTTTAATTTAACCACGTACACGCAAACCATTCACATTAGTCCTTGACATCAGTGTGCGTCACCATTTTAGAAACCGCTATTGTTTTAAACAGGCGCACACAACTTATTCACAACTGCAACTCCTCATCATTATATGTGTAAAGTTTCAGATAGAGTATATCTGTAAAAACATGATATGAATGATATATATTCATATATATATATATATATATATATATATATATATATATATGTGTGTGTGTAGATATATGTGCCTGTGTGCGCGTGTGTGTAGAATTTCTCTATCTCCATGTTTTTTCTCTGCCACGTACGCATTTATTTATGTATGGGTACTGAAACAAGCATAAAAAAAGACAAGGTTGTCACACGAATCCCTGACGTAGAAAGTGGCCGCCATTTTGAAGGTCTCTATTGTCTTAGACGTGTGAACAGGAAAGGAAATGCGATTAAGTTGACGCGAAGGAGAACTTTGAAGAGAGGGAGCGAGTGACATAAAAAGACGCTGAGACCTGTCTTTTCAATGAAAAGCTTTCGTTGAGATGATGACCTTCTTTTGTTTTATTCAGTCGAAGTCTAGAAAATTCTTTGCGCCATGTTGACTTCACTTTCCATCATAATACTTTTTTTTTTGCTATTAGACGCTTGGGTTAACATCATCTCAAGATCCGATTTTCCTCTTTAAAAATTAACTGTTTTCTCAAAATATAAAACCGTAAATAATCGATCAAGTGAAATGACTATATAGTAAATAATAGAGCTAAAAAAGCTCAAAGTTGCTGTCCAATAACATGAGCTATAGTAAAAGACAACGAATAAGAGATATTTTAAGAAATAAAAAGTTATATTTACTTTCCTTAATTAAAAACAAATAGTAAAAATTAGTTGTAACATTCCGGATAAAAGAGTGCTCTACATGAACTATAAAAATAAACAGCTTAAAAAATGATGTTGCTACAACGCTTCTTCTTGTAATTTTGAAAATGATTCGTATTGAAAGATGCCAGTTGTTCCGTGCTCGGCAGAATATGGATAGATTCCAGGAATATATTGGAATGTGCTAAATTAGTGACTATCAATTTAAAGAAATAGTATGGTAGATAAGGAAACTGAAAATACAACTCTCTCTCTCGTGGTTACTGGCGGTGATGTAATAGTATATTAAGTAACAATAAGGTCTCCATTCCTCGCTTCTTCTATCAATTTGAGGTGTTAATATCTTCTTCTGATAAAGCAGATGGCTTCGTCCGTAAATTCTCTTTCAACGCTACTCTTGACTCTTTTGGAGTTTCCTTGTCTAACTTTCCACTTAGAACTGGGTTTTTGTTACGTAATAAGCATATTACACATAGTATGGCTTTTGCTATTATCTCTAACCTAGATTCTAACTAAGAATGTGGATCTGATAGTATCCTGTAATAGTCATTAAGAAGAGTGCACTAGAACTGTCTCCTGTCCTCTTTTAACTGTATAAAAACTGTCTCATTTCCTGCTGCTTACCAGCCTGCTGGAAGACATCATCTCTTGTTACAGTTTTTAAACCCTAGGCTTATTCGCCTTCTACCGCTTTTTGGCAAATTCCTAGATGCCGTAATCAACGCTGAATTAATTACGCATCTCTGATGGCAGAGCCTTTTTTCAGACAATCAATGTCGTTTTTGTTTCTCCAGGTCAAGGGCTGACGTACTGAAGATAACAGTTGAAAGAGTCTATCATGCCATAGGAAAAAAAACGATGAAGCCAGGACTGTAGGTTTGGATATCTCGAAAACTTTCGACGGGGTTTAGCATACAGGTCTTCACCACAAACTGAAAAGTTACGGTGTCTCCGGACAATTCTTTTATCTCATCTTGTCTTTCCTATCAAATCGTGGAATGCATGTTAACCTGAACGGCCACATGTCTAGATCATTCCCTACTAATGGGAGTATCCCCCAGGGCTCTATCCTTAGTCCTACTTTAATTTTAATTTTCTCTGTGTCTTTTCTATGAATACTTTCATGGTCATTGTTCAAATGAGATCTTCGCTTTGATACCTAGAAATTAACTAGGTATCAAACCGAATACTAGACTGGCGTCGAAATCTCAAATTTACAGTTGAGCTTGCTAGATGTAACAATAAATTGCGTGCTAATACTTTCCTTTCTCGCACATCCAGATTGTGGAATTTTCTTCCGGCTCCATGCTTTCCAGCCAACTTTAATCTTCAAGAATTTAAATGCAATATCAATTGAATCTACTGTTCCAATTATTACTCCATTTCCCGCTCATTAGTAATATTTTTGTTCCTAATTCTTCCAAACCCTGTAACCCCTTGTGTCTTAGTAGCTTTACGGCTTTGCTTGGGGGTGAAATCGATTTTTTAAAAATGTTTGCGATAGACGTTGTTTCACCGAAAACTGTAAATTGTTTTAAAAACAAACATTAACCTGAAACCTAATGCCATTTACTTAAATAGCCGAATCTAAATGCAAAACCCTTTCAGAAACATCTAAACACTCAGCCGAATGCAGCCGCTATTAAATATCATTGTTTAAATATCTTCGAGCAACCGAAGCTTGCGCAACAGAATCACAGACAAAAAAAAAACACTACCAGATACATAAAAGTGATAGAGAGTCAGGTCAGATGACAGGTCAGGAACGATATCATTACAGAACACTATTTAGATTTTGTAGAGAATTTCGTGTTATAGAACCGTAGAACCAGACCAGATACGTCAGCAATATTCAATGCACGGATGAGTGATATATTTATCAATGAGCAAGATGTATTCTGACCAGAAAATTATCTGGCAAGACAGTAAACAAACACTCTTAACAACCGGCCTGACAACTGATTCAACATAAACGTACCATTTCATATCCGTAGTAAACATGACACCAAGAAGGCATAATACGTTTCTTTCTTCGGGATTAGAATCAGCCATGCTGATTGGAGGCAAAAAATATTCTCTGTGATGATTAAAGGACAGCAGTATCGTTTTGGCGACGTTAAAATCTACAAGACATTTATTACATCAGGTCATTTTCGAGAGCAGCTGCCGTTTGACTTTGTTGGGTCTATTGGACTTACTATAAAGACAGGAGTAAATAGCTAATACGAAATTATATCGAATCATTGTCATTCAGCACGGATTTCATTATCCGATTTCGAGCAAAGACATCAAAACACTTCAAGTTGAAGAAAGGTCAATATGCTAAATATGGTCAAACGCCTTCGTCATATTTAAAGCAGAGTTTCTCCGTTCTTATCGAAGGCCTGATAATCAAATTCAATAATAACCGTTAGCACTTTGACATAGAGAAAAGAAAGCCATATTTTTAGCCCTAAGATGGCCGCGTGAAGTGAGATGATTAAGCAATTCAGGTTTGTTGAGAGCTTCTAGTACTTTAAGAAATAAGTAATTTACTTATGGGGACAAACTACTCAGTTTCAAGAGAGCATTTATGGAGGTAAAGGTGTTAACACAGGAATAAAGACTGCATAGTCGCTGGCAAACATAGGAATAGCGTGCGAAATATATGGAGACAGGGGGAGAGAGAGATGAATAAACCGTGATAGATAGATTTAGACAAGATAGATTGTTAGATATATATTAAGAATGAAAAAGATACATGTTAATCGACTGAGATAGATAGATAGATAGATAGATAGATAGATATTACGATTGAAATATATGATTATGAGGATATATATATATATATATATATATATATATATATATATGTTTAGACTGACACAAATTTTTAGATATATATTTAGAATGAAATAGAAAAATATGAATCAACTGATATATATATATATATATATATATATATATATATATACATATACATATATATATATATTTATATATAGAGAGAGAGGGATAGGTAGGTAGATAGATAGATAGATAGATAGATATTCGATTGAAATAAAAGATGTGTGTTGAGACTGACACAGATTTTTAGATATATATTAAAAATGAAATAGATAAATATGAATGATCTGATATATATATATATATATATATATATATTTATATATATATATATAGATAGATAGATATTACGATTTAAATATATGATTATGAATATATATATATATATATATATATATATATATATATATATATATATATATGTTTAGACTGACACAGATTTTTAGATATATATTAAGAATGAAATAGATAAATATGAATCGACTGATATATATATATATATATATATATATATATATATATACATATATAGATATATTTATATATATATATATAGATAGATAGATATATATTACGATTTAAATATATGATTATTAATATATATATATATATATGTTTAGACTGACACAGATTTTTAGATATATATTAAGAATGAAATAGATAAATATGAATCGACTGATATATATATATATATATATATATATATATATATATATATATATATATATATATATATATATATATATATTTATATATATATATATAGATAGATAGATAGATAGTGAGAAATATTTATTGATTTATAGGTTAAATAAATAGGAATCATGCTGATTGTGCATATATGCGAGGCAGTTGCTGAGCATTTCTTCTCACAACCGGTTCTGCAAAATCTACCCAAATATGTAGATATCAATTTTATTCTTAAATTCATTTACGGTCGGGCCGAGAACTTTTCTGTATATATATTCACGAAGAAAAAACGAAAGAAAATAACTCCACCTTTTATCCTTTTTCAATATCAGCAATTGGCTTCGACTCGCCTCAGTAGGGTAGCCTTGTTAGATCCTAATTGATAGTGACATTCGCCGTTTCTGTTATTTTGTAAGAGGATTGATTCTACACACGGAAAGAGGTCCGTCTTCATTCAACCTGGCAGCCATTGAAATGCTGCGCGCCAAGACGTGGCTTGTTTGTTGCCTGGCGACAGTCCAGCCGTTACTGTCAGAAGTGACGTGTCAGTTGTGGGTTAGTAGTCAAGATTCCAGGCTGGACGAGAATGTCTGTCAGACCTTTTCTTGTTAACGTTTGAGTTCATTAAAACGTTTTCTTCTTCTTTCGAGAGTTAATTAGGGGCCAAATCTGACCATGAAAATGGGAATCATTGAAAAAATAGTTCACTGAGTAATCTTGATTCGCAAGCAGAACGGCACACAAGTAATAATGCTAACAAAGGAGGGTGGAAAAAAAGACTGCGTAAAATGAAGTTCACGCTCTCTGCTCAAATTACTGAAACGTGTGGTTAGCGCCTCTTATATTATTCAATAATCTCTCCCTGTCTCTCTCTACATATATATATATATATATATATATATATATATATATATATATATATATATATATATATATATATATATATATATATATATATATATATATCCTTTTCTTTCGTGTAAAATACATCTCTCACATACTCATGGTCATATATGTTTTAAGCCGTGGATCATTAGGGGTTTCGGGTCTGAAAACATCATACCCTTTCTCCGCGCCGGTGCAAACGATAGTAATCACTTTTACGCCAGCCGTCAACTAAAACAAGCTGTAACGAAAGAACTGGACACACACGCATAAAAATACGCTCCCCATATATTTGTTAAATGGGAAAAACACAGCAACCGTAGTGAGGGAGCAATGAGGTACTAGATATTAGCCAAATATTACGTTTTATAATGTTTTTGGCTGCCCCAATTCTCTCTCCCTTAATTATAACTCCATTGTTAGATTAAATTTTAGTTTGAACCCAATACCCACTATATATATATATATATATATATATATATATATATATATATATATATATATATATATATATATAGGGGGTGCGTTTTTGTGTGTGTGTGCGTGTGTGCGTAAATATAGAAGTTGACAATAAGTTCAACATCGAACGGCGATATTATGTTTCAGGCTTCAACGCAATCTTCAGATATAACCTGAAGTTTGTGTTCTAGCTGAGCAGACCTTAGTTACATTTTCTAGGAGAGAGCCTGTTATATAGCGTGATTAACAATTTGAACAAGGCCAGCAAGCTCACGAACTCGGCTACAATAACTTCTTGCTTCCTGCTAGCACAGCTATCGATGACCCACAAGAGTTCCGTCTACCCAATTTCAATCACAAGGCTTGGGTGGTCAAAACGTAGTATGATATTCAGGCACTTTCCAAAGGTGACGCACGCAGGGATAGACCTCATTCCAGTCTGATATCATCAGGATGTCTCATGGTCAGAAAGCGAACGTTCTAACCACTTTATATATATATATATATGTAAGCAAATGTGTGGATGTAGATCCGACGGTATGATGAAAATGTGGAAAAGACAAAGCAAAATCCGAATATGTGAGTTTACTGTTTTTATTTTGTTTTTGTTTTTGTTATTCTGTCGACGTCAGACGTTTCGGTCAAATAGACCTTCTTCGGGACATGGTTAATGGAGACATATTTATATTAGATTTAAGTTTGATGGAGAGACGATATATACAGGACTGGTCAGAAACAGAAAAACTGAAATTCTAAAGTCAAGTATTCTTTCTTAGAGTCGGATATGCTGGCGTCGCGTGGGCGGCAACTACGAAGACCTGCGCACCGGGAAAAAGATTGTGTCCTAAGTGGAAGGTGAGGGGGACTATTTAAAACTATAGCTTATCGGTACGTTTGTCACGCATTAGTCTCGCCACAGAGCTCGCGATCTGAAAGAAACCAGGTCTATTATTTACTGTGTGTGAGGTGGCTATCATGCCAGCCTCATAAATCTGTCTAAGGTTCTTATTGTGGATATATTTTAAGATCTTCACAGAGTCGAAATCAAAATTGTGATCAGATTTGGCTATGTGTATAACTAAAGCACTGCTTAGATTACCGAGGCGAATGTCACGTTTATGTTCGGAAATGCGAGATTTCAATGATCTACCTGTCTCGCCTACATAACTCAGGTTGCAGTCTCTGCAGGGCACCTGATAGACGCAAGCATCGGATGTAATATGTTGTCTGCTGGTATTACTCAATATGTTACGTATAGATTTGGTGGGTAATGTAGTAGTTTTAATTTTTAGCGCGTTTAGATTGTTGGAGATGTGTTCGGTCAGAGGGTTATTCGGTAGAAAGATGCGGCCAATGGGATTATCAGGGGCAGCTGAGAGTGTGCCTCTCTCCACCTTTGATGTAGTAGTAGTAGTCGGTATGTTGTTATGTACTGATGGACGAACTCTGTGGATTTTCAAGGCTTTATGTTTAGCGCCGAGTATTAGTTGTCTCGGATACGAAAGGCTGGAGAAGGTATCCTCGATATAACCAAATTCGTCATCTAAATATTTTGCTGAACAGATTCGCAGAGCTCTCAAGTAAAATCCGATAATAACACCTCTCTTAGTCCTAGTATCATTGTGAGAGTAAAAGTGTAAGTAGTCGTTTTTGCATGTGGGTTTACGATATACTTTGAATTCTAGTTTGTTATTATTTCTGGTGAGTAGTATGTCTAGAAAAGGTAGAGAATTATTCGATTCAAGTTCGTGAGTAAATTTTATAGTAGGTTCTACTCTATTCAATCTATCGGTGATTTTGTTTAGATCATGTTTCTGTATATATATATATATATATATATATATATATATATATATATATATATATATATATATATATATATTTGTGTATTTAGGCAGCAATCCTTCTTTCATGCACATTTCATTAAAAACGACTGACTATATAATTTCTCGTGCGATCTAATAAAATTTTTCTTTTCAGAGGATAAATCATATAAAAACTGTCCGAATTTTCTTTTTATCCGAGCGCTTTCGGCTATACATTTAGCCATTTTCAAGGATTATATTTTACCTGTTAGAATTAGAAATATAAATATAAATAGATAATATATATATATATATATATATATATATATATATATATATATATATATATATATATATATAGAGAGAGAGAGAGAGAGAGAGAGAGAGAGAGAGAGAGAATGTTTCGCTGCATTACGGCGATATCAGTGTGGAGGGACGTGCCATTGCTTCAAGTAGATATCGAAACACGACGTATTTGACAGCAGTCGGAAATTCTCACCCTTAGGCCTCAGAGAATCTTGGTGGGGTATGCTATATTACAGTATCTAAAATAAACGTGAACATGGTGAAACAAATTGGGAAATCTCTAAACGACGCCTTTCGCGGAAACAATATCTGTTGTGTTCAGCTTCTTCAGGTAAGAATGGGAGTCATAACTGGATGTAAAGAAACATCCTTTGGGATTTCTGAGGATAAGAGATTGCCATAAATCAGATTACCTTATCACATACGATAAGCAGTAACAAAAAAAAACTCTCTAGTTTCGGTGGGCTGATTTAAAACTCAACAGAAACTAACGACTCCAATATATATATATATATATATATATATATATATATATGTGTGTGTGTGTGTGTGTGTGTGTGTGTGTGTGTGTGTGTGTGTGTGTGTGTGTGTGTGTATAAACAGACTGAGAGACATTCTGGTCTCTTGTCATCGGCTGTGATAAGGAGGTTTGATTTATGGCCCCTCATCCTCAGAGATACCAACAGAATTTTTCTCGTCTAAAATTTTATCTTTCGGCAAAACGTGTCGTTTATAGATTTTACATTCTTTCTCATTATCTACATATATATATATATATATATATATATATATATATATATATATATATGTGTGTGTGTGTGTGTGTGTGTGTGTGTGTGTGTGTGTGTGTTTGTTTGAAGCCTTTCGAATCCGCGAATTAAAATTCTTTGTAGCTGTAGAAAAATGATTAAGAATAATACCAAAGTTTTCTTTCAAACAATATATATATATATATATATATATATATATTACAGTGAGGTGCACCCTGTACAAGACCCTGATGCCACTCATGGTAGAGGGTTACAGGTAAGAGGTACAGTTTATGTATATAGGTGGGGAATATTTGAAAAGAGTGTTTGTAGTGATCGGGCAAACATCCTCTTGGGACTCGGTTTCACAGAGCAGTGTTTCGAGGATGAAGCTGCTCGAGTGGAACTTACTTCTCACCAGTGGAATACGGAACTATTGTGGGTGCATTGCTATAATGTGAATGGAATGGTCGGTTCCTAGACGTGATGTTTAGAAATGCCGGAACCAAAGAATGCAATTCGTCCGAGCACGTTCCATGGAAATAGCGGTAGAGCAGTGAGAAGCTTGGCACATCCCATCTGTGAGACAGGTTCTTAAATTTAGAAAATTATGTGTCACTTAATCTTGGGTAATTCAGGTAGGCTTTCTTTAATGGATGAAGGCGGCAAGGGGGACGCTACACACTACCTCCAAAATTCAACAGGCGCAAGATTAAGGTCCGATACACTTCCGCAATATCAGTCTGCAGAGAAATAAAAATCTCCAGACCCGACCTCATTTTGGCTGCCAATTCCTATTATATAAAAGAAATTGCCTTCTAAGATAAAAATCCCCACGCCTACTAGAGGTCACATTCTAATATAAAACTAACATGTAATCCAGTGTATATCTTCATGGAAATCAAATTATCATTTTAATGTCCATGTTTTTTAGATATATCTAGAGATGATGTGTAACCAACACAATACTTGACTTTACTTGACTTTACTTGACTTTACTAACGGACACGAATTTGCAAATATTTCTCACCTCTAGTATAACATGTGCCCGTTAAACGTCGTGCAAGATAACTATATATTGTCTAATGACTTCTATATTTGTAAATTCTAAATCATCACCAGTTAAAATAATGAAGATTGAAATTACTGACGAAGTATTTTAATTCTTGATTATTAAGTCATCCTCAAAATTCTATAATATTAATGATTCAATGAGTTTTGATATTTTTTAGATGGACATTCGCCCCAAACCCCAAATTGCTACAAATCCAAAGCAATAACCTGAAAGATTTTGCCCTGTTCTAAAATAGCTAAATCCTTTTGAGACATTCATATGGATGACAGACACGGTGCCAGACCCGTTCAGAAATATGTAAATTATCAGCTGTATATAAAGTCTTTCCAAGTCTAATGGCTAAAAATGGCTTCCAGTGATTGAAGCATGTCTGCTTCAGCCGGGACCATCGTTTCTACAGAATCACAAAGAACCGTGCCATATAAAAGACAACTGCATTATTTAAGGACTATCAACAGAAGCCATAACTAAAATAGATAACATATGCAACTCAACGAAAAACTTAACGGCATAATCATGATGTTGACAATCCACACTGCTTCAAATTCCTGGTTAGCAAGGAAAACCACATCAATATTGGAAAGTGCAATAACAGCTACGAGACTTGAGAATAATATTTTCCGGAATAATTCATTCAGGAGAAAGAATTTATAAATTTCAACCAATAATATTTTTTGTTCGGTCATTCAAAGGTGAATGTTCACTTATAAATAAACGGCTAATATTACCAGTAACAATCTTATTACTTTTAAAAAAATTTTTTGCAACGATTTTTGTACAATAATTAATGAATACTTATATATATATATATATATATATATATATATATATATATATATATATATATATATATATATATATATTTCTATTTATTATATATTTACATTCATATTTCTATTCATATATAGGGTGACCCCAAAAAACGGGAATTTTTGAAGTGCTTATTGCCAGACATGAGCAAGTGGCAACACTGCGAGACAGTGACCTTGAGCAAGTAAACATTTCGCCATTTTAGTAACGAGAATGAAATTCACAGTATCCTAGTTGAGATGTTGCAGCAGTCAATGAGAAATCTCAACAGCAGATTTCAAGAATGCATTCGTACAGGAGGACGCCATCTACAGGACGTAATTTAAAAACAAAAATGAAAATTCCATCATTGTTTCTTAAATGGCATATTTTAAGGTTTCAATTACTATGAACTAAATATTTTTCTTCCATCACTCCTGGTTTTATTGGATTGTTAAAATGTTCCCGTTTTTTTTGGTCACCCTATATATTGATATTTAATTTATATATATATATATATATATATATATATATATATATATTTCAACACCATTACACAATAACTTAACAATTAGTGCAATGATGACTATTTTAGCAAATGCCTTTCAACGAGTTCCTTGAGAAATCATTTAAAAAACAAATGGATGTATCGTAATAATCAGTGTATCAATAAATCCGTAACATAAAATATTAATTTTAATTCTAATAAAATATTAATATTATTAAAATGGACCGAAAGTGCGACGCTAAGATCAGAAGACAAAATGGGATGGCCAAAGATGCCTTCCAAAAGTCAAGTAGTGTATTAAGAAACAGAAAGAAATTGTTAGAAATAAAATTAAGAGTATTGCACTGTTACGTGAAATCCGTACTCCTAATATGGCAGCGAATGCTTGACAATCAGTTCAAAGATGAAGAAGAGACTTGAAGCAATAGAAATGTACAGAAATAGCCTTTGGCCACCATGGACTGAATATGTGAGCAACAACCACGTTTTGGAGAAAATGGTAACAAAAAATAAACTCATACTTAACATCAGGGAGATGCATTGGAATTTATGAGGCATATAATTAGGAAGGAGGGCTTGGAAAATATGATGCTCACAGGACAGACTGAGGGAAAGGGGGACAGAAGAAAGCAGCGCGTAAAATACTTGATGAGCATGAGCAAATGGATGTTAGAACATGGTTTGGTAGTAATAACAAAAAGACAAAACTTGTTAAGAGCTATAAAGTAAAGGAAGATGTGGAGTGCCATGGCCACCTACTTTCTGAAGGGACACGGCATATAAAAGAAGATGGTGTTATATAAGCATGGATCGTACAATAATCGACTGGAGTTCAAACTCCAGCCTAATCTATTATACTCAATTTGCGGTGATCCTTTCCAAAATCAAATTGGCTTTTCATTTCAGATATATCACGCCATTTATTTTCCGCAGAAAGGATTTTATCCTAGAGAACCTTTACTCTGTGGAACAGACTCCAGTGTTGATCCTTTTTTGAAGACCACTATATTAACCACTTCAAGACTTATCTATCCTACATATCCTCATAATCTGCACTTATTTTACTTCTTCCTTCCTTGCAACTACTTTAGTCAGTAACCCTCTAACTTGAGTGGGTCTTGAGCTTTTTATTGCGTGAATATTTAGTATAAACAAGTCTGGCGTCAGTAGCATTTTAGATGTCAGCCTATAAGCACCCTAAATTTAATACGTGGAGAAAGAGACAGAAAACTTCACGATTTTTAGCAAGAAATCATGAAAATTGATAGATACTAAAATAAAAGAGAGATTGTGGAGATCCTTGATACCCTTTGTCTTACATGTCATGTAAAAAACATGAGTGAATGCTTTCAGGTAGACCAGGTAGATAGGACATTTTAAATAGAAATACCTGATAATAATGATTATAAGTTGGAATTTGTGATAACTGTCGTGCGTACGCATTGATGCATTTTTGTGTCTGTGTTTAGAATATGTGGAATAAGTTTTATACATTTTACTCTGTCCTGAAAACGACTTCTATTTTTGATAGATCGCTTCTGCTAGGCAAAGAATTTCTTGTACTGTTTGATGTGCACTGTAGCGTGTAAACAAGTCGGATCCATCGAGACAGACGTTTCAAGAGTCACCGCCCGCCACATCTCATCTTGTTATGATTCCTAGAACTCTCTGACGAATAACAAAGGAACCGAAAATGCCAAACAAGCAGGTGTGTCACAGCTTGGGTATTTGCACAGAAGTCGAGGCAAGAGGACCACAACAAGTCGCTTAAGAGAATGAAGAACGGAAAAAAAAACATTAACGAAAGAGGAAGGTCATTCTTTATCTTGTCTTAACAAAAGATGTTAAATAAGAAAGTAAATATAAAATATAACGAAGCGTGGGAGACAGATCTCTATCATTATTTGTTTCCTGGGAGGAGACCAGTGGAGGTACTTAGGTTATTAGTTCTGAGTGTTTTACTAACTACAATGTTAAAACGATCAGATGAAAATATTTTAATACTCGCCACAAACCAATCAAAGATATTTTACTTATGATGTTCGATGCCGTTTTCATCACAAAGTTTTTACATATCTTTCGCTAATGAAGAATAGACTTCACAACATCAAAACAAGATTAATCCTTAATTGTTCACGCTAGAATATGTTCATAATGTTTGAGGTTCTATATTATGTACATACTTAATTCTTCATGCGATATTATATATCATTAAAAAATAGAAGCAAAGCGATTTTGCAGTTCACGGAAAACATTTGCCAACTGATTTACAGTAATGCCTGAAATCACATTAGTTATTTTAGCTAGACTTAAAACTAGGTACATTAAAATTTATAGCATTTTTTACAGATTATTTCTATCGCAAATACAAAAAAATTATAATTTTTTTAAAGTGCACACGAACTTTATGGACGCCCTATATATATATATATATATATATATATATATATATATATATATATATATATATATATATATAGTTAGACGTAGAGAGCCAGACAAACCTACCACGGTTTCACCTAAATGGATCGTTAGGGAAGCCCGACCTTCCCTAACGATCCGTTTAGGTGAAACCGTGGTAGGTTTGTCTGGCTCTCTAGGTATAACTAGGTCTGCTCTATCCACTGTATTGACCACTTTATTTAGTTTTTTTGCGTACTCGTATCGGTTTTTTTTATTTGGGCCTTGAATTTGCATGCTGGACGATTATTTTCGGCAAACGTACATGTTCTTGGTTCTTTCTTTTTTATATCGTTTTTCCCCCTTTGTTATTTGTTTGATTAATTGCAAATCATGACACCGATTGTTTTCCAATCGAGTATTTTTTATACTTATAAGACTTCTACTACTACTACTACTACTACTACTACTACTACTACTACTACTACTACTACTAATATATATAATTGAAATCTGCTTTGAAAAATTAACAAAGCCTGAGTTAAAATTTTATGTAGTATCAATAGGTTTTATAGAAGTTATTTAATATATTCGTTTTAATTCAATCAAAAAGGTTATAAAAATCATCAAAAATTTATCAACACCTTTAATACAACAAATAACAAACACATATGATAATCACTTTGAATCCTTTACATTTTAATGGAGTGATGCTTCTTGTCTATAACAACCAGAGATCTATCATTCATTGATTCTGTTAATTTTTTACTTCAGCAGGTTCAATTTCCGATATGGTAATTTTGATTGCTTTCCATATGTCAGCTTTGCTGTTAGATTTTCGATCGAATTCAGCTCAGAACTTGATGGTGACCATTCCATTATCTCCTCTCTTGTAAATCTTTGATGATCAAAAAGTTAATGGGTAAGCTTAGATAGATGAGAAAGCACATTGTCGGGCATAAATACTCACTTCACTTTGAAACTGCGAGACTGGGACTTGTAACATACAAAGAAAGTCTTTTTCTTAAAATCGCAATAGTTAGCACTGTTGAGTTTAACGTTCAATGGTTCAATCATGGTTTCGTCGACAATTCCAGCCCCTATCATAACACTACCACCCCCTTGTTGCACACTTTTAGCCACAGCCACGCCTGAAATGGCTAAAAATCCATCTTTAGGCCCATCCATTAGGTTCATCCAATATCACTCGAGATTCTTCCATGAAAATTACTTTAGTAAAGCAAATTTTCACATATTTCTTGGCCGAATTTTGCCGCTTTAAATATTTGCTTTCCTCGTCTAGCATGAAACAGCCTGTTGCCTCTGAGAGTTGACTTCAATGTTCACTTTATATATATATATATATATATATATATATATATATATATATATATATATATATATATATATATATATATATATATATATATATATATGCGTGTGTGTCTGTGTAAGTGTGTGTGTCTGTGTAAGTGTGTGTTATGTGTATGTGTAACACCGTTAAAGAATTGTAGAAAAATGCTATAGATTTAAGTACTGTCACTGGAAACACATTTTTTTAATACGAAACCGATTCACACAAAAACTAACACATTTTTGTACACGGGCCAGCTTCAACTTGAATTTCTATATTCGTACATACTAATCAATCAGTGATATCATATATTCTGTATTCTTTTAATTTGCAGGTAATTAGTATTTGTTGTTTGCTACGAAATGTTGTAGGATCGCATCAGAAAATGTTCGACAATATTTTTCTCTCCTCAAAATGGATATTTAAAATAAACTTGAGATTGATAAATCTAATATTTGTTTTTTCTGGAGCCAATGTTTCGTGATAAATGCGATCAGTTTTAGTTGGCTAATTGGTTTTTCAGTTAACCTTTGACCAGGAGTTGTTCGTTTGTTAATCAAAATTGAAATTCTCGAAGATTAATTAATTACTCGAATTTTCGCATATTTATTCGAGTATATTGTATCATAAAAATTGCTTAGCGATATTGACACGTAAAAACATACGGATAGAGTTATTTTTCAACAACAGATATTAGTATTATAATTAAGACAACTTACAGCTTATTCAGAAGTGGGCTGCTACAAATTATACACATACACAAAACAACGTCAAATGTGACACACACATTCTTAGATATGTCTACATTTGAGAATGTGTATGTCGCATTCTGTTTCTTTTTTACTATTATTGCAATAGTAAAAAAGAAACAGAATGCGACATACACATGATTCGGTTGAATCGTAAAGGCGACAACATCAAAAATATTTTGTGTGAATTTGTTTCGCAAAGTGCCTATGTAAATTCATTTCCTTCAAAAGTTTTTTTTTTATATTGTCGACTGCAAATATAATAGGGTCATTTCGGCACTGTCTGTGATTCAATCCACCAGAAATTCGAAAATGACATGCTGTACTGTTTGGCATTTGCGATGATACATTTCCGACTATTTGGGTGTCAATCTAAGGACAGTGCAGGCAGTGACGATTATAAGGGGGGAGAAGGAGTCAATTCCCCCCCCCGAATTTTGGTTGGCCTCTCGGTTAGCCCCGACTTTTTTAAGCTTAAAAAATTTATGAAACTGATCAGTCTCTGATTTTGATAAGATTTGATCTTCAGTACTTTTCCCCTGTGTATTTTCTTTTTCATTTAGCTTTTTTTATTACATTCACATCTGCAAAGATCAGCTACAAATGGTAAAATAAGGACACATACAGAGACCAGTTTAGCAGCGACTATATCTCTGACTATGTTTAATACAAAAGTATTTCTAGTTTAGAGATATCAAAATAAAACTCCAATAACTAAACCCATCTGCTACAAATTATCCAGTTACCGAGTATA
This sequence comes from Acanthosepion esculentum, assembly GCA_964036315.1. Taxonomy (NCBI): domain Eukaryota; kingdom Metazoa; phylum Mollusca; class Cephalopoda; order Sepiida; family Sepiidae; genus Acanthosepion; species Acanthosepion esculentum. Next base: position 87,341,413 of record OZ038487.1, read on the forward strand.
CCACAAGTCTGACCATTCAATCAAGCTTACATTTTTTGAACTAGTAGTAGGGTAAATTAACACTGTTCTTTAAGAAGTAAATTTATTTGAATTTTGATGTAAAATAATTTACATTAACTTGGTATGTTAACTTGGGTTTATGTCAATTCAGCTGTCCTATTTGATGTTTTGTTTCGGGGTGATGGAGAAATTATATTTAAATTATTTCCTTATTTCAAATTAGCTTCTTGATCGGTGTTTGTCGAAAAGATAGGTTCATGTTTTAGCTGATTTTGTACGCCTCTAGTGCTCACAGTATTTCGATTGATTTCGTTGCATTATTTTATTTTTGCATTTATTTTTTCTTGCCTTTATTTTTTGTGCTTCGAAACAGATTTGTAGAGGAAAAAAATCAGAGCAGACAAACACAGTTCTGCTAGTATTGATGTTCGTATAAACCCTTTGATTTTGTTTTGAAATTAACCTCTCTTGTGGTCCAACAGCTTGAGAGTGGAAAAGATGGCAAGAATAGATTAGAACTCCACTAGTATTAATGAAAAGTTATTCCGTTTAATTTAGTGAAGTAACATACTTATACTAAAACTCATTCCTAAGTTGTGTTTACGATAGTGGTCTAGTATCAAAATAAAGACGCTGCTTTTATTTCTCCCCCTCCTCTGTAGAAAAATCTCGGCCCCAAGTGCCCCCTCCCGACTTTCAGTTTTCCAGAATCGCAGGAGATACAGAAACAATTGGACGAGTCTAATGTTGATTACGAAGGTACAGCATCATGGAAAACACTTTCTGAACTTTCAGATGAGAAAAGAACTCCCTAATTTGTTGGCGAGGTCCTTATACGCAACTCAGGGGCCTACATGAAGTGCCCTGTGGAGGTATTGCTGCCTTGGATCAAAAGGCTGTCTGATGGAAGACCATATGTCTGGTAACCTGACTCTGCGCCATGCCACACAAACAGGAAAACACAATGATGGTTGTCATACACTTTCTGCGACCACATCACCCCTTACATTGCCATATATTTCCATAGACTTCAAACCATTTGATTATTATGTATGTGGCGCAGTTGAGCGAGGTACAACAAAACTTCTTCTAACATCAAAGATGAACTGAAAGCAATGATTATAGCAGCATTCACCATCATAAACAAGACGAACATCAAGAAGAGTTACAGAAGATTCCGAAGTTGTCTGGAGGCCGTGGTTGAATTCAATAGTGATTTTATTGAAGGAATTTAGTCTTTGAAGATATTTTTGGTTAATTTTGGTAAATATATCTGTTAAATGAGATGTCAGTGTTATTTTCATTTCTGCGTCATTTAGGCGACAATTTATACATCATGCCCTGTATATCATTTTTGCAATTAAAAGTTTTTTCAGGAAAATAATTTACTCATTTCTAGTGACTGTTATTTACTCTTTCCATCAATGATGGCATTTTCCTTGTTAACTTTTTGCTTGAGGCATTGTGGAATATCAACACATTTTTTATATCATTTTTTATCTTTAAGTTACATTTGAAAAAGAATGGTCATCTTTAAGACGTATTATATTAGCTAAACTGATTTTCAGAACAGATATTTAACAAAATATATTTCTTAATCTAATGTTTGCTCGTTTTTGTCCTTGTGTCAAACTTTGTTAAGTTTAGCTATTTATCCGTACATACTCCGCGTGACCTCAGCGAACGCCGGTAAATAATTACCTTCGTCAGATACAGGGTAAACATCTATTCTCCTCGCATGTCAAGGGGAAAGACAAAAGAATAACATCGCCTTAGTCTTTCTGTGTTATCATTAACAGTAAAAG
>OZ038487.1:87350717-87523217 GCA_964036315.1 Acanthosepion esculentum
AGTTCATTTATTATATTTGAATTTTTTGCGAAACTTTCTCGGCTTGAACCAATTTCCAAAATCTAAGGAAATGCTAACTATATAAAAGGCAACATCTACAGATCTTCGATGTCTCGGTAAATTTTCATCACCCCTCCTATATATAATAATATCCTGTATATCTCTGTCTCATTCTTTCTGTTAGCATTTAATGCTGGATGTCTCTAAGCGTCTTAAACAGGGACTTTTTTCTTTTTCGATATACATATCACATTTTAGTGTTTGCCGATTGTGTTCTGTCGTACCAAAACAGGCACAAATTCCGCAAACTGACTTCACTGTTCGTATAAATAATTGCTCTAAGCGGAGTGTACAAGACGTAATGTGATAATGTGACTGTATAATCGACAAAGTAAGTCGAAAGTTGTTATTAGTGTTAGGATTCAGATATTAGTGTTCAGGAAAGTAAAGAAGAAAGAACGGTCGAAGAACAAAACAGAACACAAACAAAGGTGACGTCGCATGAAAAATCAAAAGAACAAAGAAGCGAAGAACCAAGAATAAACGGCAACAAATAAATAACAGTCAGAAGAAGGAGAAAACAAAAATAAAGAAAGATAGAATGATGAGAAGGCATAAAATAGAAAGGAAAAAGAAGAGAAAAATAAGAAAGACAGAAAGATAGAAATATAAGAAAAAAGAAAATAAATGAAAGCAGATAAAAAAGAAACGTACAAAAAGAACAGTAAAGAAGGAACGCAGAAAGAAAGAAAGTATCAGAGAAAGGAATTTTAAAAAATAATAAAAGGGAAAACAGAAGAAAAGAAATGGATGAAAGCAAAGTAAATAAAACTAGAGCAGATGAAGAGAAAGTTAAGAAAGGCAGATGGCAAGAAAGACATTATAAAAGAATAAAATAAATAATGGTAGAAAGAAGGAAAGACATGGAAAAAGAAATGAAAACAAAAAAAAAACGGATGGAAAGAAAGAGATGAAAACAGAAATTTAAAGAAGCAGAAGAAAGGCAAGCGGAAAGACAGAGATGGAAAAACCAAAGAACGAAAGATGACTGCAGAAATGATAAAAAGAGAGAAAAAGAAATAATAATCTCGCTATAAAAAAAAGGCTAAAAAGGAACATGAAATATCAAAACAAAAAACAAAAAAATCATATGAAAATAGAAAGAAAGAAGGAATGAAAAGAAAGAATGAAAAAAGAAAGAAAAATAAACACACAAAGAAAGGAAAGAAGAAAAGAAAAAAATGACAAGAAAGAAAGAAAGAAAGAAAATTGAGAAAGGAAAGAAAGAATGAAATAAAGAAAGACAAAAAGAAAGCAAATAAAGAAAGAAAAGAAGAAAGAAAAGAAAGAATGGATGAAAGTAAAGAAAGAAAGAAGAAAGAAAGAAGTAAGAAAGAAAGAAAAGTAATAAAGAAGGAAGGAAATAAGTAAAGAATGGATTGAAAGAAAGAAAGAATGAAAGGAAAGATAGAAAATAGAAAGAAGGAAAGAAAGAATGAGAGAAACGAAAGAAAGAAAGTAATAAAAGAAACAGAAAAGAAAGAAAGGGAATAAAGAAAAGAAAGAAAGAATACCAGAAAGGAAAGAAAGAAAGGAAGAAAAAAAGAAAGAAAGGAAATAAAGAAATCAAGAAAGGAAAGAAAGAAAGAATGAATGAAAGGAAGGAAAGAAAAAAGAAAGAAAGAAAATAAAGAAATAATGTAATGAAGAAAGAAGGAATGAAATAAAAGAATGAAAGGAAAGAAGGAAAGAAAAAGAAAGTAATGAAAGAAAGAAAGTAAAAAAAAGAAAAGAAAAGAAAGAAGGAAAAATGAAAGGAAAGAAAGAAAGAAATAATTAATGAAAAGAAAGAATGAAAGAAAGAAAGAATTAATGAATAAAAGCAAAGAAGTAAGGAAATAAACAAGAAAGAAAAAAAGAAAGAAAGAATGAAAGAAAAGAAAGTATAAAATGAAAGAAGGAATGAATGAAATGAAAGAAAAATGAAAGGAAAGAAAGCAAGAAAAGAAAGAATTAATGAAAAAAGAAAGAATGAATGAATGATAGCAATGAAAGAAGGAAAGAAAGAAAGAAAAGTAAGAAAGAAAGAATGAAATGAACGAAGGAATGAAGGAAAAGAAAGAATGAATGGACACAAAGAATGAATGAAAAGAAAGAAAGAAGGAAATAAAGAAAGGAAAGAAAGGCATCTTAATAATACGAGATAAGAAAACGATTATTTCAATAATTGAAAAAAAAAGCAAATCAATAATAATAAAGCCAGCATGAAAATCTAGATGTTTGGAAAGAACAAAAAATTGTAGAGGCTGAAAAAAAACTGTCGATGAAATAGAAGCGAAAGGAACACACACAAACTACAGAGGCACACACACACACACACACACACACACACACACACACACACACACACACACACACACACACACACACATATATATATATATATATATATATATATAAAACCTCTTCGTATAATATATTGAATTAGAAAAGAAAAACCATGTGAAACAAAAACAAAATACGATGTCGGTAGGAAGAAAGATACCCGGGCATAGAGAGAGAGAGAGATGGAGTGAGTCAAAAAGAAAAGAAGCACGTCAGGAATGAATGAAATAAACAATTAGCCTACATGAAAGAAAAGAACGCGAAACGAAAGCGAGGAGGGAAATTAACGCAGGGTTAAAACGGTTCTTATCTTTCAACTCATTAACGAATGTCATGGAACAAAACCTTAAAGAGTTCGCATGCCTGATCTGCATGTCACCCACAGGAAATGAGATACACACATCTGCTTCCTTCGTCTTAAGTTCGGATTACGTCATTGATTAAAGAGGTACGCTCACAGGTTTAGTTTACTGTATCTGACTGCATGTGCGCATGTGCAGGACTGACGAGAGTACAGAGAGGAACTTGCACTTCAGACGTACGGCGAAATCGCGGGGAGTACCGAACTATATATAATATATATTTATTGTTATCTTTCTTTAATAGTGTCTGTTTTCTCATATTTCTGACACTCCCTGACTTAGTGGCTTCATTGGCATGCTTGGGGTGAAATGATTATATATATATATATATATATATATATATATATATATATATATATATATATATATATATATATATATATATCGGTAAAGATTATTTGGCAATCCGTATGTATAATTCCAAACATGATATAATCCAGAGAGCTCAATGTAAAAACAGAGCAAACATTTATATATATATATATATATATATATATATATATATATATATATATATATATATACACACATATATATATATATATATATATATATATATATATATATATATATATATATATATGTGTGTGTGTGTGTGTGTGTAGGCAGAGAGGGAGAGAGACAGATAGAGAGAGAGGAAAGAGGTAATAATAGTTCCGAAGGAAAAGTGTGTATATCAAAAAGAAGGGACAAACCGCAATCGTTTTTGGTTGTAATGTGTTTTTTTTTAAATATCTTATACTTTATTTTACATAATTTTACTACACGGGTATACGGTCTTGCGACCTTCATCAGGCAAAAAGTGGATATTTCCATTTATTAATAAAAGAAATTTATTTTTTTTAATTTTTAATTTTTAAATTATTTAAAAGGAATTTAATAATTTTTCTTATGTTGTTGTTAAATATTCTCGATATTAGACATTGTTTTTTGTGTGTTCGTGAACCAAACATCTTCCTTAAACTGGAAATGAAAACTTCTGCGTGAAGGGTAATAAAACAATTAAGACTGGTCCGAGGAAGGGTGAGAAATATATGTATATTCTTATCTTTTAATGACCCCTGTGTGTTCTTAGATCTATTGCCATTTTCTTGTGATTTTGTCAGCATCCGTACACATACGTATATTACCTCTCCATACATACATACTGTCTTATTATAAGGAATAAGTATACGCATATGTAACACACATTCATACACACACACACACACACACACACACACACACACACACACACACACACACACACATATATATATATATATACATACATACACACAAACACACTTCCTATGTTGAGTAGGGTTCGCGTGTGTGCCCGTGTGCAGTTTTGTTTTTGTTAATATATGCATATATCTATCTATCTCTCTCTCTCTCTCTCTATATATATATATATATATATATATATATATATATATATATATATATATATATATATATATATACCAGTACGCGCATGTATATGCGCACTTCTTCACTATACATACTTATTATAAGGAATTAGTATACACACATACACACACAGACACACACATATATACATACGTATATACATACATACACGTACACACACTTCCTATGTTGTGTAGTTTGCGCGCGTGCCTGTGAGCAGACTATTGTTTTTGTCAATATACGTATACATATTCTTGCTCCACATATACCCACGTTTGTCCAAGGTATTTGGCCATTATGTGTGCATGTTATATGCTTTTGCGTGTGGGATTATGATCTATTTAGTGCTGGTTTAAATTTGTTCATGAAGTTTTTCCTTGTATTTGTAGGTAAGAATAATTGTCTGTTTGGTATATTGGTATAATTTTAAATTCACCCTGGTTACATTTATAGATTTGTTGTGATACAAAGAGTTTTCTGTTGTCTGGTAATTATATGTTACTTTTGTGTAGGAAGACACTGTTGTTTAATTGTTGGCTGATACGTATATATGATTTCTTGCATTTTGTGCATTTGAGTGCATAAATCACATTTCTGGTGTTGCAGTTTTATTTTTTTATTATGAATTTAGTTTAGGGGTTTTGAAAAGTGTAGGAATTCCTTCTATAATGATGTCACAAAACCCACATCTTTTTTGTTGCATTTTGTGACTCCCTGTGTTGTGTGTTGTTTAAATTTGGATGAGGTTAATATGTGTTTTAGGTTTTTAGATTGGCGTTTTCTTTTAATTATTTTGGTTGTTTTAATATATTTTTCAGGATAGGATTTTATTGTATTTAAAGGGATATGAAAATATATTTACAAAATAAAGAAAAGAAAGATGAGATACTATATATGTAAAGATATTATTTTAACCGATGTAGAAAAGGAGAAAACATATCGTCGACGAAGGAGATTTAACGGTATTAGAAATAAAAGCAAACAAATTCTTGGATAGATGAGGAGGAACGCGATCATAACATTTCTGCTTTCATCAGTATGACTGATGCTAAACTCCAGGAGAGCGACTCGCATCGGCTTTCCATGTTAACATTATCGGCTGACATCAAGTGGAAGCCCTACATTGTATTAACTGCTAGGTCAGCTGTTGGTTCACTCTACGGTGTTTGACAAGTTCTCTCTTCAGGAATCTATCTTACATATCTATAATCGCCATGTTTAGAAAATTGCTGCCACATTTGGTCCGGTATTCTTGTTAATTATTTAAACATTCCTGATAATATACAAAAGAGAATCAGCAGTATTGCTGGTCCTCACCTTGCGTCTTGGTTGCTGTCATTTTCTCACCGCCATAATATTCCTTCCTCTGCCTTTTCTATAAATAATATAATGGTAATTGTTGGAGTGAGCTCATCACTATGGTACCTAGACTATATGTATTTAAGCACAGTACAAGATTAGCAACAAGTTATCATCAATTTACAGTTGAATTGACAAGTGTTGTAACTTAGAAATGGTAACTGAATGAGGGATAACCAAAAACAGCGGTTGGAAATGAAATGGTAATCTTTATAACATCAACACAATACAATACTCGCCAGCGGATTAAAGTAGGTAACCCACTGCTATTGATGGACTACTTAGCATATTATCCTTACTTATAACAATGTCCAACGTATTTATGAGGATAGGGACATACCTATAAATCTTCATAGGTATGGTATATAACACCCCACTTTTTTAATTTACTGTGCAGAGATTCAATAGTTTTTCCTTTTCTGGTGATTATTTCATCCTCGTCGCCAAAATGTTGAAAGCTACAAAAGGTTACTGAATGAGGCATAACCAAAACGGATGTCGGAAATGAAATGGTAATCTTTATAACATCAACAAAATACAATACTCGTCAGCAGCGTGAAGTAGGTAAACCACAGCTAGTGGTGATCTACTTAGACAGCATATTACCCACACTTACAATAGTGTCCAACGTATTCATAAACCTTAATGTTATTTATGAGGATTAGTTTTCGCGAATGCAATGAACTCATCTGGAAATCGAACTCGACTCTCCGATTCAACAATCCTAGCCGTCATCCATTACTCCATCGTGATATTATATGTATAATAAAAATATCAGTTTCATTCTCGTTTTTCTTTTTAATTCTACTTTACTCATTATATTAGTCAAACTTTCTTATTACCAATTTTTAGCATTGCATTTCTATTTTCGATCTATAAGTATTTAATCTCGTTCTTCTTTTAATATTTGCTTACTTTTTGCAATATTTACGATTGTCACTGGTCAGGAATTAATGAAAGGCTTACTGACAAAATGAGTTACCTTTACCCTACAATATCTAAACATTTAATCTAGAAATGTCTTAAATTATTTTACTCAAGAAATTGATTTCAGAGGAGAAAACAAGATTCAATGTGATCAAGAATTAACTTAAGCATTACTTGCAATATAAGACTATCATAGTGACTATAATTTCTCCCGAGGTTTTTCTTCTCAGATGTTTATTAATGTTTATCCAATATATTCTGCTCGGATCCATGAATCGTCCTGTGTTTATTGAGAAAAGTGATGTATTATCTTCTTCCAATAATTTCTCGAGGGACATATGTTTTCTGAATTTCTACGATTCAATGTTTTCATTGTTACGTATCTTATTCGGAATAATATCTTTCTTTTCACTCTATTCGTTCTTTTGTACTGTTCACAATACTGAAGAGATCAGCATTTCTTATTTTATTTCTTATTTGAAATATATTTTGTTGTTATAAACACAATGATTTTGACTGATATATTTTTGGATTGTCGCGAGGTTGATATAAAGTTGGTTACATCTCGGAAGCAAAAGTTAATTCAAACAAGATTTGCTAAAGTCAAGAGGCATGTCGGCTATATTTGAAATAATCTGTTTTGTGTGTGTTTGAAAAATAGTTTCCGACTCTTTGTACTGAGTGTGCACTAGATCTGTTCACAGGTCGCTTTGATTTGATCTGATTTATTCCTTTTCTACGGCTTATCAACTCAGGTTATTTGAAGCCCCTAAACATATTTAAATTGTACGAATACTTTTCAGAAAATACTGAGTTTAGCGATAGAATTCTTACTAATTAACACATAACTGGGGAAGAAATAAGTGAATCTTCTCAAGAGTATTTGCTTGCAAGTGAATATAACAAATCAAACTGATATTAGAACTCGGCTATCCTCACAAGTTGCCGTAATTCTTGCTAAATTGACGTGCTATCGACTCGGAAGGAGATTGTGTTTAAATTTCCATAACTAAAGCGTTGTCACAGTAATGGAACACCACCGATTAAAAAAAAATATCCCTGCGGGAATTACAACATTAAAGGCTCAAAATTCACAATCATACCAAATATGCATAATTAGCGAATGGACTTTGAATTTCATCTACGTTCCTCCTTTCTGCATGTCGGCTCAGAATATTAAAACAGAAATAAAACGAAAAGTTTCATTTCCATCATCAACACTAAGATATGGATATAATCCGCCAAGAAGTAAGGAAAATAAAAATAATTGTAACAATTTCGTCGTCGTCATTAAAACACTTCTGAATTATATGATACATATTATCAATAATCAAGAGTGGTCTCCCCTTGTTTTGTTACTCTGAGAGAGCTATTTCTGTTTAATGGGACTATAAAATAACATTATACTCCAACCTTGTATTCTCAGTTGTATAAAGCTTTCTTAAAGCCTATACCTGCGTATTTTTGTCATTACACATATATAATAATTTATACATTGATAGTAATATATTATCGCCTTGTTAATAAAACATTTCAATCAACATGTCTTGTGCCTTCATGAAAAGAAAAGATACGAGAGGAAGTGATTTAATTATTTCGTAGTTACCTATGCTATGTAGCTTTGACATATTTATAACGGATATTAGAATAATCAAAAAATATTCTGGCAGCAAACCTCGTGCATACGGAGATTCGTTAAATTTACATAAATAGAAAGAGGTGTAAGACAATGTTATGTCTTCTTCTCAGACTTATTCAAACTATACCGAACGGCGATTCTGATATAATTAGAGGTACGACCAGGATTAATTATCCGCAACCACAATTTTAATAACATCATGTACGCAAATGGCGCACTGTTGATAACAAATAGAGAAAGAAAAAAAATAATTGCCTTCTACAGAAGGTATTGAAATAAAGCTAGAAGAAAGACCTAAAACATCAAATGTAAGAAAGAATTCATAGTTATTGCCGAAAAGAAACATCCCAATATGAAAATTTTAAATTGGAGATCGAAGATCAAACACCTACAACAATTTAAATATATGGGAAGTGTTTTAAAAGAAAACGGAAAGTGCGACCCTGAAATCCAAAGCTGCATTGCGATAAGGGAATATGGCTTCCAAACACTAAGCAAAGTATTAAGAAACTTGAAAACTTCGTTAGAAACAAAGAAAGAGTACTGCTGCGGGATATCAGTTCTCTTATATAGCAGTGAATGCTGGACAATCTCCTCATAGCTGAAGAAGAGACTTAAAGCAACATCGATGTAGTTTTACAAAGGATCATGAGAATAACATGGACGAAATATGCGAACAGCGACGATGTTTTAGAGAAAACAAAAACTAAAAGGTAATATTATACGTATCATGAGGAAGAAACAGTTGAAACTTCTAGGGCAAATAATTAGGAAAGAGGGCTTGGAAAATCTGATACACATTGGACAGATTGAGAGTAAGAACAGGAAAAACTTCGCGTGACCTATATAAGCTAACCTGCGTAAATGGACGGTATAAACAGATTTAGGAAAGGTAAAAAAGAGAAAATTTATTACGAAATACGAGGAACAAGAGAACATGGAGAGCCCAAATCGACAACGTCCTGAAAATGACATGACACGTGAAGGAAGAAGCAGAAGCAGAAGAAGAAGAAGAAGAAGAAGAAGAAGAAGAAGAAGAAGAAGAAGAAGAAGAAGAAGAAGAAGAAGGAGGAGTAGGAGGAGGAGAAGAAGAAGAAGAAGGAGGAGGAGAAGAAGAAGAAGAAGAAGAAGAAGAATTTAAGATTGGGATGCATTATTAACAATCGTAATCTTACAAACCGTTACGAAGTGCGAGTCACCTTCAGAAATGCAAATCAAACATTGTTGCTTTAAATTCGCTTTAAGTAAAAGGGATACAGATTGTTACAAATACAAAAAAATAAAATCTTAAGCTGTTTAATATATAAATTTGCACACCAGTACTTTTAATTACTTTAAACAAGCAGACATTTAGTTACCATAAATAATAAAAGACAGAGCAAATTCCTTTTTAAAGCAAGAGAAAATTAACCTAGCAGTTTCAGTTTCCCACAGACATATAATAGATTTTGGATTTTAGAGACCATATTTTTATTTGGAACCCATGGCTAAATTCCAGAAATCAAACACTGGCAGAAAAAAATATTTGTGGACAAGGAAAATTACAGATACCCCTATTATAAGTAAAACGCCGATGAAACTAAAACATACTGCCGATGAGTAGAGGGATCTCGATCTCGCAACACTGTTAATCTCTCATTGCATAATAAAATAAACTTTTGATTTTTTAAAAATTTTATTCCTTTTTTAAAAATGTATGATTACTTCCTATGCTGTTTCCAAAATTGATGGTAACTGACTTTAAAATCTTTAAAAAATTATCAGAGGTACGCAATTATCCAGGGACGCATTTGTCTAATGAGGCCAATATCCAGGGACGCAGTTGTCAGCTACAGCTCCCTCTTCAGTATTATATATCTTCATCATTTTTTGCCTGTACGTCGTACCTATTATCATCATCTAATTGTTATTATTGTTGCTAATATTTTTTTAATTACAGAAGATCGCGATTAAAGAAGGAATCGAGTAGAAAAATTATTATTATTATTGTTTGTATGTTACGTTTCCTGCTTTCTATCCTGTAGAGCTGGGCCCAAACTGTGGTCCTTAGGCCCTGTAAGAGAACTGTCATTTAAACGATAGCACATTTCTTAGTTTATGGGATGTTCCTAGTATGGCAATCTTCTGGGTAACTTGTATCTTGATCTTACCTGGGACACGAGGCTCAGAACTACGATTACTATTGGTACAGGTTCAGTCTTCATTACCCACATCATGTTAATCTCCATCTCCAAGTCCTTGCATTTAAAAAAATTCACGATTATTATTATTAATTTTATTATTATTATTATTATTATTATTATTATTATTATTATTATTATTATTATTATTATTATTATTTCTGAATGTTGTGTATTGCGTTGTATCCTGTAGAGCCGGGTTCAAACTATGGTCCTTAGGCCTTGTAGGAGAATTGTCATTTAATTGATAGCACTTTTTTTTTTAGTATATGTGATGTTCCTAGTAGGGTGATCTTTGGGGCAAATTGTATGTTGATGCTACCTGGGACACTGTTAGTAAAATTGTCCATTCTTTTTGTCACGAAGCCCAGAGCTCCAATTACAATTGGTACAGTCTCAGTCTTTATTCCCCACATCCTGTTATCTCAAACTCCAGGTCTTTGAATTTCCGGGATGCAAATGTCCAGTAGGCAACTCTCCTAGAACCATTTTAAGGCTCCTAAATATGGATTCAGAATTTTGCTAGTAGATTAAAACATTGCTGCTTGAATTTAATGGAAGAATAGTTGCGTGTTCAATCTCTGGCCCGAGTATTAAGGCCAATGGTAACAGGGCTAATAATTACCGAAAGGTGATATTAAGAGAAAAGGATTTATTATTAGATATGGTCAGTAAAACAAGAACAATCGAATCGACGCGATTTAATAAAGAATTCAGTTGTAAATCACTTGGAGGTTTCCTGGATGCGCATACCCATGAATAAAAGCCGAAGCGATTACTGGTCAAAGCCTTTTGATAATAGAAACAAAGAGGACATCCGTCCGACTATAAAAGAAGCCATTATGTGAATATTAGTCTGTCTATAAATAATGTAAATTATATGTCCACGCCATTCAAATATATTTTGAACTTTCTATTGATGTTTAGAAAAATAAAGTAGCAATGAATTCGCAAAAACGTAGGTTTGGTACAAGGTAACGTGCATTGAACGATCAATAGAGATCGAACCCAGTACTAATTATCGACAAGTTTAGCTGGTAGAGACTTATGCTACTATTACGTATCCCATTCCGTGTACAAGAGGAAGTTGTAGATGAGATTATTTTAAAAGTAAAAGAGAAAAACTTTCTCTTGAGAATAATTTATCTCTTGAAATTTTCGCTATATTTTTCTTTTTTTTCTTCTTTTTTTTTTCGTAAGGAAGCATCTGGTTCTTTTTGCAGCACTCACCTTTACTTTCGTTCTTTTCCCCTCGGGTAGATGCAAGAAATTTGTGTGTCGTGACCGAGTATTGCTTGTGTTTATTCAGACCCGCAGACGTCAGACGACACAGAGGTTTGCCATTGATGTCACGTGACTGCAGTTTGATTGATAACCAACAAGCAGCCAGTTGTGACAAATATGGCGTCTCTCGCTTAAAACTGATATGCAGTATAAATCAATGCCAGAAGGAGTTTAGTTACTTTGATTAATTCATTTAATTCTTGCCTTCTTCCTTCATACAACTGGCGATGTCTCTTAAATACGAGTGATAAATTACATAAAAAGTACATAATCTTATCCAGTGAGTTTTGATTTACTATTTATTTTTGGTATTCTATAAGTTTAATTATCATAATATAATGTATTCAAAGTTCACCCTTCTCTTCTATTTGTAGGCACATAGTATTCAACCTCCTATTCATAATGATAGTCAAAGTGAGCCAGTGGGAGATAAATTACCGCTTTAAAATTTATTTGAAGTGTGGAATAAATATCGAATGTTCTTAGTACGTTATACGATACAATATGACAGTTTGTTTTGTTTAGTTAATATATGTCATCATAATTTTCTATTAGACCATTGCATAGATTTTATTACTAAAATTAAAGTTATTGAATTATACCAACTTTCATATATATATATATATATATATATATATATATATGTATAAAAGATAAATATTAGTTCTTCGTTAGTGCCTTTGCGCTGAAATCCTCTAGTAATAGATTTTTTCAGTATCTGCTCAGTTTCGTGTCCATATGTAAACAAAGCAATCTTCCAAAGAATTAATGGATTTCATATTTATTATTCCAAAAAATTTTATGATATATATATATATATATATATATATATATATATATATATATATATATATATATATATATGTATGTATGTAAACAAATATGTGGATGTAGATCCGACGGTATGATGAAAATGTGGAAAAGACAAAGCAAAATCCGAATATGTGAGTTTACTGTTTTTTATTTTGTTTTTGTTTTTTTGTTTTTCTGTCGACGTCAGACGTTTCGGTCAAATAGACCTTCTTCAGGACATGGTTAATGGAGACATATTTATATTAAATATAAGTTAAATGAAGAGACGATATATACAGGACTAGTCAGAAACAGAAAAACTGAAATTCTAAAGTCAGAGTATTCTTTCTTGGATTCGGATAGGCTGGCGCCGCGTGGGCGGCGCTGCGAAAACCTGCTCCAAGGGAATGTCCAATTTTCGGATAGAATCTTCGCACATTTTCCCGGATTACGTCAAACTCTAACTGGAATCATCAGTTATAGACCTAAAATTTTCGGAGAAACACACTTTTAAAAAAGCCACGCTTCTAGGACGCGAACTAAAGCAAAAAAACAGTATGTCTCACAACACAGCTGAGAAACTCCGTTCTGAGGTGGCCAGAATTAATCATAAACATCTCAAGAGTTTAGAACTAAAACTTCACACTTTATGCAATCGCACCAGTTGGAAGAAGATGGACAGAGCCGATCTAGTCACAAACATCTCCAGTACTACACTTAGTACCATAGAGACTGAAGCCCTTAGCTTTGGTCTAAAGTTTGCAACTGTTTTAAAAAACAACATTAGCAAACTGATAAATCTTAATTACAGACATAGTGACACCGACTTCCATAAACGATTTACCCAAGGCATCTTAGCTGCCTCCTTGGCCTGCCAAAATACGGAGTTTACTTTACCCAAGAGGTATATGAACGCTTTAAAATCCCTGTCTACGAACAGTGATATTACTATATCTCCTTCGGATAATGGTGGAGGGGTCGTAGTCATGGATACCGCTGCGTACAACCAGAAAATGTTGGACTTGCTCAATGACAGAGACACTTATGAGCAGATCTCTCCTCTACAGGTTTCTAAAAATTTAATAAGTCCTATATGAGTCTGATTCGTAATGAAGATAAGATTTGGCTATCCCTTATTAATTAACACCCCACCATCCCTAAAATCTATGGGCTCCCCAAACCCATAAACCTGACATTCCTCTATGGGCCCATTATTTCGGGCATAGGTTCAGCCCCTCATAACATTGTTAGGTTTCTAACTAAATTTCTCACCCCATTTCTGGGCACCATAAGTCACGCGCATGTAAAGAATTCAGGTGCTCTTCTCAATAAGTAAAGCAATATTGACATAAGAAACAAATCCCTAGACAGCTTAGACGTTAAATCCTTATTCACTAATGTACCTGTGAATAAATGCATTAAACGGTTAGAGAACCACCTTAAGAAAACTGATTTTAAGCTACCTATCCCCATCTCCATATGCATCAAATTATGCACCCTATGCACATCTCATTGTTACTTCCAGTATAACGATATCTATTACAAACAAAAATTTGGCTTACCAATGGGTAGTCTTATCTCTGGATTCCTAGCATGCATATTTCTAGAATTTCTTGAGTCTGGACCTTTCAAATATATAATCCCTGATGATACACATTACTTCCGTTACATCGATGACATTTTATTCATTTACCCACAGAAACATGATTTAAACAAAATCACTGATAGATTAAATAGAGTAGAACCTACTATAAAATGTACCCACGAACTTGAATCGAATAATTCTCTACCTTTTCTAGACATACTACTTACTAGAAATAATAACAAATTAGAATTCAAAGTATATCGTAAACCCACATGCAAAAACGACTATTTACACTTTTACTTTCACAATGATACTAGGACTAAGAGAGGTGTTATTATTGGATTTTACTTGAGAGCTCTTCAAATCTGTTCAGCAAAGTATTTAGATGACGAATTTAGTTATATCGAGGATACCTGCTCAAGCCTTTCGTATCCGAGACAATTAATACTCGGCGCTAAACATAAAGCCTTGAAAATTCGCAAAGTTCGTTCATCAGTGCAAAATGACACCCCGACTACTACTACTACATCTAACGTAGGGAGAGGCACACTTTCAGCTGCCCCTGATAATCCTATTGGCCGCAACTTTCTACCGAATAACCCTCTGACCGAACACATCTCCAACAATCTAAACGCGCTAAAAATTAAAACTACTACATTACCCATTACCCACTAAAACTATCCGCAGTATATTAAATAATACCAGCAGACAGCATATTACATCCGATGCTTGCGTCTATCAGGTACCGTGCAGAGACTGCAACTTGAGTTATGTAGGCGAGACAGGGAGGTCCATAAAATCTCGCATTTCCGAACATAAACGAGATATTCGCCTCGGTAATTTAAGTAGTGCTTTGTTTGTACACATAGCCAAATCTGATCACAATTTTGATTTCGACTCTGTGAAGATTTAAAAATATATCCACAATAAAAACCTTAGACAGATTTACGAGGCTGGCATGATAACCACCTCACGTACAATAAACACCAGACAGGGTTTCTTTAATATATCAACATTCCTAGCAAGATTAATGCTTGACAAACGTACCGATAAGCTATAATTTTAAATAGCCCCCCCCCTTCCACTTAGGATAAAATCTCTTCCCTGGGAGCAGGTTTTCGCAGCGCCGCCCACGCGGCGCCAGCGTCTCCGAATACAAGAAAGAATACTCTGACTTTAGAATTTCAGTTTTTCTGTTTCTGACTAGTGCGGTATATATCGTCTCGTCATTTAACTTAAATTTAATATAAATATGACTCCATTAACCATGTCCTGAAGTAGGTCTATTTGACCGAAACGTCTGACGTCGACAGAAAAACAAAAAACAAAAACAAAATAAAAAACAGTAAACTCACATATTCGGATTTTTGCTTTTTCTTTTCCACATTTTCATCATATATATATATATATATATATATATATATATATATATATATATATATATATATATATATATATATTATTTATATGTACATATATATATATATATATATATATATATATATATATATATATATATATATATATATGTATGTATTTATGTATATATATATATATACATATATATATATATATGTAAGTATGTGTGTATGTCTGTATGTATGCATGTATATATGTGTGCGTGTGAAAGTTTATAAACGATGAGTTTCTCCGAAAGTGTCTGTGTTCTCTCTGCCTTCATCAATTTAGTTTGTAATAGTTCAGTAAGTTCAAAGTTAAGAAGAAGAAGAAGAAGAAGAAGAAGAAGAAGAAGAAGTAGAAGAAGAAGAAGAAGAAGAAATTAATTTAGCCACACCCCCACCGATGCATTTAATTTACAATGCACTTCCTTTTCTTGTTCTTGTTCTTGTTGTTCTTCTTCTTGTTCTTCTTCTTGTTCTTGTTCTTCTTCTTCTTCTTCCTCCTCCTCCTCCTCCTCCTCCATCTTCTTTTTCTTCTTCCTCCTCCTTCTTCTTCTTCTTCTTCTTCTTCTTCTTCTTCTTCTTCTTCTTCTTTATTACACCCAAAGTCGTGCCTTTGTTTATTTATTTTTGTAAATAATGTTGCTTACTTTAGTTTTTTTTTTAATAAAATAAGTGTTATGTGGTCATATGATAAAAAATCACCTGAGGATACTGTAACGTAGCGGATACAACTGACCTCCTGATTTTTAAAGTTAAAGTCTCTACATTTATTTACAGTTAATTGTACACTTGATTTTTACACGTGTATTGAGTACTTTTTAATCCTACTGTTTACTGGTCTGATTCAACTCTGACCATTAACCTTTTATGTATTATATATAAGGTCTTTGTCTTTAACGTATCTTGTGATTCAAGTACCCTTTAAAGCTCAAGTAGAACTCATACATCCGATTTATGGCAAAAGATGGAGGAAAATGTTTGGTTCCTTGTAACAATCCAGTAATTATCTGACAGTTGCTGCTATACTCTATCTATTCAAGAGCTTTATCAGACCCAAAATTTTATCTGTGACATATATATTACGGTTCATACATTTTATACCACCCGTGGTATTTTTTAAAAAATTAGTTGATTTTTACTATAAGAGACAATTATTATACATGGTTTAAAAAAAGTGAAACGTGAAATTTTATTATAAGAAAAAGAAAAAAAAGCATTTCATGTTTTAATTTGGCACTCGTCAAAATATCATTCTTTAGCCGTGATTACTGCAAAACGAAAACTTGGCATTCGTTGCAGAAGTTTCTCAAAATAAAATTTTATAAGTTGTTCCATTCTTTTTTCACTAACTCTAACAGCTCTTTTACATTTCTTTTTACACTTCTGTCAAGCTCATCCCTTGCTAATTCTGAAGGTTTCTACAGATCTTTGAACTGTCGTGTATATGAACTTATAAATAAACAATATTAGAAAGTGGAATATTAAACGTGGTTTGAATCACTTGGTGATATCAAATTTTTCCAATATAAACTTTCGTCATAATACAGTTTTTATTTAAGTCTAATAGTACCAGGCCTTAATTCCAGTTTTGGGAGGTTATAATTGATTAAAAATGCAATAAAAGCAATTGAAAATACTCACTGAAGTCATTTCTAACTTCTAAATTATATTCGTCCGTGTATTCAATTTCTTTGTTTAATTATTTCACCACAACCAAGGAAATAACGTGGGTATTGAGAGTAAGAAGATATGAGGAAAAATATCAATATTAAGAAGACGGAGCAGTAACAGCACAAGTATTAAAATAACAGAAGACAACGATTGACATTGCATTTAAATTTTTGCTGATCAATGTTGACCGGAAACCAAGAAGCTGGAAGAAATTCCACAATCGAGAAGTGTGAGAAAAGCAATTGTTGATATAGAACTTACGGTTACATCTATCCCTATCAACTATAAAATGATGAGACATTGCCGCCATTGTACTACAATGCTAAAATTCATAAAATATAGGTAGCACAGATGAAATGTAAACAGAATAATTACCATGAAAGTATTTATAGAAAAGTCACAGTTACATAAGTGACTGAAGCCGAGATGTCAAGTCAGGTCCAATAACATTGCATATACTTCTTTGGATTTTATGAAGAATCTCTAAATATATACTAGAATATCCAAACCAGATTTGGCAGGAATATTCAAAGCCTGAATGAAAATATGTAAGACAAATTCTGGTCAGTGTCCAGCACGACAGACTTTACCAAGATTCTTAGCAGCAGACCTAGTAGTTGATTCCATACAATCTTTCAATTTTATGGAAGAGAAAAAGGTTAGTCCGAGAAGGCGCAATGAGTCGCTCCCCTGGTGGATAGCATCTGCCATGCTGATGGACATCAAAATGGTGTCTCTCAGATGATTAAAAGAAAGCAGTTGCGTCTTAAAGGTGTTAGAATTAACAAATCATTTCTTAGTCCATTTGACGACGGAGTGTAGCTTATTAGTGTAGATCAGCAGCCAATTTAAATATTCAGTTTCACAGCAGCAAAAACATTTCCGCATAGCAGGCTTTCGAATTTATCTGATAAAAATATCATGATGACTATCTGTTTCTTCTAGCTAAAATTTGATTCAGGAAGATAATCAGCATAACATGAATAAATATACAATTATTATTCATTTTAAAATTGTGTTTTCATACTATTTGTAGCCCTAAGTTTTGTGCTAATATTTTATATGCTATCTAAAAACAAACAACACGGAGCTTTAATGCAAATAAATTGAAATTCATTGACTCGCGTACAGATCTTTATTTCGATTGGGTTATGATTTTTTCGATGTAACTGGTGATAACAGATATCATATGCTGATATGTCACTTTTTCACCCAAGTTCTACATTCTACTTTTCATGTGTTTATGTTAGTTTCCACAAAATAATATACAAGCAGATATCTAAAAGTTTTGATTATCAGAGATTGGTAGCTGATCTCTCTTCCGATCTAACGATAATTTCCCAGTGGGGAAAAATACTGGCTGGTTACGTTCAGTACCTCTAAAAGAAAACTGGTTACATTCCATCACCGTCGATCTGACCACGGACTACCGCCAGTCACGATGAACGAATGTCCCCTCGACGAGAACCCTTGCCACGAGTGGGTGTTGGACCTCAAACTCACACCCGACCTTAATGGAATTCCTATACAGGAATCATCGCTAAAGATGCAGGTAATATGTTCGGCACTCTGTACCACTCCAATAAGTACCTCATTCGATCGTCCACATTTGTATGAACCAGATCAGGTCGAAAATGTTGTAATGTTGCCATATTTAGGCAGGAGCAGACCGGACCTCGCTTTCCAGTCCTGATAGAGTTCAAAAGCCTCACCGTGTACTTAGGGAAGAAGAACTATTTTCCACACTCCAACCTATCCCCCTCACGTGCGGGTTTTGGTGAGTCTTTCTCTGCTCTATCACTACTACCATGAAGAATACCCGGACGAACTGCATCTACTGGTTCCCCCAGGTCCGACTAGGACCGGCCATGCAAGTTACATAGTAGCAAATCACGCACATTTCCTCCGTATTCCATCAGCTAGAAGCAAGTCCCACCCAATGAACTTCTTCCCGCGAACCACTGCCCTATCGAATAGACTCGCAAGAGGATGTTTCCCCGACCACTACAATCTTAACAGGTTCAAGTCTAGAGACAACCGCTATCTTCTCCATAGAAAAAAAAAAGAACTCTCCGTAACGTTCTAACTTGAGTGGCCCGCGGGCCTTGTATAGGGTGAAGCTTACTGTAAAAAAAAAATAAAAAAAATAATAGGATGTTTTTCTAGTGAGAGCGAGGATTAAAAAAAATAAATTCTAAAATTAAGTGAAAAGAAATAGGTGCCATTCGATAAATATCTTATTTTCACTCAAATGACTTTTCATTTGAGATTTAATTTTTTTTTAAATCCTGTATATTTGAGTAACGGTGGAGTAATAGATAGCGGCTTGGATTGAGGAATTCTAGAGCCGAGTTCGAATTCCGGTCGAATCCATTTCATTCACTTACGGGCTAAGACCCTTAGGACCGGCCATGCCACTTACATAGTAGCAACCCACGCACATTCCCCCCATATTCCATCGGCGAGAAGCAAGTTTCACTCAAATAGGTTCTTCCCGCGAACCACTGCCCTATGGAATAGACTCCCAGGAGGATGTTTCCCCGAATCCTCTTCTTCTCCCACCAGGACAGTCCGGATTCTATAGCCTTGGATGGTAACTGGTCTACCGCAGAAACAAATGACAACCTTCTGCGGGAAAAAAATCTGCTTCGTCAGTCGTGTATCACGCATGGTATAAAATGAACGATATATTGAAAACACAAAACCGATTTCACTGAAGAACTACAAGATAATTATTAATCTAACGCTAGTCAAAACACAGAAATATTAATAGGAGTAGAGAGGTCTGCTTATCACTAGGTTCACACTCCTTCCAAGATTTTTTGAACCCTATTAGAGTTTTATCACTTGTTTCTTGTTTAGGAGTGTGTATTTTCTTTATTCTCCTAAAATCTTCTCATCTTCCTCCACCTCAGGAACCATTTACTTTTTAGTGACACTATATCCTTGCTTGGGGTGACATGAAAACAAAACAAAGAATACACTCAAATAAAAACAGGTATAGACATTCAATTAAATAAATCATTGTATAATTGACTTACTATATATTTACAAATATTGAATACATCTACCACCACAGAAGCAAGATGCTTTTCAAAAGCTAAAGAAAGTATTAAGAAATAAAAAAAACAATTCTTTGAAAATGAAGAAAAGTGTAGTAAATTGCTATGTAATATCTATATTTCTATACGCTAGTAAATGCTTGACAATTTTCGCACAGATTGAGATGCAAATTTAAAAGAAAGAGATGTGGTTTTACAGAAGGATGCTGGGAATGTCATGATGGGAGCATTTGAACAACGAGAAAATTTTAAAGAAAATTGGGGAAAAACGAAATGAAAATTTCTGTAACACATAACGATTGAAAACGTCTGGGAGAGTTTGATACAAGATACCTTCTTTATATACCGGGTTCCCTCAGGACGTAGGCGATAATGGCTTCTCACGTTTCCTTGTTCTTCGTAGCTCCTAATATATTTTGTCTTTTTTATTTCTCCGAAACCTTGTTCCACCATCATTTTACTCAAGCTCACCAAATAGTTTATACGTTTTCCACTGTTGCCTTCAATCTGTCCTGCGAATATCAGATTTCCAAAAATCTCTTTCCTCATCAAGCGCCCTAAAAATTTCACGTCTCTTCCTGGTGATAATTTAAGCTTCCTTTTTTTGCTATTTTCTCTTAAACTTCATCGAGTGATCAGATGTTCGGTTTATGGTATCCTCAGCATCCTTCTGTATAGCGACATTTCTGTTGATTCAAGTATCTTATTGACCTTTGAGGAGGTATTCACTACCATATAGATGGAATGATATCACGTAAGAGTGCAGTACTCTTTTCTTTGTAACGAAATATTTATGCTTCTTAATACTCTGCTTAGCTTTTGGAAAACATAATTTGCTATCCCAATGCGCGTTCGAATTTCACTGTCGCACATTCCGTCTTCTGTTAAAACACTTCCTCAGGGAAGTATTTGTATTCGTTTGATTTTGATATCCCAAATTTGTAATTTGTATTCTGGACTCATCCTTTTGCTGACAACCATACATTCTGTTTTCTTGCAGTTGATGTTTAATGTTTTCTTCTCGTTTTCCTTCGCTAACTTCAGTGCCAGTTTTTTGTAGTTTACTTTCAGTGTCGGCAATCAACACTGCGTCATCTACATAGATTATGATGTTAAAATTGTGGCCACCGGCAATCAATGCTACTATGATTTCTAAATGTATCAGTGCCGTCTCACTGCCTAGTTTGAATAAACCCGGCGAGAGGAATCATCATTCTCTTACACCTCATTCTATTAGTGTATATCTGCTGAACTTATTTTCTATCTGTCTGCAGGTGGTTTGCTGCCAGTATAGATTCTTAAATATTCTTATATACTTTCAAAATATGTCAAGGTTGCTAAGCCGTCCAGCAGCTCTTTATAACATACATTATTGAATGTCTTTGCATAATCCATATAACGTACACGACCTGAATATGTATTGCTCTTTCTGATATCATTCTGAATATATTTCTATTGAAAAGAAAAGACGAAGGAAATAGCGAGTGGTCTACCTAACGTTCTTGTGTTAAATGGATGACAGAACTGCGACCTGGAGAGAATGTAATTGTTGAAACTTGACTAATGCATGGAATAATAATGCAACACAAAATGTACTTAGAACAAAATGTATTGAAACAAGAAAGTGTACACAATATTTACATATAGTCTTTTGTATATTCCTGGGAAGACCGTTCCTGGAGAATGTGTTGACTAAGTCGCAGTCGGGCAGAGTCTCTAGTTGAATCTCTTGATTCGTCCCTCTGTCTTCCCGGTACCAACCATATTTATATAGTCGGTACTCCACTATGCAAATTAGGTGGATCCTACCACAACAGTAATGGGACAAACACTGCTTAAAACTATATTTTTTAATCAAGTTCACCCCAAGGAAATCATTAAAGCCACTGAGACGCAAGTGGTTACCGGGTGTGGAAGAACTAGCAACTAGATACCCTACTAAAGAGTGAGAAAAAAGAAAACTCAAGAGCTCATTAGAAAGCAATTGACAGTGCATTTAAATTTTTGAAGATTAAAGATGGTTCCGGAAGATAATTCCACAAGCGAGAAATGCGAGAAAAGAAATTGTTAACCTATAACTTACGGTTACACGTAGCCAACTCTATCTGTATATCAAAGAGATTCTATTGCCAATCTTGTACAATGATTATATTCATATAGTCTAGGTACCATAGCGAAGAGTTCATCTGAACAATTGACATGAAAGAATTTATTGAAAAGTCACAGAGACAATTTTACGGCGGTGGGATAGAGACTAAAATCAAAACTAATGATCTGAACCAATAATATGACTGATTCTTCTTTGGATTTTTATTGAGGATCTCTAGATATATACCAGGAGCAATAGACTATATGTGGCAGCAATATCCTAACCATGGGCGAATGGTAGATTTATAGATACGTAAGATGGATTCTGGAGAGAAAAAATTTCTCGCACGACACTGCGAACCAACTTTCTTAGCATCTGACCTATCGATGGATTCAATATAGTCTTTCTACGTAAGTCGAGAAAGTTAGCCCGAGAAGGCACAAAGAGTCTGGAGGTCAGCATCGCTCATGTTGATGGAAGGCAAATATGGGTCTCTCACCTTAATAGAGAGGAGATTAGTTTTGGAGGCGTTAAAAGTAACAAGCCCTCCTTTGCCCCATTTTACAATAAACTGTAGGTCGTTTTTTTTACATCAGCCGTCTGTTCCCACCTTAAACAAGATCGAGGGTAATTCTCCCTTACAATCTGAACGAACACAGCCCATAAAAAGAACATTTTAGATAACTTACGCCGACGGAACTTAACTGTTTTACGAGACGCGCCAGCTAAACACCATTTTATGGCAGGCATTCCAGTAAACATGTGTATGTAAGATGTTGAGTTAAAGAAAGTACAAAAAAAAAATCTGAAAATTGTTTCTCGGCTCTTATACATGCATATCCAAATTTTCAAACTTCTAACACAGATGTGAACGTTCTCCCCGTGGATAAAATGAAATTAGTTGAAAAGTCGGCAACGTTTTCTTGACTTATAAAGAATTGTATAACTTCGAGGCTTTCTCTGCTTATTTGCCGGCTACATTTGGCAATGAGCACCTCTGTTAATGACTTCTTCGTATATAATAAATATGCTCACCTCAAGCAACATTTCACGCAAGCTTCAGCAACGCTCCTAATAGGAGCTTGGTATGTCGAGCTCGGCTTCTAGTTCATCGCTTCATCCTAATTGAAATTTGAAGTGCCATCTTTTTTTTATTATTTTCTTTGAGCTCTTAAATAATTGAAAAATAAAACCTGAAGCTCTTATTTTGAAGAAGTTACTTTTCCTTCTCTGTTTCTTTTTTCTCTATTATACTTTTTCTTCTTTTTATTTTTCACTCTGCAGTCAATCTTCTTCTCTACGTACCTTTTTTCTCTATTATATATATTTTCCTATCTGTTATTTTCATTCTTCAAATTATGATCCTTTCATTTTCTATCCTTTATACGTCATTCAATTTTGAAGAACATTCCTTTTTTATTTTTTTAGAATATTTTCTTTTTCTTTTTTCGTCGGATTTTAATATTATTTTTATTTATTTATTTATCCTTTCGTTCTTTCATGTTTTCTTCCTTTCCCGTTTTTCTATTTTCTACATTTTGTTGTTTAATCTTATTAAATACGCTTTCAGTTTCCTTCGTACTTTATAAAATGAAAGAAGAAGAAGAAGAAGAAGAAGTAGTAGAAGAAGAAGAAGAAGAAGAAGAAGAAGAAGAAGAAGAAGAAGTAGAAGAAGAAGAAGAAGAAGAAGAAGTAGAAGAAGAAGAAGAAGAAGAAGAAGAAGTAGAAGAGGAAGAAGAAGAAGAAGAAGAAGAAGTAGAAGAAGAAGAAGAAGAAGAAGTAGAAGAAGAAGAAGAAGAAGAAGAAGAAGAAGAAGAAGAAGAAGAAGAAATTAAAAAGAAAAGTGTAAGAGAATTTATTAAGATAAGTTTCATGATTTTCTTATTTCGACTTCATTTAACGCCGACTGCTTTCCTTAGTTTTTCTTCTACATCTTGCAGGTTTTTTTGTTGCTTCTTCATTTATCCGAATGATTTAAAAAAAATTATTATGCATCTGTTGTTTCATTTTAATTTATTCCTTTATTCTTCTGATTATCATTTTGATCTTTCTTCTTTTTCTTTCTTTTTGAATACATTTCTTAGCTTCTTTCTTTCATTCTTCCTGACTTACATTTCCTTTACATTTCCAACCATTTCTTCTACAAAATTAATTTTTTTTAATTTACTGCTTAACGATTAATTCCTTCTTTTCCAAATACTCTTCATTTACTTTTACTTTTTGAAATTAACTTATTTTTCTTCCTTTCATATTTGTCCCATTCTTAAAATTGCCTTTCTCTGCTTCTTTACTAAATTCTTCTTTTCTTTCGGTGGATTTTACAATTTATATTCTTTCTTCATTTTTTAAAATTTTTTTAAATGGCTTATTGATGATTTTTTTTTATTTCAATTCATTTTTCCTTGAACATTTTTTAAATTCTACTTAATGCATCCATACTTTTCTATTTAAATTTTGAATTTTCATTTATTTCTTATTGTCTGTTTTTTTTTAATATTCCTCCTATTTTCGTGTTTTTACTTATTTATTATAGATTGTATAAAATGTTTCTTTAATATTTATTTGTACTATATTTAAAATTCTTATTATTATTTTATGTTTTTTTTTTTTTTTTTACACCATTTCAATTGTTTTTTTTTTAATTTTGTACTCATGATTTTTTAAATCTTTCTTGGTTTATTTTATTTGTTACTGAAATTATATTTCTTTTTTATATTTTAATCATTTGTTTTTTTTATTTTTCACCATTTTTTAAATTTCTTCTTCATCTTCTTCATCCGGTTTTCTTTCTGTCTTTTTCTCTTTTCATTTCCTGTAATTTGTTTCTTTCTTCATCTTTTGCGGCGATATTCATTGCTTTTCTTTTAATCGATAACAAACTATATCTGTGAGAAAACCGACAAGTTGAAAGGCAACTAGTCAAAAACTAATAACGAAAATACATTATCAGAAATTCAAACAACTTCAAAGACTTATTACTCTTCAGTTACTAGACAGTAAACAAACAACATGGCGTGAACAAGTGAGCGAAAAACGAGTTACATAACTACACGTTTGACTCCTTCATACCCTTCAGTAATGTAAAATGAAAAACCAAAGATAAAAATGAAAGAACGTCATCACAACGTAAAACAATTATCTTGATTCGTAAACTATAAGGTATTTGTGCGATGTTTTAAAAAATGTGACTATATCCAACTATTATTTTGATGCACAAGGACAGATAGATTTTGGAAGCATGGTATTGTACTATATTTGAATTTGGCGTTTCACATGATAAGTGAGGACGCAAAGTATTTTTTCCAATTCCTGAGTGTTTTTTGAGGAAATGAGGTTAAATATTATATTTATGTTTATATTTCATTCAAGTGAAGAAATGCTCGTCAACAGGCTGTCTAAAATCAAAGGATGGAGCGCTCATATTAGAGAAGGAAAAAATTCTCCAACGCTGGAGCGAGTATATTGAAGATTTCTTCCAGGGCGAAAAGGAACAACCAACAATATCCGGAACGACTAACGGACGTGGATTTTTGAAAACCGAAGTAAAATCCGCATTGGCCAAACTGAGCAGAAACAAGGCAGCTGGACCAGACGGAATTATTTCAGAATTGCTGACAAGCTTAAGTGACTTTGGCATAAACAAGATCACCGAAATTACAAATATCTACAACAGCGGAGATATACCAGAATACCTCAGCAGATCTATCTTCATAGTTATTCCTAAGTAATCAGGTGCAAATGAATGCGAACTCGACTGAAAAAGAAGCCTAATGAACCACGTGACAAAACGTATCATCCGCATACTGATAAATAGAACGTGAAGCAGAATCAGTTCAGAGATAGGACTAGAACAGTGCGGGTTCGTTAAAGACACCGGAACAAGGAACGCGATATTCCTGCTCAGAATGTTATCAGAAAGAGCAATATAAATGCACTTATTTCTTTTATGAAGTCATAGACTACGCAAAGCCTTCGGACAAAGTACGCCAGAAGGATCTGCCAGAACTGCTCACCAAACTTGATATATTCCAGAAATATATCAGAATAACCAAGAACCTATAATGATATCAAGCAGCATGCATGCGCATATGCAGCAAGTTCAGTGAATATATAAAAATAGAAAGAGGCGTATGGCAAAGATGCGTTTTCTCACCCGACCTGTTCAACCTATACAGCCAGGCAATTCTGAGAGAGTTGGAAAACCTACCGGGATTTAGCGTTGGCGGCCACAATCTTAACAACATAAGATAGGCAGATGACACAGTACTGATATCAGACACGAAAAAGAAACTACAAAACCCCCTACAGAAGATAGCGACGGAGAGTGAGAAGAAAGGACTAAGCATAAACTAGAAAAAGACGGAATGTATGGTCATCAGTAAGAATGATGAGCTCGAAATACGATTTGCAGGTTGAGAAAACTAGAATCAAGCAGACGCGGTAATTTAAATATCTGGGAAGCGTTTTGACAGAGGACAGTATGTGCGACATCGAGATCTGTAGACTTAGTGAGATGGCCAAGGAGGCATTCCAAAAGCTAAGCAGAATATTGCGAGACAGGAGGATTTCTTTGGTAACAAGGAAAAGGATACTGACCTGTTACGTGACATCTGTCCTTCTTTACGGCAATGAATGTTGGAAGATTTCCTCAACGACGAAGAAGAGATTCGAGGCGACGGAGATGTGGTTCTACAGAAGGATTCTAAGGATATCATGGACAGAGCGTGTGAACAACCCTGAGATCTTAGAGAGGTTGCAAACAAAGTGGCAGCTTATACTTAATATCAGGAAGAGGTGTCTGAAGTTTCTGCGACACATAATGAGGAAGGAGAGCCTGGAGAATTTGATAATCACGGGTCGAACAGAGGGAAAGAGAGACAAGGGAAAGCAGCACGTGACATTTCCTGGCGGGCTTGAGCAAAGTGGGTGACAGAACGTGATCTGGGGGAGACAGCAGAGGGACGGAACTTGTTGAGAACTACAAGGGATAGAGGGGGTGGAGAGCCATGATCACCTACGTGCTGAAAAGACATAGCACATAAAAGGAAAGATCAGTATAAGCCTGATAAGCAGATCCTTATAAAGTACTTTACTGAATCTTTATGAATTGGATATGGGCAAAAAGCAAGGCATAAGCATATTATTAATAAATCATTGTATCATCAAATTAGAACTTCATTTATTTCAAAGTGAATAGTTTACCTATATTAAGATGTAATATGTTATACAGTGTTGTAGTTTTAGTGTAATTTTCAATAAACAAAGCAAATTTAAAGTATTTTCTTTTATAATTTATGCCCACTAGTATTATTTTGTTATATAAACTTTATTTTTTTTAATTAATTTGGTTTTAACAAATCATCTAACAAAAATTATTCACTGAGTAGCGTTTTTGTAATATTTTACAATTTTTTACACAGCAATATTTACCGACCTGCCCATGGGGTAGGATGTGGCACAAGGCCGAGATTAATGGGGGACATATCTGAATCCGTGAGTTCATCCAAATATTCCCTTAGGCCCATCATAAACAGGGACATTTTTTACACAGATTTTACTTATCGAAAAATGTATATTTTACTTGTGGTGATTCATAATCAGAATTCTGTTTTGAATATATTTTCCATTCAACGTATCTAATAAAAAATATATTAACTTTATTTGAACTCATACTTGAATTAGTAAAATTTTGAAATCAATTTATGAGCAAAAAACTGTGGACGGTAGTTATTTCTCTACACTTTTAGACGATATTTGCAACTAAATGCTCAGAAATTGGTAACAACTACGAATCTAAATCCTGGTGTCACCATCTATTATATCAAACCCCAGATTTTTAACTAAGTGCACTGTTGATTTTCTCAAAGACTAAAAAAAATCAACCTGCTCTATTGATTTACTTGTCTGTTTTCTATACCTCTGTGTGTAGTAATTGGATGTAAATCTGTATATTCGTGTCTTGAAAATACTTTATAACATATATTATGTTTTTAAGCAGATACATTATGTTTATTTTGAATTTAGAATTCTAGAGGTAACAAGAGTTCCCAGAGATATCCTTGAAATTTTTTACCATATATTTTGTGGCTAATTACCTTTTGAATGACAATATAAAAGAAACAATTGGCATTTTACGCAGATTAAAAAATCGTCCAAAAACGTAGAGAAATAACTGTCCTGCTATTTGCCCATAGCTGGTGTGGGAAGCAGAGGATTTATACCGTTCAGAAGGGTATTAGCACGTAAACGAAACTCGGCTTCTGAAAGGTATAAATCCTCTGCTTCCCACCCCAGCTATGGGCAAATAGCAGGACAGACCTTGGATGGCAACTGGTCTACCGCAGAAAAAAATGGCAACCTCCTGCGGGAAAAATCTTCCTCGTCAGTCATGTATCGAAAGATACATGATCGCCTAAGCGAGTATCACGCATGGCAGATAACTGACTGAATTTGTAGATAAAAAATGTATTGTTGGTACTTTTTTCATAAAAAAATTTATTGTGTTTCATTTTACTATATTTTTAGTGTTGTATTGATTGCCATTTTCCTATAAATTTTTGGTCGTTTTTATAAATTGTATTTTTGGTAATTTCTTTTATACAAATGAATTACTGGTATTTTCGATGAAAATAATTTTTTTTAATTTCCTAGTGTATTGATTTTTGTATGTTGCTGGAACACTAACGGGTGTTATCACCCGGAATCAGGGTGAACCTGGGAACAACAGCAATTAAGTGGTGATTCCACACTTCTTAATATCTCCAACGTCCCGATCAGAGGCCCTGCTGCCGGATGTATTTTATCATCATACCCAGGACAGCCATAAATAAAGTCCCAACAGCATTATTGTAATACAGGAGCCAACTTAATTAGACTTATGTACTAATCAGACGCATAATTGGCTATTATGTACGTATACTTCAATGCGCCGTGTCCCTTCAGGACTTTGGGGATCATGTCTCTACACAAGTCCCTGTCCTTTGTAGCCCTTAAAAAATGATGTCTTTTTGTTCGCTCATCCATTTACTTAGGCTCGCTAAGTAGGTTATGCGTTGCTTTGCTCTGTCCCTCTTGCCTTCAATCTGCCTTAAAATAACAAAATTTCCAAACCCTCTTTCCTCCTTATGTTCCCTAGACATGTCAACTGTGTATTTCTGATTTTAAGTATACGTATCCTTATTGTTTCCTTTTTCTCTCAAACGCTGTCGTTTCTCACATGCCCATAGTATTCTCAGCATCCTTCTGTAGCAAAAAATGTATGCCGCTTCAAGTCTCAAATTAATCTATGGGGCGATTTTCCAGCATTTGCTGCTATATAAGAGGACTGATGTTACGTAACAGTATTCTTTTCTTTGTTTTTAACGAAGTTTTTCTTGTTTCTTCATAATTTGCTTAAGTTTTGGAAGGCATTGGATTTCAGTGCTGTACTTTCCGTCCTCTGTTAAGCCACATTAGGATTTCTGCAAATATTGTTCAGACGGACAAATCATGTGAAGTGAGTTGTATCGAGAATTATTAGCGATCCATTCCCTATATTAAATCCAGATAAGTTTGCTGATAGATGACATATTTTACATAAATCCTCATCATGTATTTCATTAATATTTTCAATGTTATTCGTTGTTTTATCTCTGATACGATTTATTTCTTAATTGTATTGTATTTCTTCCCTCTCTTTAAATAACATTGCTTGACGTATCTGGTTGAATATGCACGCGTCTATTTTATGAATAATTTGTACAAATTAAACTATGGTTATCAATCAAAGCGGAATTAATGCAGGTGAGAATTTCCAAAGTGTTTGATAAATTATATAAAATCATATATGAATATTTACAAGAATTTCAAGCTCCTGAATTAAAACAGTCATTTCATGGGATATAGAAGAAAAAAAGCGAAACTGATAGACTACTGCCTCACCTTCAATTGTCAACGATATAATAATCTTCATGGATAATTACTGTGGGATTATATGACTTTATCTGCCAATGGACTTCAATTAACATCGCTAGGAGGCGTGGCAATTAGTTGTATACAAGGAAAGCTCTCTCTCTCTTTATCTTTCTTTGTCGCCTGTTGCCATGCCACCTAGCGGCGTTAAGCGTAGTCTAATGGAATAAGAAGTGGGCTAATCCCACATTACTGAAGAGAGATTTGCATATCTGCTGAGCCATCCAAATACTGTTTTCTACTGCCTGCCATCGTTTTATGCCAGTGACAAAAAGAGTAAAATCAAATTACGATGTTAAATAATGGTCCGCTACTCTTTCCCGGAGACAATCTTTTCCTAGCCAATCCTTGTTTATAGATGCGTGTTCTGATACATTTGTGTATGTTCAAAAACTACAGAAGCCAACTTTGGTATATACTGCGACCCAGCTGAGCTGACCTTAGGTACAGTCTCTAGGAGAGAGGACTTAATCTAGAATGATCAACATTTTGAACAAGGCCAGTAGGCTTAAAACTTCGGTCACAATGAATTTTGACATCGCATTAGAACTACCATCGACGGCTTTCAAAAAATTCCGTCCACATTTGTTAGACACGTGGCTGTCTGGTTAGAACGTTCGCTTTCCCACCATGAAACCCGGGTTCAAATTTTACAAGGGTCGATTTGTTCGGTTGGTGGGGAGAATGTAACTTCTTGATTTTAGCAGCATGGCGAAACGATCTCAACGTTCGTCACCGTGGAAAATACATGCAAACTTGTCAAGTCCACTCTATGCCCACACGTTCTTGCCCCATGCATTGTGAGTTAAATTTACAGTAACATACTGTTGATGACAACTGTATTGATTATGACTAAGACGGTATTTCATGAGTGGGATATCTCTTCATACAGGCAGATACACACGTGAACACTCTCGTTATCATCTATGTGCCGTATCTGGAAAAGTCGAGGGTTATCCAGTTTCCCAACAGCTCCTTGTCACTTTTAGATCTAAAATACGTTGCATTCATTAATATATCTTCTAATCTCATCACTGTCATGAACATACGGCAAGTAATTAGCTGCTTCACTATAGTGCTTCTTTCCTCAACCGTTTTGTGTGTATTACATTTTCCAATACCTCCTTCTTCAGAATGGTTACCATAAATTTCAACTGACATTTTCTGATTATACGTAGAAAGTGTTATTTTTGTTTCCGTTTTCATTCAAACTTACCCTTTACTCACGTGATCCGGCTATGTCATTGTGGTATGGTCCATGTTATTTTAACACCCCTGCTGTGGGAACAATCTATACTTTACACCCACGTAAAATTAGCTTATCCAATGAAAAACTTCATATTTCCGATCTGAGAATTCTATTGGCTTACAGTTCGAAAATTCGAAAGCTGACGTGAAAAGAAGTAAATTGCGCCAAAATTCTGTGAGCCGATTTTAATATCCGAGAACTTATAAAAGGAAGATTTTGGACTGACCAAGTCCATCAGCGGATCGAACACAGAGAGATGCCAAACAAAACAACGCTACTCAAAACAATAATTTTCCCGCAAAAAAGAACATCACTGACTCAACGACAACTGGCCCGAATAATCCTCTGTGACCAAGAAAGACTTTCGAACTTTAAACAAACTTTGCTTACGTAAAGTGAACAAGAAAATATTCACTACTATTTAAGTAAAAATTACGATCGAGCTAAGACCTTAACTACAGTTAAGGGTACGCAACTTCAAATGACTTAACCAAAAAACTACGTAAATAATTGCATACACATTCATGTTGAATTGTAAATGAACATTTAATTTACCAAAAAAACTCATTTTACCATCACTTTGTAATAGTATACGAATATATTGAAACACTCGAACAATCCGGATATTATAATAAAAAACATCATTAACACATCAACTTTTGATAACACAAAACTTCAATGTAAATATTGTTTAATTGTACATAAATGTGCGTATTATTAGAATTGAATTATCGCCTTGTTGTGTTTCATATGTTAAACATTTTTATTGTTGAGGATGAATGTTTAGAACGTAGCAGCCTAACAACCAACTCCTTCTGATAATTTCCAACACTCTAGTTAAAGAAACTTATCACATTCTACTCGTCCCCAACATCATCCTTCTGTTGAATCACATTCATTTTGCCTTATGTCTACGTTTCCTCTAAGTTTTTTTAATCAATTCCTCCCAAGCAAGGCAGTTAAGCGACTAAAACGCAAGCGGTTACTGAGTATGAAAAAATATGAGAAAAAGAAACAAAAAACATTATTGAGGAAGAGAACAATGAAAGAACACGTATTGGAAAGAGAGAAAATAACGATTTATATTTTTGCAGGTCAAATTGGACCGGGAAACATCAAGTTAGAAGAAAGTTCCACAAGCGAGAAATGCGAAACTCTTCGCATAGAACTTACGGTCATATCTAGCAATTTTATCTATAAAATGGTGAAACCTAACTGCCAATCTAGTAATGCGCTTAAATTCATAAAGTCGAGATACCAATGTGGAAAGTTCACCAGAATGTTCATCAAAATAGGGGACATTTTTCCCATCTGTATGGAAATTGCTCTGTATTCAATGCCTTATAGGAGGATTGATATTAAACAGCAGTTCAGCACCCCTTTCCTGGTTCCGATCGAAATATTCCTGTATGAATGTATTTCTAATTCTAATGTTCATAAGAACACCAAAACTGACTTATGTATATAAAATCAGCCTACAATAATATATAAGATCAATAAGTAGAATATAAAATAAAGTTGATCAACACCAAGTAAGGAAATATCATTATTCCAACATTTCCACATATTATGTTTCTATTAATCCACATGTGGAAACCACCATATAATTGAGAAGATTCATTTGGCGAGTCGTAAATAGAAGGTAGCTTAACCTAATGTTACGCAGCATGCGCCGAATTATGACATTGGCACTTATAAAATACTAAATAATAAAAATCTTATGAATAAAACACTAAAAATCATTTTCCTTTTTTAAATATTAAAATAAAAAATTACGAAAGTTACTCCCTTGTATATTCGAATTGGGAAAGACGTAAATGAACAGAGAAGAATGTTCAGAAATTATGAAACTGTATACACATCTACATATATTTTAATCTCCTGAAGATTGTCTCAGATGTGATTGAAAGAACCTGGGAAATAATAAATTATTTGAAAGTCAATTTTGGACTTTTTCTTAATCAACTTTCTACAGACACCAAAAAAATTAAGTCGTGTACTTGAAACGATTAATACTAAAATAAATAAACATAATAAGTGTAAATTATTTAAACAAATATGCTTGAATGAAAATATGCTGCATTATATATATATATATATATATATATATATATATATATATATATATATATATATATATATATATAGAGAGAGAGAGAGAGAGAGAGAGAAAGAGAGAGAGAGGGTGTATGAAAAATACTTTTACAAACTTTATATTCCTCAGTCCCAAAAAGAAAAGAATAGTTTGAATTTACGGAACTATGTGTATATATATATATATATATATATATATATATATATATATATATATATGTGTGTGTGTGTGTGTGTGTGTGTGTGTGCCAATTTAATCGGCCGATAAATGAAATTTGAGGAATGAAAATACAAGAAAATGGTAACAAGATTAATGTTATTTATTATATATTAGCCTTTTTTTTTCAATTTCAAGCACGAAGAGGAAGATTTTAAAGTCGGAATTTTCGGACAGGCCTATGTCCTTTTTCAAGGAGACGAGGAATAAACAAAGAAGTGAGACTCACTGTTCCGAGGAATGTAGAAACGATATTCTCTGAGAAAATCCAAATGCCTGCTTAAACATTTAATATTTTATTTTATTTTGAAAATGTATTTAAACTCCGATCCGCGTCTTTCTTGTCGGCTGTTAGTTGAAGATGCTAAAAGCACGCATCTGATGTCATCAATTTTATGAAACGGTTGGTTGAAGTCTATATATATAACAGAATGATATAACATATTTTTCTATAACAATATTTTAGCTATTATCTGATTGAAATAATTTCACCTAAGAGAGTATATCACAGGCAGGGCATTTCGAAAAAAAATATAAATAATAGTAAAACATTAATGTTATTAAATCAACACATATTTAATTCTTCGGTTTAGCATAATAACAACTGAACCATTTATAAGAATTCATATGTCGCACGATACATAATATTTTGAGATGATTTGTCGTGGGAATAAACATGAGATGCTGGTTTTTCTTGATATACTTGATATCAGGCTCCCATCGCATGGAAGGTCACCTTCACGGCACGGGGAATAGGGTTGGGGAGACGATGGATTAGTAAATATGGAAATCTAATATTGCTCATGAATGTAGAATTAAGCATTGGCTGATTCGACAAAATACTATTCGATCAATCTTACTGAGCCTCGGTCAAATATCGATTTTGTTTTATTCTTCTTGTCCGACCAAATCAAGAGCATCGTTTCCCTAAAGGCAAAGTCATAAAGATTGAAATCGAAATAAACTCCCGAACTAAGACTGCGAATTATTGCCCGTCTGATCACAAAGACGCACATTTAAATCTCTTTGCAAAAGAAACTGGGGTTTCTATGAGAAATTGAACATTTTTAAGAATACATCAATTGATTTGTATATATATATATATATATATATATATATATATATATATATATATATAAATGAAACAATTATAAACATTTGTATGTTGAGATGTTTCACTGTCATTAATCACACACACACACACAAATGTATATATATATATATATATATACATATATATACACATATATATATATATATATATATATATATATATATATATATATATATATATATATATATATATATATATATATATATACTACTTTATTATATATATACTATTTTATTATATAAATAATTTAATTATATGTTCATTTTGATTTTCTGGTATATATATAATTTTTCATATGAAGCATTTTAATCACATTTAAATTTTCTGGTACATATATATATATGTATGCGTAGATATCTATGTATCTATGTATCTATCTATCTATGTATGTATATATACACATTTATATATATATATATATATATATATATATATATATATATATATTTATATATATATATATATACATGTATATATACACATTTATATATATATGTATATATATATATATATATATATATATATATATATATATATATATATATATATGTTTAATTCGTTGAGTTTACCCTAGAGTTAAAACTTTTATATAAGTTATGACGTAAATGTTTTGAGATTTGAAAACTTTCTCATTCGTATTGCAGGTTAACTGAGAAGTCTAGGTTAATTATGGAGGATGAGAAGTGACGCAAATTAATGCCTAATAAACAAAGTGAGTAAACGGCGTTGTTGCTGAATTTCTTTTACATAATTTAATTAGTATATATATTATTTTAGTTTGCGATTAATTTATGTAATATACATTCTAACTAAAAGTAGGTTATGAATTCAACAGCTTTCCTTAATTTTTTTTTATTTAAAATATATAATTCATACATTATTTCCAAACTAAAATAATATAAATATTAATTACAATATAAAAAAAAACTCCCTCAACATCATTTACTTACTTTTAAATATTGTACATAAATTTATGTCACTTAGCATCCTCCATAATTTGCCACGACTTCTCAGTTCGCCTGATGAATATTTATGAGCGTTTCTTAAATTTAAAATTAAGATGCCTCCCTTTGTCGTTATTCACACATATATACGCACAGACATATAAATAAAAATACTTTTGAAATTTTTCTTTTGAGAGTATTTGCCATCAGATAAAAAAATCAATGTCAGATTATAAAACCTTAAAATAAATAAAAATATGTTGAAATCAATTACGATCAAGCATCTAAAACTGGTAAAATGCTCTCCACGCAATCATATGCTTAAAGTCAGTCTTGTTTTGACTCGCTTTTGTAGATGTAGTTCATGTGATGTGAAATAAAATAATATAATATTATCAAATTTTTCATTTATTTATATATATATATATATATATATATATATATATATATATAGTCATCCACAACCAGGCTGTTTCGCTGTATCACAGCTCTGCAGTGTGGTTAGACGTCCTCTAGTTATGATCGAAACCCGGCTGAATTTGCGTCAGTCGGTGATTCTAGCAATAAGCCCTCGGCGCACGTCAGGGACGAAGGTCAATGTTAGCTTATTTATTATTAGATAAACACACAATAACTGAGATGACTCGATTCGCTTTACCGAAGAGTCTTGCTATAATAGCCGTAATAGTCACTGTTTACAAACCCACACTTCCTCCTCGAAAGAGCTCAACCGAAATCAATTCGGGAGCCTATATATTGTCATCTACAGGCAGACTGTTTCTCTATATCATAGCTCTTCAGTGTGGCTAGACGTCCTGTAGCCGCTATACACACACACACACACACACACACACACACACACACACATATATATATGTATATATTAAAGAGAAAAGAGAAACCGGAAATGTTTTTGCTTATAATGTGGATATATTTATTTAATTTTTTTCAAAGATATATTATACTATATTTTCCATATCTCTTGCCACACGTATTTCCGGTCTTGTGACTCTCATCAGTTGAAGAATGCTTATTCCACATGTTATTTAAAGGAATTATGTTTTCTTTATATTTCGCCACTTTTTTTGTACTTGGTAGTAATCAAAATTATTCTTGGATTGGTGGAGAAAATCTTCCCGCGATTAAAGGGTAATAAACTATTATTTGGTTATTTATTAAGTAAATAAATGGGTGTGTGTATTTTTGTCAGTATTTTTATTTAGAAAATTTTTAGTGACGCGTTTTATCCGTTAGGATTTTATCTGACTCTTTTTTTCAGATCACGGATAAATCGCGTCACTAAAAAATTTAAAATTTATCATATTTTTCTAAATACTAATACTAACAAAAAAACACGCATTTAATTATTATATATAAATAATCGTTTTATTACCCTTTAAAAGGATAGACATTTTCTCCACCAATTCAGCTCGGACTCTTTCATTTTTTGGCAACAATGCATTCTGTCTTCTTACAATTTATATTTCGTTCCTTCTTGCTTTACTTTAGTATCTGCTGTAGAATTTCGTGTTGTTTCCTTTCTGTGATTGTTATCAACACTACATCAGTTGCTTATCATATATTGTGAAGATTGTGGTCGCCAAAAATTGAATGCTGGTAGCACTTATATTTCTCTCAGGATCGCTCGACTGTAAAGCTTAAATAAGATCGTTGGGACGACACCTTTACTAGTTTTACTGAATTACGTCCCTTTTTGTTTTTGTGTATTTGCTTACTTCATTTTCTATCGGCATGCAGGCGGTTATCTCCCAGTATAAATTGTGGATCACTCTAATATCCTTCGCAAATAAATCAAGCTTGCTTAACAATTTCGCCAGCTTTTTATGAAATAACACTAACTTATCAAGAGTATTATACACATCAGATTACATCAAACTAGTTTTGCATACAATGTAGACAAGTAGTATATTCTTTACAGTTTATCTTAATCCAACAATGTACACCATCTCAGGTTTGGAAAGACAGGCATTAATGAGTTACATGTATATATGTATATATATATATATAATTGATATTTTGTTTTTAAGGCCTATAAGCAATAACGGTATTTTATAAAACTTTAAATAATACTGTATATGGCTGGAATGCATTAGATACGAGGGAAGATGATGACCTCAGTCTTGGAAGATGCAAACGTTATTGAGTTTATTGAATACATTCAAAAGGGCCACATCATCAATGGAGAGTCCGATATATTATCTCTGAGGCCGTTACGAATGGGTATCTAGACCAAAAGACCAGAAAACTAAAGAAAATGATCTTGTTTTATCAGGATAATGTATCAGCACATACGACCTTGCTTTCAAATGGCTGCAGTCCTTGTATGTATCTTTGAATCGGTTGATTACCCTCCATATTCTACTGATTTGACCTCATATGACTATCATCTGTTCCCCAAGACATTTGGCTGGTAAACAGTATCGCAATGACCTTGAAGTCATTTCTGATGTTGATGACGTTTTGACAAACGGGTAGAAAGCTTCTTCACCAATTGTGATCCAAGCACTACAACACGGATGTAAGAAGTGTGTGATCCACTAGAGGCAGTATGTTGAAAAAGGAACCTTATTCCGTCACATTCCATGAAAGTATGTTGGTCACCGTAGGAAATTTTCAGCCAAGTGCATTTAATTCTCAAATCCAGTTTTCATTCAGGAACTAATTTATGATGTTTCTTTATGGATTTCTTTTATTGACGGTCAGTTAATTGTCATGATGTTTCTTGGGGAAAGTGTAGAATAGTTTCCCGTTGGCTCCTTCTGGTTTTTGAATTTAGAAATGTACTTCTAAACAGGATTCAGTCCAAAATGCAGAAAATTAAGTCTCCCTACGATAGCTGTTGGGAAGTAGCCATAGATATATTTTCTTCCCATGGGTACAATTGTAAAGTGTTTTAAGTGCTTTGAAAGCAATTTGAACACGTCTTGCATATTTCCATTTTTCCGCGCCATTAACTGTTGCGCCGCCCTCACATGAACAAGTACTTACGTTCTCGTAAATAGATAAGGAATCGTGAAAAGCGAATTTCGCTTAGTTTACAATAAATGAATTACTTCGTGTTTCTTTCTTAAATTGCAGGGAGAAGCAAGTAATTTCCGCAGGTCTTTACACGCAGAATCGGAGAATGAAATTAGTTTAAGAGCAATTTCGCTGAGTAGTGACTTCTGCAAACGTAAAGGAAGATGATTGAAAATAGTTTGCGATAAAATTTTTAGAAACTACTAAAGTCACATATTTAAGAGAAAAAAACAATGTGAAACTTAATCTCCATAAAAAATGATGAAATAGTTGGAATCCAACGCTATCAGTTTTATTTGGAAATAGGAACGTAGAAAGTTTATCAATTTATACTTGGCTATTTATTACAGTTTAATACATTCGGTTTTTAATTAATTTATTTATTTTATGGGCGATGGGAAAGAGACGTTCTACTTGCGCGTTGCCATCTGCCATTCATCGGTGGTCATGACGCAGTGCAAAACCTGAATTTTCCTTCGTTTTATATATATTTATTTTAGCGCAAGTTTAGGAATGAGGCTGATTACGTTCTTATCGAGCAGCGCGTACGATTTTGAGGGCTTCTTCGGCAGAACGATAAGAAAACACGATGAATTTCGGAAGACGGCATTAAAAACTATAGACATAAAAAGTGCCAAAGATATTCCCGGCTTAAATAAACGCTCATTTAATACAGAAATGTTATAATATAACGCATGATTATCTATAATAAACTAGATTTTGTTTCGTAAAAAAAAAACAACCAAAGAAAAAGCCGCTACTTTTGGAGACATAAACAAAATGGAAATAAAATTAAAAAGAAAACGCTCGGTATTTTGAAAATAGCATTAATTTGATAAATCATCTAACAAAAAAAACGATATAAAACAAAGTAAATATGATTAAAACAAGCGTAAAAGTCTTTTCTTTTTTTTTTGACAATCTGCAACAGTCAGAAACCGTAAGTAATTTACGAGATAACAAATTATTTTTAATTTTTCGCTGGTTTTATTTATTTATTTATTTATTATTTACCCCTGAAGTTTAGGTTTCGTAGTCATTTTTGTCTTGTCAGACGCATGACTTAATCTTACATGATGGATGGATGGAGACTTATCGCTAAAATTAGGAGAACGAAATGAAAAATAACAATTTCTTTTTGAATTTCTGGCATAAGGAATTATCATTAATAATCATTCCCCTATTGTTCTCATCCTTGTTATCGTTCTCGCAAATAAGCAACAACAAGGCTGAGGACAATAGATCTAATATAAATTGTGTAAAAAAGTACCAAATTTTACATTTGGTTAAGCGCAGCATCAGTGAGTATTTGAGTATTAATATATATTATCATATATATCATAGCAATAAAGGTATTAAGCTTAATATTACTAGACATTAAAACGCGCGAAGCAACCGGTTTCGCTCCCGCTCATCAGGCTTGCAACGGGAGATTTTAATTTAAAAAACAGAAAGTGTACACTAAAAAGAATTGGGAAGGGGAAAAAATAATAATAATATGAGCAAAAGAAGCTAGAGGCAAATGACAGCGAGCCCCAACAAACACTCACGTTGTTTACACAAGGAAGTTTTGCGGTACCCGATGTAAAGTGCCTCCAGCACCTTCAGGAACCACACTTTGCCGTTGAATGGACTCGTCCCAAACACCTACGGGTCCGCCATTTGTGAGCACTTATTAAATAGCAGATTGTGTGCAGTTAATTTTAGTGTTGACCGGTTCACCGTATTGTCACGGTCACACTCGTTATTTCACCTGAAGGTGCTGGAGGCACTTTACATCGGGTCCCGCAAACCTTCCTTGTGTAAACAACGTGAGTGTTTGTTGGGGCTCGCTGTCATTTGCCTCTAGCTCCTTTTGCTCATATTATTTATTTATTTATTCCCCTCTTCACAATTCTTTTTAGTGTACATTTTCTGTTTTTTAAATTAAAATCTCCCGTTGCAAGCCTGATGAGCGGGAGCGAAACCGGTTGCTTCGCGCGTTTTAATATGTCTAGTAATATTAAGCTGAATACCTTTATCGCCATAATAAAATTTTGTACCTTTAAAAATATCTTCAAATATCATATATATATATATATATATATATATATATATATATATATATATATATATATATATATATATATATATAATTCTCTCAGAGACTATCATTTAACACTGTAGTTCGCTGTTACTAAGAAGCTTGGAATTCTGTACTCCAGATGATGGCCATGCTGTCTGAAACTAGTCGAGTGACCTAATTAGAAAATAAATAATAAAATGATAAAATATTAATATACAGTTCAGTGTGTCTGAAAATTTAATTTTTAACAAGTTTTTTTGTTCAAGACACGTACACAAACAAACACACTTACATGCATACACACATACATACAAATACCCCAAAAAAGTTGAGGAAAATAGTCAACATATACATTAATGAATATAAATAAATACAATAGACAAAATTAGTTGTGTTTCAATCCTGGCTTGAGGCATTCGAGAGTCTAGTCGCACTGAGGAGCTGTGATACAGCGAAACACTACTGTCTGTGAATGACATAATTTAACTCTTGAAAATGCATTTCAATTGAGCACTGTTGGGTGATAAGCTAATTCTATAAACAACAGCCACCTGCACTAATGCAAAGCTCTTCAGTAAATTGAATGGAGCACTTTGGTTGATTGTCATTTGTTTACATTTATAAAAACAATATGCTTGATTTAGTTGTGTAACTCTACCGAGTGAATATAGCTCTGGCTGACACCAAATTAGATGTGGTTCAATCCTGGCTTGAGGCATTCGGATGTCTAGTCGCACTGAGGAGCTGTGATACAGTGAAACAGTACTGTCTGTGAATGACATATATATATATATATATATATATACATATACATATATACATATACATATATATATATACATATATATACATATATATATACATACATATATATATATATATATATATATATATATATATATATATATATATATATATATATATATATATATATATATATATATATATATATATATATATATATATATATATATTAATAAATATACATATTATCCCTGACCGCTAGCACGATTCGGAGTTTAATGCATGACACATAATTCAGGTTCAATCTTCAAGTGCATAAAACTGTA
Organism: Acanthosepion esculentum; assembly: GCA_964036315.1. Taxonomy (NCBI): domain Eukaryota; kingdom Metazoa; phylum Mollusca; class Cephalopoda; order Sepiida; family Sepiidae; genus Acanthosepion; species Acanthosepion esculentum. The sequence goes on from OZ038487.1 coordinate 87,392,590, forward strand.
AAAACCCTTGCGAAAATTAAATGAACCAACCATTTTAGTTTCTTTTCTTTCACGATTAGTTTTAGACCCACTGTGGTGACAAAGTGTAATCGATTTCTATTGTCTGATCTGATTAGGACATTTGCAGTGGTGTGCAGTAATATCAATTTATTTTCGGTGCGTATGATGAAATTTGGCCTTGAATAATATTCCGTCATCTGTGATTGCATTTGAACGTAAAATTATACCTTGCAGATAATACCTTATCTTTTGTCATGAATTCCGATAGCATGAATAACTCGACTCGTTTTTTTATATATATATATATATGTCTGTGTGTGTGTGTGTGTGTGTGTGTGTGTGTGAGTGAGTGAGTGTGTGTAAATAATAAAACAAAAACAACAAATACGGAAAATTTTTGGTCATATTTTCACTGCATCCTGGGTGTGCAATCTCTAAAATTTGCGAACGATATAGATATATATGGTCCCAGTTAACTAAAACATTTTTAATATATATATATATATATATATATATATATATATATATATATATATATATATATATATATATATATATATATATATATGTATATATATATATGTATATGTATATATATATATATATGTATATGTATATATATATATATATGTATATATATATATATGTATATATATGTATATATAGATATATATATATATGTATATATATATATATATATATATATATATATATATATATATATATATATATATTTATATTTATGTATTACTGTAATGATATAGGCAAGATTATATTTTAGAAACAGACACAGCCTATATATATATATTTCTGATGTACATATATTATATTTACTTCTTAATAATAAATATAAGTTTTTCTTGGTCATGTAATAAATATATATATAGTAATAATACATATAGAAAATTTGTCACTTAGATGATTGATGTAACATATATATATATATATATATATATATATATATATATATATATATATATATAGGGTGTAAGAAAAATACTTTCACAAACTTTTTTATTCCTCAGTCCAAAACGAGGACAAAGGTCCATATAAACATATGTCCGTTAATTCTTCGTTTTCTAGTTATTATGTTTAAAGACAATTTACGGTAGATGACGTTGCTTTGACATGTATATCAGTTTACATATTGTGCGCATTTGTGCCTAGTCTATCTTCAACATCTAACGTGTGTAGTCATGAGTTAACTGAGAACAGTTCCGTCTGACGATGGCAGGATATCCATATCGTGAGCACGCAGACACGATACTTATATACAGCCGGGCGAAAGGTAACGGACGAGAGGCTGCACGGCTGTATCAGATTGCGTTTCCTGAGCGAAATGCATCTTAGACACATTTGAAACTGTATTTTTGATTGCAAAAATGACATAGACTACCAAACATATTTATCATATGGCTGATATACAAATGTTCAATTTATTACTTAATATTTTGCTATGTCCTACAGGTATCTGATATCTCATTTCCTGATGTGGACCCTCATAATGAAAATCTTTCCCCAAAAGAAATGGTATACATGCATGTTCTCTTCGTGGTTGTGACCATCTCAGTGATGTAATTTCTTAATCTTAGATAACATATTGAGCACTTGTATATAAGTTATGTATTCCATGACATACAAGTTTGTTCGTTTGTTTGTTTCTATCAATCTGTGTCTCTTGATATCTATCTATCTTTGTATATATATACCTTTATCTGTTTCTGTACATATCTAGCTAGCTAGCCATCTTCTTGAATCCCTACATAAATTTCTACATATGTGTGTGTTAATATATATATGTGTGTCCCCTATCTCTCGCCGTTTACGCAAACACACAACCCCCACACATATAAATACACACTGAAATATATTTCGAATTAAGCACGATCAAGCCCGTGCATGCTTGAGTATGAATGCTTGTGTGTGTGTGTGTGTGTGTGCAGAGTGTATGAGTTTGTGTGTGTGTGTTTGCGTCCTCACACGTGGTAAGAAATGTAGACCGTGATAAGTAAATGAAACAGACTTGTGAATGTTATTAGTGGTTTCGAGAAAGTTCATTAATTATCTGTCGTGCAAAATTGTTCACCCTGTTGAGGCGATTTTGGCTCCAATGATCTTTCCATAGGACAGGCCAAGAATATTTTCTCGCACTTCACAGTCTGCTTACATGGCGATAAGTCCTGCATCCCAACAGAGTTGGTCGAACTTTACACACCTAGTGATGATTAGTTCTGGCTTAATTAGCGTCTTTTTCTCGCCGGAGAAATGGGAACGTAGTTAAAAAAAATAAAAGAAAGTGTAATGGAATGCTATATGAGAGCGTTATATAGAGGAAGAATGGTAGTATAAATGATAGAGAAAGAGAGGGAGGTGAAGAATTAGAGCAAAGAAGAAGAAGAAGAAGAAGAAGAAGAAGAAGAAGAAGAAGAAGAAGAAGAAGAAGAAAGAGGAGTGGGAGAATGTGAAAAGGAAGAAGGAGAAAAAGAAAAAGAAGACGGAAAGAAAGATGGCGCATCAAACAAGTAAAATAATTATAAATAAATGTATGCCAATAATAATGGAAATGTTTGGAGTGAAGAAGCAAAATCATCATTGAAGGAGAATATATATATATATATATATATATATATATATATATATATATATATATATATATATATATATATATATAAACATTAATTATGACGTGACGCAGGTTCTCGCTGCTTGATGGTGACAAATTAGCATATTTGGAAACTACACCCTTTTTTCTGATATATATATATATATATATATATATATATATATGTGTGACAATTGGAAAAATCTTAGATTTTTCCGACGCGTTTCGTCTTCCGACTTTTTCAAGGCAAAAATGAAATCGAAATATCTCTGTTGTTATAGTTACATTAAAATTACAATTTTAAAAAGATAGACGTTTCTGTCCAAGGCTTTTTTCTGGTTAATGTAAACCATATATATATGGTATATCAAAATTAAGTTTACAAACGTTGTGTGTGGCGGATCTCTGACACCAAAACAAGGACCAAAGTCCATATAAACATATATCCTCAAATCCTTCATTAAAAGTTTACGCAAGACGCAGTTAAATGTACAATCCACGATACATTCCAAAAATAATTTTACAAACTATGGATGTGGGTTTCTAACGCCAAAACAAGGTAAAATGGCCATAGAAATATATATCTAAAAGGCCATCATTGTATCTCAACACAGCAACTCAAACAAATGTTTAAAATGTCCTGTGCTTTTATCTACGCACGGTTGCACCCTTCAGAATGACTGGCGGAACATTTCATATATTCCACACGGTGTTGAATGGTATCACAGGTGCCTATGGCACGTTGATGAACCGCCTCTGCATTTTTCATGTCTACTGCATAAACTAATTCTTTTCGTGGCCCCACAAATCAGAATCCAAGGGATTGATGTCTAAGGAACGAGCAGGCTATGGAAGCGGCCCTCTCCTACTTCATCATATTTCCTGGTAATCAATGTTTTAAAAAAAAGGTGATATTCTCAAAAAATATCCGATATATTAATATTCCTGCAACCATAGATTCCTCCAAGATGGCTTCGTCAGTCAGTAATTCCTGCCGAAAGAAGCCATAATTTTAGAAACCGTGCTTTCATGAAGAATTTTTTCTCTCTCTCTTTCGCTCATATATATATATATATATATATATATATATATATATATATATATATTCAGTACCATCAGTTGATAAAACACCAGAAATGTTGAAACAAAATGGCTAATTTTGAAGTGATTTTATAACATATTTTTGTTATAATTTTCGAATAAATTATATTTCCTCTATCCCGTATGCAGAACTCTATTATGAATAGTATTTCTTGGTTATTGGAATTTATTCCGTATACACCAACCACACACACACACATATATATATATATATATATATATATATATATATATATATATATATATATATAAATTTAGATGGATTGATGTGAGGTTGTGACCTAGGGTTTCACTCTCTCTGCGATCGTCAGACAAAGGTGAATTGCAGCGTCACAAACTCACAACAATCCAAATAAATATGTTAATTCTATCACTGATTTTGAGCGCATTCCAATAAGTACCGCTCATATATAATACATAAATAATATATATGTATATATATATTCATATATATATATAGTTAAATTCCCAGATCAACAATAATATATATATATATATACTCATTTATATATATATATATAAATTGCATGTGTATATATATATATATATATATATATATATGTACATATATATATATGCATAAACATTTTATATAAATATATATATAATATATATATAATATATATATATATATATATATATACATATATATATATATATATATATATATATGCTTTTTAGAATGAACACATTACATTATGCAATCAGGAAAAGAAATAGAAAACTCCAGTCAAGTCACAATTATTTTACTCGCAATCAACTTTTATTTCCTGTTTGTTACTAGGTGATCAATGTGGCAACCATCTGCAGGACAAGCAACGTAAATGCGATAAGAGAATTCGTCTGAGCACGCGTATCAGCATATCACGATCCACTGAGTTGATAGCTTTTGTCATTTGATGTTTATGTTCATCCAGGTCAGTATGTAGTGGTGGAATATAAACGCGACGTTTTATGTATAACCAGAAGAAAAAATCCCACACTGTGATGTCTGTGGAACTCACATTCGAAACACACAGTGCAAATTGTTGGTAAGTGCCTGAACGAAGTGTAGTGTGTAAGTTTTCTAATGTCGACATCTTCTGAGGACACGCCAGATAGTGGATTGTGATATCGCAAGCTCAGGACCAGCTCGAATTGTGGACTTCATTGGAATCCTCTTAATTGCAGCACCTATTCTCGCCACTTGTTACTCCCAAACTCCTGGATTTCCTGGACATTTTGCTTTACACTGACACCCACTGTATTGAAACTTTTTAAACCACCGTCGAATATTCTTAGGAGAGGGCGGATTAATGTCGAATTTCCCTCGAAAAGTAGGCTTCACCGTTTCAACCGTGTTTTTTTAATTCTTTTGCGAACTCGAGAACGCAGAGCGACTTTTGCTGAGGACTCCCCATCACGAGGGTGAACAAACAGCTGAATGTGGCCAGAGATACGTCGCAACTACAACGCGCCTGTGCCAACCATTCAAACTTAGAAGACTACTTCTTTCATATGGTCACTGACTCATTCCATCACGATGCTTGAGAAGTAAAACAATGCGTCATAAAATCGGTTCATTCTTTTTGAATTCGTGACCGCTGCAACCGTTCAAAGGGAGGTAACTAAGTATGGTTTGGATAGTTCTTTACGGAATGAGTAGTAAAATGATTCACAAACACATACATACATACACACAAACGCACACACAAACACACACACACACACATATATATATATATATATATATATATATATATATATATATATATATATATATATATATATATATATATGATGGGCTCATTCAGTTTTTATGCCTGTATCATATGTGACATTTCTGTCACCCACACTCGCACATATATACATATATATATATATATATATATATATATATATATATATATAGAGAGAGAGAGAGAGAGAGAGAGAGAGAGAGAGAGAGAGATAATAATATAGAGATATTAGAACATTATAAACAGACATATTAAAAGGACATTAATCGCAATTCATAACAAAAATGCCGGTAATGAAATCTCATGTTACACTAAATTTAAATATGTTAATGTAAATTGTTAATATCGACGCATAACGAATAAAAACGGTTAAACCGGTTTAGCCATGGAATTTTTTGTATACTTCCGTCAATCCATTATTCAATCCCACTATGTTTACCGTTTTGCCATAATGACTTCACACAATCAACCTACAAAAATTAGGCAGTCATAGTCTAATGTACTTAAATATAATATTAACCCTTCAAGAAGTATCACAATCTGCCCAGTTGTGTTCTCACTGCCATAGTCCCTCTTTATGTCATCCCAAAATCCCAAGTGCCTGATTTGAATATAGTGAATTATAACAATCAGAAATGCAAGTACTTCGAAGCAGAAAAGGGTGGGATAAATCTTTGCCGATAGCTGGAACATTTCCGGAAATAGGAAGTTTTATTTTCATTTAAATCAATTTTTAGCTTTGACATCTTTTTTCTGAATCTGTTTCTTTAAGTTTGCCATGGTTATTGATTAGTTTTATCGCTGGAAGTTCAGTGTTCTTTGTTTTGTTTAAATCGGGTTTTTTATCTTTTTCTTTTACTTATTTTTATCCAATGTCCCTTAGATATCGACAAACAACGCTTGTTTGTTTGTTTTCTCTGGGCCCTATCTTTGAGTGTCATTGGCTACAGGATTCGCTTCTTTGCTTCGGGATTTCTAGCACCAGTAAGGTTTTCTTTATGTCTAACCATTTCTGTTCTTATTTACTTCCGCTTTTTGATTTCTCCATTGAAATTTTTATTGTCGTATATTTTTTCATCTTCGTTTGGATTTTCTTTTTAATATTTCAGTCTTCTTTACTCTTTCGTTATTTCATCTATCACCGTAGTCGTCTCATTGAGGTTCTATGGACCCTAATTAAGAATAATATAAGTCTTTATATATCCATTACGCTCCTCTCTAATTTCCACAATCTTACTGCATCCTGAACAGTTTTACTACTTCTTCATAACAGCAGTTCTCTAACCTTCAATGAAAGGCTGTCAGATGCACCTTTCTCTATTGCTTTAGCCAACAATTTTTCAGTCTCTCTGGAACGTCCTTATGGTATACCATTAATTTTCTTTTTAATCCTATTTTATTTTCATACTGTGGTTTGATTTTCGAAATTACAGTCTAAAGCTGACCCATTTGGTGCAGAGTTATTCTTATTTTCTAACTTGTATTTTGGGCATGACAATGAATATTCCACTATCAAGATTCTTTAACTGGTAAGCTATTAACGTTAATAATAGCGTTAATAGCCGTCCACTCGTAGCTAATCCCTATTGCAGACGCTTGCTCAGGCGTACTTTGTGATTTTTCAACACCCACGGTGCCCACCTGTGGTTTATACTGCAATTGCTGAGAAGACGTTAGTTACACTTTCTGGGAGAGAGCGTTTTATCTAGCGTGATCAACACTCTGAACAAGGCCAGCACGCTCAAGTTCTCGGACACGATGTTTTCGTGTTGACACAACAATCGGCGACCCCCCCACTTCCACACACATACACGGGTTCCGTCTACCCAGTTTCCCTCACAAGGTTCGGGTCAGCCCGTGGTATGGTTTTTTAGGCACTTACCGAAGGTGCCGCGCGCTGTGATTGCCTCTTTCAAACCAATAGCGTCATGAAGTCAACTTCCTGAAAAATCGTCCCTGGTGAGATTCCAACTCGTGGCCAGAAGGCGAACGTTCTAACCACTCGGCCAAGTAAACAGTAGGCCACAGTGATTTAACAGACTGGGAAATCTAATGCATTATGTACGGCCATTACAAGAGTAGTATGAATAGTGGATTTGATAATACCTAGGGCAATAAATATAAAGAGAAGTGACAGGAGATTGTTTTCCATAATTGGTTAACATGATATGTACATAATGCCATATGTTTAGTTAACATATTTTCTGCGTGACAGAAGTTATTGATAAATGGCGAATAAAAACTTCAGTCGTGTGATATATAAATTCTGACTTATAGAAAGTCCTTTATTTGATGTAAGACAACATGAAACGATGTCGTTTAAACACATCGACCGAACTTGAGTAATATCTATCTCTGTACGGTATCTTTATAAATTTGGAATAGTACAATAGTTTTATATTAGCGGTCTCCTAAGGTCCAAGTGTTCCTCAAGATATAACGTTACTGAAAGATGTCGTTGCAAGGACGAAGTAGGAGGAAGCAAGTATTGAATTTTATAAGCATGTACTAGCCGAGTTACCCGCATCTTGCTGCGTGTCACACATTTTTTGTAAGAAAATGAGGATTTATTTTAAATCATTGTTATAAGTCGTGGACAAAAATGATGTATTTCAGTATTACTCAATGATCTTGCCGATTTGACCTCCATCTTCTGCATTTCTCCTATATTTTGGATAGGAGACATTCCCTTCTACAGATTTAAATTTAATTTAATTCAAAGAAAAAAATCAGTGTAGCGCTTGTGCAAAGACAGCTTGATCTGACTCCTTTGATATGCATTTGATGCAACACTTGATTGAATCAATTGATGAGCACATTTCAAGTTTGATATGACAGTTGAATATCGCAAAAAATATGTATTGTAAGGCACTACTCACTGATTGTTGATTTCTTGCTCAACTTGACGTCCATATTGTCTCATTTTGATCTTGCCAATGTAACATCCATCTTCTGTCTTTCTCCTATATTTTTTATAGGAGTCATTCCCGTGTTCAAATTTAATTTTGATTTAAATCAAAGGGAATAAAATTCAGTAGGGTGCTGTGCGACCCCGGAATCAAAATAAAATATACTAATCCAATTACCCTAGTAGTCATTCACTTGTTCAAATTTAAATTTCATTTAGATCAAAGGGAAAAAAATTCAATGGTTGGGGGTAACACTCGGGGATCTCCTTTGATCAAAATGAGCTTGCCGATATAACATCCACTCGCTTTCTCCTTCAATATTTTGGATAGGAATCATTCCCTTGTTGAAATTAAAATTTAATTAAATGAAAGGGGAAAAATCAGTGGATAGTTTGTGCCACCGGAGAACCTATTGATCAAATTGAAATATACATATTTCAACTTAGGAGTCAATTCATTGTCCAAAATTAAATTTAATTTACATCAAAGGGAAAGAATTAGTGGGGTTGTGACCGACATATGGGACCCGCTTTGGACAAAATGAATTATACTTATCTAAGTACCCTGGGTAATGTAGTTTCAGAATAAATATAGTTATAGGAGGAGTTTGATAACAAACAAAGAGACAGAGACTACAAATTTATATATATATATATATAGATAAGATAACAGTTGAACATAGACCGTCCTGGGTATGACGATAAACTAAATTCGCGTCCTGGGTTAGACGATACACTACGTCCAACAGCAACGCCTCTGATCTTAATCGCTGGTGTTCCTAGGTTCACTCTGACTCGAAGTGTTAGGGCCCCAACAATGGGCAAATAGTTAACCCCCAAACTGGGATCAAAACACTATGAAAGTGTAAACATAGGTCTTAATACAATAAATATTTTGTAAAAAAAACATTATTGCCAGCAATACATTAGTATTAGCAATATATTTTAGGCAAAATAGATTTTAACAGTAATACTTTTTCTAAAAAATGTTATCAGAAATAGATTTTTTGAAGGAAAAATATTACTAGCAATAAATGTTTAAAAAAAAAAATTACCAGCAATAAATTTTTTGTCGGCATTAAATAACCCATTGACGTTGATATGCCGTAAAACAAACCAAACCAAACCAATGTCCTTAGACTTGAAGGAGTTAAGATCTTTGTTTCGTAAGTCAGTTCCGCAAAGTAACAGTTCATGGAAATAAACTATTTGAATGGACTTTCCTCGTTATCAATGGCGTACGAAGGGAATGAGGCTGAGTCAACTCAGTGAAAGTGACATGGCGGTTTCTAGCTGTAAATATCTGAAAAAGTGGCCATAATGAATCTAATTGGTTTGAGTATTTTCTATGAAAATAACGATGGAGTAGCGAGAGACTAGCCATATTTCCTTTGAGGGAAAATCTTTGTAGGGTTGAACAAAATTGACCATCCACAAAGCCGCATAAACGCTTTTGAGCTCTATCAAAGCTGGTAAGTGAGAACTGAGAAATATGAACTGAAACTTCAGATCAAATATGGCGGTAGTGTCATTTTTGGCCTGATATGATTCTTGAGACGATAGAACATGGAAAGAAGCGTCAAGGACTTTATGAACATGTACAAAGAACCAACCATTTTTCCTGCATCTTAAGTGACAAGTCGTCCTGTTTCGTCCTAAAAGTACTTTCTATTACTTGCCTACTTTTCTAACCCAACTAATACGCGTATAACTGTTTCCCTCAAGACCGCGAAAGAATAAACTCTCGGCGCTGATAGAACATAAGAACTCCAGCTACATTCCACAGATCTTATTTTCTTACGTTTGAATGCAGTTGTAGTGAGAAACGAAAACCGCGACCATCGGCTTCTAAACAAATCTACTTTAGAAAGTATATGAAAGCCGTAATGGAATGGTAGAATTATCAAATCAGACATGGCCGATCGCCTATGGAGATTGCATTACAAATCCTACGGAACATATTTAGAACCGCATGCGAATATATGGCGTTTAACAGAAACAGTAGATATGATATGTTCAGATAATTATTTCGAACATAAATATCAAATAGCGAACTGCCTATTATGGAGAAAAAAGCCTCGAAACTATCATATCTTTTCAGAATCTAAACCCTTTTGCCGGTTTACGACTACATCTCTTTAATAAAACCTGTCCTCGTACGATCAACGAAGTTAAGCAACGTCGAACTTGGTCAGTACCTAGATGTCTGACTGCTTGATAATAACACGTTCTGTAAGCTTGGATTTACGGGTGTTGTAAAAGAAAACGGCTCGGAATTAAAAATCGTTTAGCCGAGTCCTAATTTTACTCGGGTCCTCTTTATTTGCTTACAAGTATACTTCCCATTAGAAAGGTATGAACCAACCTCATCTTCCTCCAGCTATGGATTAACTAGTAGTAACTTGTATTAGCAAAAATATATTATGTCCAAAAAATTCTTACAAACTAAAAATGTATTTCATTTTCAATAGCCTACAAATGTTTGTTAAACTGCTAAAGTACAAATCAATTAATTAAACCTTGTGAGAGATAGTGCAGAAATCTATACGAGTTGATATACGGTAGACATAAGTAGGATTTGTCTAATTAAAAATACTTTTCGAAGGATGATTATAAGACAGATTGAAGATACGGTATATTAAACAGGGTGGTGGTTAATCGGCGTGTTTCTGTTAAGATCCCTGCAAGGGCACCAATTAAGAGCCGAATATAAAGTTAAAACAATGTAGATAAGATGATATGGGACGAAAAGTTACGACAAAATATAAACTAATACTATTATTTTTCAAATAACGATACGAGTGCTTAAATATAGCTAGAGGGTGTAAAGAATGATCTATTACACAGATGGTCTAGTGTAAAGAAATAAGACCATATCACCAAAACTTGCTGTTCCACTCTGACGTCCGTGAGCTATAACGAGGAAAGATTCTTGCAATAGTTCTTGAAATAAAAACTGAAATTGAAATATTTCGGTGTGAGAAACAGCATACGCTTTCAGACTTTTTAAAAAATATTTCTTAGCTGGCACAATTGCTTATTTGAGCGACATATTCAGGCACCTGAATGAACTGAATTCAGACATGTAGGCCGAATTCATACCAAGGTATACATTAGGTGAAATTTACCTCATTCCAGAAGAAAAATGCTCATTGGAGAGTGTTGAGTCTTGACTCAATGTTGAATCTCGCCTATTGCATGGAATAATAATGCAACACAAAATGTACTTAGAACAAGAATGTATTATAACAAGAAAGTGTACACAATAAGTACATATAGTATTTCTGTATATTTCTGGGAAGACGTTCCTGGAGAATGTGTTGACTAGTCGCAGTCGATCAGAGTCTCTAGTTGGATCTCGTGATTCATCCTCCCTCGTCTTCCGGTACCAACCATTATTTATATAGTTGGTAGTCACCTATGCAGATTAGGTGGATCCTACACAACAGAGAGAAATATTGGCTAAAGGAAAAACTGCAGCTTTTCCGGAACTAAATTCTATCAGGGAAGGTTCATCAGAAATATCTCTTACTGACAAAACAATCATTTTCGAAGATCATCTGAAAAGTTTTGAAAAAGATTTTCCAGAGAAATGTTGACATCAAGAAGCATAGCTGGATCAGAAATGTTTTCAGCGTGAACGTCAGTGAAGTTGGTCAAGATAATCCAGGGTTTCAAGAAGAACTTATAGACCTCCAAGAAAATCAACAACGTTTTAAAGATTTTACGTATACAGAATTTTGGAATTCAGCTCAATGATAAGCCAATTCTGACAAGGGAGCCTGGAAAAGATCTCCTTTTTCCAGCAATATTTCTATGTGAAGAAGGCTTTTCAAATCTTGTAACGATCAAAACTAGAGCAAGGAACCTCTCGCATTCCCAGCATCATTTGCGTTGGTCTCTAGCTTTCAAAATCAAACCGAAATTAGAAGATCTCTCTTACAAAATGAAGCAGTTCCATGGTAGTATCTGAAAAAATATGTTTGATTGTATGACTTTTTCATTACCAATTCATTTAATAGCATTTTTTTCATGAAAATTTGCTTTATATCAATTTTTTATTAAAAGAAACATTGTGTTTGTAATATGAATTTACTCAATGAAAATATACAATTATAAATAAGAATAATGAATCAAAATTAATTATCCCACATTGTACATACAGTGTAGATATGACAAATATTTTGGCTGTTTTTACGCTCCCCTGAATTAAAATTTCAAACATATGAATGAAATTCAGTATTTTTATGTACGAGGGTCATTCAATAAATAAGGTGAATTTTTCGATATAAGGACGTCTAATTCAGATAGAAGCTTACATTTTTTTCAACGTAGTCTGCCAGCACTGCCACACACGTTTCTCATATGTGCACAAGCTTCCGTATTCCCTTAGCGTAAAAATCTTTGGACTGATGTCTCAGCCAGTCGCTCACAACACTTTTGACTTCATCGACACTTTTAACCTTCGTGCCTCTCGTGAGCGCTTTCAAGGGAGCAAATTGGTGAAAGTCTGAAGGGGCAAGGTATGGTCTGTAATTGAGTACACTTTCTCTTCATACCCCAGAAAAAGAAGTCAGTTCTTCTTTCGTCAAACCCATGTTTAATCTATGGATGCCCAAAAAATACATTAATCCCTCGATTAGTGTTTTTTATTTGTACAATATAACTACGCATAAAAACAAAACAAAAAACAAAACAGTTTTCAATAACTATCGTTAAACTGAAGAATACTTCAAATTCGCTGTAACTCCTTGCGTGCTACTGGCTTTCTGTTCTGTCTGGGGTGAAAAGCTTAACAAAAAAAATGCGATTAAAATAAAAATATATCTTTCTCAGACATTCATATCTATTCAAGGGATTAATCCCTTCCCAGTGTGTATACATTTTTAACGAAAGTGTCTTTTTGCTGACACGAACGAATAAACATGTTTAACATATGGGGTTGAAAAACCAGCTAGAGTTGTGTTTATACGACGATCTTTATTCTTTTTATGCCCTTCTGGGCTTGAAACGTGTCCAATTGTCAGTTCTTACGTCTGGTGGAGATGTTAGCTACCGCTCGGTTACTTCAAGGTGACAGAATTTCTTAGTTACTATATTACAACAAATAAAAAAAAAACTCGTCTGAAAATGAAACATTTTTCCAAAAAGTAATTTTCGGGGAAAGGGTTAAGGAAAAAGAAGCTGTAGAGTGTCATATAACCTATGTAAAGAAGAGGTATGTCATAAAGAAATATTACTATTATTTCATCTGATCACTGTAGATTAGTCACAACACAGTTTGTTAAACCAATATTACTATTATTTTATGACTAGTTTTAATGTTACGACTGTTATTTTTATCTCAGCAGAGTGTGCCAATACATTCTTTATCATTTATTGTTTTATCAACATTATTTTACATTTCGTTTATTATTTTTATTATACGTTTTATCATGCTTGCTTTTTATCTCAATTTTTTGTGTTGATACAGCCTGCATTAATTTTTTTTTCTTACTTTTATTCTATTTATTATTGTTGTTTTTATCGCACAGCCTCAACATACATTCTTATTAAGGTCATTATTACGAGGTCGTCACTTCATAGCATGATTGCTATCTGCGAGAAAATTAAAATATTTAATGCATTGTTATTTAGACATAGCAAACCGAAAAGGAAATAAAAAAATGAACCCAACACATTCTACCAATTTGCCTTCTGCGGCTGCAACACATGAATTTCCTTCCCCATCATTCCCGTAAACTTTCACTATAATCGGTAAAAGTGCTAATTACACCGCCATTTTGTCTTGTTTGCCGCTCTGGCAAAGATCATATGATTAAGGCGTCGGCCATATTAGTCAACCGAAAAGGCACTTTCGTCAACAAAGAGCGTTTTTCTTTTGTAGGCAGGCTCTTTGAGTTAAAAAAAATGCATATCCCAGCAGGGCGCATGTTTCGCTTAGCGATACACAACAAGGCGAAATGATGAAAATAAAAGAAATTATATCATAAATTGAAAGTCTCTGCAAGCGATGGTTAGAGCTAGGGTAATCATCTAGGGCAGAAGAGTGAAGAATTGAGAAGAACAAGAATAAGATTGTCGATGTTGAAAAAACAAAAGAAGAGACAACAGAAAATAAAAGGAGTAAAGATAGTGAAGAGTAACAAAAACAAAATAGAAAGATTATGGATAGAAAGAAAAAAAGTAATAATAACGAAAAGGAATAAGATGTTGAGATGAGGGGAAGGTTCATAAAAGGACCGGAAGAAGTGGATTGTTTGTTAAAACTTTAGATTAAAATAAAGAAAAAAAACTATAAAATTAATTATATTGTTTCTATACCTTTGCTATAATTGTGCATCAAATATTAATGTCGGAATTATTAGATTACTGTTTTTATTTACCGTCCCATCGGCACGGAAATTATGTCACGTCATTCTTATTTTTCAAATAATTTTCTACAAGGCACGGTTAATATAATTCTGTGCGGCAGAAAAACGCTTGAATACGGATAGACAATGAGTTCTGCAGATATACCAAAATAGAAATGTTTTCAGGCAAGAGTGTGTCTTCTCATCGGACTTATTCAACCTATACAGCCAAACATAGTGATTACCGTTCGTTTTTACGGTTTTAATCCGCCGAAGGCTGTACATGTATGTATTGTTAACATTTCTGTTCTCTAGAATTTTTTTCACATTTATAATAAATAAATCGTAACTTTAAAAAAATCGTACTATAATTCTGCTCGCTCCTTCCTTATTTACTTAGTCCGTCCGTTACACACAACATGAAATATACAGATGAGACATTGTTGATAGCAGACACAGAAAGAAAACTACAAAAACTGCTACAGAAATGAATGAAGAAAAGCAATAAGCAAGGATTAAAAATCAACTGCAAGTAGACAGAAGTGCGAATTGCCAACTGAAGATACCAAAATCCAAAAAAAAGATTTAAATATCTGTGAAGTGTTTAAACAGAGGACGGAGGGTGTGACGCAGAAGTCGGAAGGCGAATTGGGATAGCCAAAGTAGCATTCCAAAAAACTAAGCAGAGTACTAAAAAAATAGAAAAACTTCGTTAGAAACAAGGAAAAGAGTACTAAACTGTTATGTGATCTCTGTCCTCCTGTCTGGAAGTGAGTGCTGGACAATCTCCTGAAAGATGAAGAGACTTGAAGCAACAGAATTGTGGTTCCTCAGAAGTATGCTGAGGATGCCGTGGACAGAAAATGTGAGCAACACCAAAGTTTTAAAGGAAATGCAAACGAAACGGAAGAGATATTTGCAAGGGATAGGAATTTGTAGAGAGCCTTGATCGCCTACTTCTGAAAAGACGCAGAACATAAAGAAGTTATTGAATTTATACTCTTATTTTGTAAATTTACATATTCACCCCGGCACGATTATTCCAAGCAAAACTTGAATTCTGTGCAAGAGAAGATGTCAAGGAATTCTGAGTGAAACGATTAAAAAAATATACTTATCTGAAATTCTAGGATTGCGGGGTATTATTTACATTATTTATATTCAGATTAAAATCGTTATCTTAGTTTTTACTATCATGACGTTTCGGTCGTTCTGCCATTTGTCATTCTTCAGAGGTCTTTCGATCCGAGTGTTTCGAACTGCATTCATCAGGGTTAGATTGTTCTCGTTTCACTGTTATTGTTTAAACATATGTAGTACGCAGAAGTTTAAATATCTGGGAAGCGTCTTGACAGGAGACGGTAAATGAGACCCTAGAATCCCTAGCTGTATTGAGATGGCCGAGGGCATATTCCAAAAGCTGAGCAGAGTATTGCGAGACAGGAAGATTTCATTGGTAACAAAGAAAAGAATACTGAGCTGTTATGTGACATCTGTTCTTCTTTAAGGCAGCGAATGTTGGAAGATGAAGAAGTTACTCGAGCCGACAGAGATGTAGTTCTACAGAAGGATGCTAAAAATATCATGGACCTAACATATGAGTAACAAGGAGGTCTTAGAGGGGTTACAAACAAGGAGAAGTTCTATACTTAACATCAGAAAGAGGAAACTGAAGTTATTGTGAGACATAATGAGGAAGGAGGACCTGGAGAATCTGATACTCACAGGTCAAATAGAAGGAAAGAGAGACAGGGGAAAGCAGCGCGTGACATACGTGACGAGCTTGAGCAGGTGGATGACAGAAAGTGGTCTAGGGGAGGATGAAAAAGGAAGGAGCATGCTGAGAGCTGCAAGGGATAGAGGGAGAGGAGAGCCATGATCGCCTACGTCCTGAAAGGAGATAGCACATAAAAAGAAAAAAATCTGTTCTCTAGGAG
Source organism: Acanthosepion esculentum (assembly GCA_964036315.1). Taxonomy (NCBI): domain Eukaryota; kingdom Metazoa; phylum Mollusca; class Cephalopoda; order Sepiida; family Sepiidae; genus Acanthosepion; species Acanthosepion esculentum. The sequence continues at coordinate 87,409,209 of OZ038487.1, forward strand.
ATATCCTTAAGCAAAGCAAAATGACATGGTGCAGGGTGTAACGTTGTAATAGTCATAACGAAGATAGTCCGGCTATAATAATGCAATTAATGATATATACTCATCCTAGAAATTATAAAAGAGTAATGGTTTTCGGAAGTGCGTTTTGGTTTGACTAAAAACTTTTCAAAATCCTCTTCTGTATATATATATATGTCTATATATATATATATATATATATATATATATATATATATATATATATATATATATATATACACACACACACACACATATATATATATATATATCAATCATTATAAAATATCGCACATTGAGTTCTAGCGTTAATAATATAGTACAGTATAGTATATTATATACTAATTATGTATTAATGTATATACATATTATTCCTCACCGTTAGACCTGCAGATTGCGTTGTGCATGAAACTCCAAGTCTCACTAAGGCTGAGGAATAATATGCATATTTATTAATATTTATTAATATATATATATATATATATATATATATATATATATATATATATATATATATATATATATATATATTTTGAATTGGACATAGCCCGACAATTTATTAAAGACATTTATATTATGTTTAACGTTCTTTTTATAGATACATGTATTTAAGCAAATGCTCTGTTTTATAATAAACGGTATTAAATAACATTTACCGGCCTGAATGTCCGAGAAATTTTCATAGAAAATTTTCGCTCTCCGAAAATTTCTCGGACATTCAGGCCGGTAAATGTTATTTAATACTGTTTATTATAAAACAGAGCATTTGCTTAAATACATGTATCTATAAAAAGAACGTTAAACATAATATAAATGTCTTTAATATATATATATATATATATATATATATATATATATATATATATATATATATATATATATATATATATATAAAGAGAGAGAGATTTATATGCAGATTTCATCGTAGGCTGTTTATAAGGCGATTAAGTTTTTATTATATTTATCTTGCATTCTTAAAAAGAAGTTTCTTTTTTGGACATCGAGTGTGTAACAGGTGTCCAATGATCTGTTGACTAAGCGCTTTCCGCTAATCTATCAACCAATATCAAGGATGTTTATTTATGTCTATATTTTTAATAAAAATAATGTTTTAATTTACAAACACAGTCAGCACGTTGTGGCCCTGTTCAAAATTCATATTATGGAGACCTGGTTTCTTTTCTTCTTTTGTTGTTAATAGATCCATTACTTGTAAGCATTTTATGCATTTATATGTGTGCATTATGTTGACGTTCTCAACGATAATGTTGCACATGCAGATTGGAAGTTTGTTCATGTGTATTTAAATGGCCTAGAATGGTGCTATGATCCACCAAGCTGCAAAGTATGTCTTCTTGACATGCTGTACTTACAAACTATATATTCCAAAAAGAAATCACTTGTACGAATGATTTAATTTTTGCGTAATTTAGACGAAAACTTATCAATGGCATACTGTATGTATTATATATCTATGTACGCGTGCAGTTGTGTGTGTGCGTGTGTGTCTGTGTGTGTGTGTGTGCACGTATATATTATATACGTGTTTATCTATCTATCTATCTATCTATCTATCTATCTATCTATCTATCTGAAGGTAAAAGACAATAGGAACACTGTAATATTAGCGGACGCGTTTCGTCCGGTGTGGAACTTTTCAAGGCGAAAACGAAACGTTTTCACCTTGAAAGAATTCACATTGAACGAAACGCTTCGGCTAATATTACAGATTTTCTATTGTCTTTTAACTTCATAAATATTGTTTTTTTTTTCTACAGTTTAACTCTGATAAATTTTATATATATATATATATATATATATATACATATATATATGTATATATATATATATATATATATATATGAAGAAATATAGTCTTAAAATGTGCTATATTTATGGGATAAAGTGCTCGATATCAGAGATAGAACGTGTATAAATACAAAAGTGAACATAGAAGTCAACACTGAGAGACGACTGTCTGTTTCATGCGAGATGCAATTGTCAGACCACTAGTGCCCTGACGATTGCATCTAGCATGAAACAGACTGTCACCTCTAAGTGTTGACTTCTATGTTCACTTTATATATATATATATATATATATATATATATATATATATATATATATATATATATATATATATATATATATATATATATATATCTTCATATATATATCTTCATATATATATATATATCTTCATATATATATATATATATATATATATATATATATATATGACGATATCTATATATCGGTCCGCAATGCTTGTCTAGGGAAATATCGTATTGTCCTTATTTAATTCTACTTATATATTTCTCGAATATTTCTCATGCTACACTCAGTCTGTACTCTTTGGCGTCAGGAATTGAACTATATCATAAAATTCACCCAGCAGCAATTTAATCCACGAATCTCTTGTCCCGTCGGCCAATAAACAGGTAGAGTAAAATCACTAGACATTTCCGTGTTCAGTTCGATATTGCCCGAAGGTTACCCTGATCGACAGACATCTGGATAACGGCTGAGGGCAAAACACCCAAAACGTTGTGATAATAACAAAAAAGAAAAAAAACGAGGACATTAATCTGAATGTAAATAATATAAATAATTTAAAAATAGTTGTAATTTACACAACAAAATAAGTAAACAAGCAAATAGCCAAAAAAATTTTTCTATTTTATAAGTTTCGGTGCAAAGGCAATGTAATATTTGTTAAATACAATTTACGACTCAGTTACCTTAAAAAATCCATGGTGCTTATTTGATATAGAACACTTATTATTTTTCAAATAATAAGTGGCACGATTATTTCTTTTCAGAAATTCTGCAATATTATTTGTCCAAACCTGGCATCTCGCCTTCAGTCATTCTCCCACCGCCGTAATGTAGCTCCAATGTCCCTTGACTATAAATAATTTCATAGTGATTGTTCTGATGAACTTTCCTCTATAGGACCTACAATTTATTGATTTAAGCACAGTAGTAGATTAGGACCAAGTCTCGTCCTTTCACAGTTGAAATGACTCGATGCAACCCCAAGTTCTATGCTGACTGTTCCTTCTATATCGCTTGTGGATCACTCTTCCAGCCTCTTGCTTCCCTGTCCACTTGATCATCAAAAATGTAATTTAATGTCAATTGTTATCAGGTCACTTCTTAATTCCACTTCTTTTTGTTTTGTTATCTGTCCTTTATAGTATATTTACTGACACCCAGTAGCCCCTTGCGTCTTAGTGGCTTTAGTGGCGTGTTTGGGGGGAAATGATTAAAAAGCGTGTAACAGACTTATAATCTTATAACATGAAAACCTCTTTGCCGCCCTGTCTATTCAAGACAATAATTCTGTTTAATACAAAAGATTAAAATCACTGGCAAGATTTATATGAATTAAAAAATATTTAAAACCAGCATAAACGCTAATTCGACGATACTATATCTGGGGAATATCTTAGATAATGGAAAGTGTCCCAGCCAAACGGCAGCATCATTTGCCAGGCCAGAATTCTGAGATCATGCGAGCAAATAAACAAAACTGCACTAAATTAATAAGAGAATAAAAATATATCGAACTCAAAAGAAATCAATAAATTAAAGGACATTATGAAAGTCACGGGGAGTAAAAGTTGTGTGTTTCTATAATGGAGTTTGCATTCTCATACAAATATTTTCCTTCATTTCGTATTAAAGATAGTGGCAAAATCAAATATCAAATTTCTTCCCGATTGTGAGTTATATATCAGGTGAAAAAGAATGATAAAACTGAATTTGTAGAACGATGAATAAATATAAAGCTTAATTGATAAGGCAACCAGTGGAAGAAAACAGATAAAACTGAATTGGTAGAACAAAGTTGTCGAAAAAGAAAGATGAAACTTAATTGGTAGGACAAGCAGTTGAAGGATAAAAATGAAACTGACTTAGTAGTAAAAAAAAAATCGAAAAAGAAAGTTGAAACTGAACTGGTAGGATAACCTCTAGAAAAATGAAAGATGAAACTGAATGGGTCGGACAACCCGTCGAAAAAGAAATACGGAAATAACTTAGGTTAAGTAGTCGAATATGAATGATGAAACTGAATTGGTAGGACACGCAGTCGAAAAACAACGCTAAGACCGAATTCAAACCAACCTAAAGGAAGGTGTGCTACATCACACTATATTTCCTATTTGAAACACTCTGGTGACCCTGGTCCGTAATTGTTGACTGGATTCGTGATCATGATTAAGGAATAAACGAAAAAGAAGTATTAAGGACTGTATCGATGTGATCAGTTCTTATATTCCCTTGCTGTATGTAATCCGTCTATTTCAAAACTGAAAATGAACAAAGCTTTTCTTGATGTGGATGGTGTCCTGAGTGGATGCCCTAGCCTTTAGTCTCGTATTTCTTTATAAGTTTCCACAATGTGCACAAGAGATTCAGTCCTTACGATGATTGGGGTCGTGTATTTTAGTCCTCATTTTTCTCCCTTCAGGAGGTGGTCGATCATGGCTCTCGACAATATCCTAGCCTTTGTAGCACTTGGTAAGTATTGTCTTTTCACTATCTAACCCACTCTCTGTTCAGACATGAATTTACTCATGCGTGTTAGTTATATTACTCGCTGTTTCAGCCTTTGGTCTTTAATCATTTCATCTCAAACAAGGCGATAAAATCATTAAAACGCAAGAGGTTTCTTCTAGTAAATTATACTGACAAGACTTTAAGTAGAGAAAGCAAAATAAATGCCTAGGATTCGTAACTGGTTGCCTTCACTATATCCTGTGAGTGTAAAATTTTCTGACACTATTTTCTTCATTATCCTTCCTGAAATATCAGTTGTTTCTGATTCTAAATAAAAGAGTCTTTTCGTTTCAAGTTTCCTTAAATCTGTCTCGTTTTTCCCATGTCAAGTTCATGATATCCACAGTTCCATTCTGTCGAACCACATTTCTGTTGCCTCATATCTCTTCTCTACACCTCTGACGAGATGGTCCAACATTCACCACCATTGTGAAGTATTAGTATTTAAACTCTTGTCTAAAATGTCCAGACGAATGTTTATAGGGCTTCTATGGGTATTTGGTCTTGATGTCGAAACGGAACTGTGTTCTCGTTTGTAGGTTATGTTACTTAAGAAAAAAGAAAATGTCGTTTAAAATAAATTATACGTTCCTATCAGCTTCTGTTCCGGAACTGACACTTCGATCCGCCTGTCTACGACTGCTTAAGCGTACACCTTCGACTATCAAATACTCTTTGCTTTGAATTTCAGAAACCATATATTATGTGGTTTCTGGATCATTCTTTTCCCCTGGTATTTCTTTCATATATATCGCATAGCGACCTTTATCATATTGCAAATATATTCTTTAAAATTTTAAATCTATGATCGGCATTGTGGATATATATGCCAACTAATTCTAATCTAACTTAACTTAAATTTTGTCACTGGTGATACCATGTCCACTTACCAGGATATAATAGAAAAAACTGGAATAATTAAAAAAATATTAATCAGGAAAAAACAGAAAGTAACCGTGAAACACGTGGCAGACGAAAATAGAAATCCACAGAAGATAAGAGATAGAAGAGAATGACAACATAAAACATCTTATGCAAAAGGAAATAAATAGATGTATATTCAAAGTAATAAGACATAAAATGATTGCAAAAACGGGGAAAGGAAAAAAAAACGAAAGGAAAAATGGAAAAGGCGTAATAATGAAATGACAGGGAAGACAGAAAAAAGTAATTCAAAAAGAAAGAAAGAAAGAAAGAAAGAAGCGCATTGAATAAATAAATAAATAAAGAAAGAAAGAAGCGCATTGAATAAATAAATAAAGAAATAAATAAATAAAGAAAGAAAGAAATAAAGAAAGAAGCGCATTGAATAAATAAAGAAAGAAAGAAAGAAAAAAAAAGAAAGAAAGAAAGAAAGAAAGAAAGAAAGATAGAAAGTAACTAGTATTAAACTGTACAAAAAGAATTTGTTGCCACTCGGTAAGTCAAACAGGCCGCATATGTGTCGTGGGCCGCAGTTTACCCATAACTCTACTCGGGTACGGAAGTTGAATTTCAGACGATTTGGGATTCTCGACTTACTAATTTTTCTTCCTCTTATGTATCACATTCACTTTATTCGTATGCTAGTAAAATCTCTATGCAGACGATATGAATTTATATGAATACTTATAATTTATCAGGTTTTCGAACAACATATAGGATGTAAGTATCTGACCTGCTATTTTCATTTTTATAAGCATATCTATTCATTTTTAGAATTAAATCAATATCTCGAAATGACGTATAATCTAATAGTTTGTATACATTTAACATATCCCCACCAAAAAAGAAACAGACACGCATATCAAATTCCATGATTTGATATAATAAGATTAATTTAAAAATATAAAAACTAACTTAGAACCAAATAGAAAAACACAAAAGTAAAATATATGAAGCAAAATATATAATAATTAAAGGAATAGATCAACGAAATAGTCACTAGCGGATTTTCGAAAGGCTTGTAATTATGATTATATCTGCCACTTACAATTTTTAAAAAAATTGCATCTTACTTTCCGGCTCTTAAATGAAGACTCTAAAACACGCATGCAATCAATGCTATGGAACGGATAGTTGAATTGTGCAGCGACTGGTAATTTTTGCTGCTTTTTTATGTTTTTTATTATCGTCACAGATTTCCGTGCCTGTTTGTCATACATAATTTCCTTTTTTTGCATTTGGATTTTTAAGAATTCTACAAAATGTCGCAGTTAAAATACATTTCCAAAATAGAATCATATTAAAGGATTAAACAGCGATTTGGATTAACTCAGAGAATATAATTTCTATAAGTAGCCCTCTACAAACGCTACAAATCTCAAAACCTGACATTCTATTAGGCGCAAATCGAATTTCTTACAGAAATACAACTCATGAGGAAATGGAAAACTAACAACAACATCCCCCGGAAGAGTATGTCTAAGGACATTGTTTATTTCTCATCTCATTGTAAAAGGGCAAAAACGTATCCAAAAATTCCGATTTGAAATTTATTCTCTTAGTCCCTCAATTTAATCAAACAAATTAATCAATATCAATCAATACATAATAGATACCATCAAACTTATTGTCAATATTTTTATCATTTTGATGTCGCTTTTGCCTAAGATCTCAGTTAAACCTAACTATTATAAAAAGCACATTTGGACCATTTTTCGTTTATATATATATATATATATATATATATATATATATATATATATATATAGGTCAATTTCTGGTTCCTCCTCCCCTAATACTAAGTATGATAGATAGAAATATTAAAATAAACCCTGTTTAAGTTCGATCATGTCTATCACACCACTCCTCACTGCTCTTTCTGTTAAATTACATAAACTTAATACTACCCGTCAAAAAGTGTAAATGTTCATTTCATTTTTCGTTTCACCTTTTGGAAGTGAAGTCTGATGATCCAGCGTCCTTTAAAAGGGCTATGGTTAAATAAATTATTACATTGAGCCTTAAAGTGCTGTTTTTCTTGAAATATATATATATATATATATTAGTGTGTGTGTGTGTTTAGAAGAAATCGTTCACGTGTGCTTCTTGTCGTATTAAAATAGATATGTTGGCTAAAAATACAAGGGGAAAGGAAAAGATGCCAATGTGATCTGTGCGAAAAGAATTTATTATGCATTAATTATTAAACACAAGACAGCAATGAAGCACGGAGATTAATGTTATTAGTCTGGAATTTTTGGGCAGGTCTGTGTCCTTCATCAGTGGTGCAAGAAATAAACAGAGAAACGGGGAAGACTCAACAACGATGGTTGTTGTGGATGCTGTGAATTCGTTGTAGATGGCATTATTATAAAAATCCGATCTCCGCTTGATTCCTCGCGTGTGAAACTTTTTTTAAGAAAATGACCGGGGTGAACACATTAGTCTGCTTTGTTTTTATCCTTGTGGAAGGTAGGGGTGTGTGATTTTGAAAACAAAAGGGAAGAAGGTTGTAGGATTTAGGGTGTGGTTAGTAATGATAGATTTCGCAAAATGTGGAAAGAGTGAAATGTAATAAAATTAAAATGAAAGGGAAAAAAGAGGATAGGAACCGCAAAAAAGGATGAAATATTTCGATAAAAATTATTTTGGAAAACCATAGTCAGAAAATGGGGGTGCAGAAAAAATAAACAAATAAAAACATAATTATAGCAATAATAATGCAGGACAAAAGAGGGGAAAGGCCTCTACAAAAATAGATGTTTTATGAGCAACACCACACATTGAGTAGCCCCCGCCACACACATACACATTTTAAATCAACATTTTAACAGCCATTTCCCGACTGTTATATTTTTCTGCAATGATTGCAAGAACTGAATGAAACTCTGAGTCGTGATATCGACGTTGGATATCATGTATATTCACTAATATATACACATTACGCTGTTTCATATCACTGAGCAATATATATATAGCACGTAAGGAAGAACTATATTAATACGTACAAGCCTGTATATGTACGTGTATGTAGATTATTTATCATAGACATTCCTCATATGTGTATGAATATATATATATATATATGGCTACAAAAACCTAAAACTAACTTATATTAAAAATGAAAACGGTAAGCATAGGAAAAACAGAAGCAGGAAAATAATTTGGTATACACCCCCATACAACCAAATGGTAAAAAACAAATTGGGACAAAAATTCCTTGAATTAATACTCAAGCATTTTCCCGGTGGAAGTAAACTTAGTACTATTTTCAATAGAAATACACTAAAATTAAGTTATAGCTGTACTGATAACCTAGAAAAGATTATTAAGAAACATAATACTAATATCTTAAATAAACACTTATACCAGAACCAAAAAATTGTAGACAAGGGAAAAATACAAACAACAACTAATGAGGGTGAACAAAAATTATGTAATTGTAGAAACCCTCAAAACTGTCCTTTACAAAATAAATGTTGCATGGAATCAGTAGTATACCAATGTAATATATCTTCTGTTGAAAACCCTGAAAACATAAAAATTTATATAGGTTGCACTAGCCATGAGTTCAAAAAGACATCAATCCTCGTTTAGGATAAACCAACATCAATCCTCGTTTAGGATAAATAAGTATAAAAGTCAAACATCTCTTTCGAAGTACTTTTGGCACCTAAAAGAATCCAATAAAACACCTACAGTGAAATGGAAGTTAATAAGAAGGGCTAGAATATGTAGGTCATTAAATGACCCATGTCCTTTATGCATACATGAGAAACTATATATTACTAAGTTTATAAAAAATAAAAATTTACTGAATCAGAGAAATGAAATAGCTATTTTATGTCGTCATTGTCAAAAGTTTTCTTTAAATAATCTTTAAATAATCTATAAAAAAAAAAAAAAAAATTACCTGATTATTATGCATACTCATATTTGATGGGTATAAATAATTTTAAATAATGTAGATAATTATATTACATTTACTTGGTTTATAAAGAAATATAGCCGATTAAAATTAAAAAGTTAAATTTGAAAGCAGAATTTTTAAAAATGTTTTAAAATTGAACTTAAATAAAACAGATTCTAACCTAAACATCTTTTAAAATTGTAATTAAATAAAACCTACTCTAACCATAACACCTCTCTCAAAGCAATTCAAACACTGAAAAGAATCCAAGTGAACACCGAAAGTCATATGAAATTAATAAGTTAGAATAATATTGAACATTAAATGTCCTTTATACATACATATATACATTTATAATACTAAATTTATAAATAAAAGTTTATTGAATTAGTGAAATAATTTAACCACCTTTGCCGTCATTGTCATAAAGTTTACATAAAGTAAAATAAAATCAAATAATATTTACTTATACTCGATAAGAATAAATAATTTTAAATACTGTAAGTAATCCTAATACATTTACTTGGTTTTTAACTAGGAGTATAGTATATTAAATATTAAAAATAATTTTTTAGAAAGGTGGATAAAACATATTTTAACCTAAACAGTCCCTCAAAATCTTTAAATATACAAATAGAAAAAATACCATAAGAATTTTTGCCGTTAGAAAAAAACCCAGATGACATGAATTTAGCGGATGTCAGAATTTGTTAAAAGATACATCCCTACCCATCCCTAAACATAACCCCGCTTTCAAATGTAACTATTAACTGACACAACGAAAATTAAAAATTGAACCCTCTACCACCCCTTGTCTAGATGAATGGATTTATCGGTAACCTTGGAAACCCTCAAACTATGAATCTTTCCTGTGCCGTTAACAACCGTAAATTTTAAAAAGTAAGTTACTCCAAAATTCGCTTGATGAGGAAATGGAACTAATGTCTTTGGTTTAATAAGAAAATTAAATTCAGGGGCTTTAGCTTCCATTTCTGAAACATGGTTATCACTGTGTAGCGGTAAAACCATATTTTAAATCTATTAATTTATAATATATATATATATATATATATATATATCGAGAGAGAGAGACAGAGACAGAGATAGATATATAGCCAGATATGACTATTATTCAACGCACTGATGAATCTATCTATCTATCTATCTATCTATCTATCTATCTATCTATCTATCTATCTATCTATCTATGCGTACACATGCGTGTGCGCGCACACCCTTGTGAATAAATATTACCTTAATATGGCTTAATCAAGTATGATTTGGATATACGGATTATGATTATACACGTATGTTTTGTACTTTGAATATTCACAATTAATTAACTGAAATCTGAATTTCCAGACAATATTTCAACAATGAAACTCCTAATTCATTTTTAGATGTGTATGCTTATATCTTGCATTTTATCATATATATATATATATATATATATATATATATATATATATATATATATATATATGCACACACACACACACATATATATATATATATATATATATATATATATATATATATATATATATATATATATATATATATATACATATATATATAGAGAGAGATAGATAGATAGATAGATAGATAATGGAAATGGTATTTTCTAAGGATATTTTATTTTGACTTATGTCTGATTGAAATAATTTCATGGATTTATGGCTGTTGGTTAATTAAAATTATAACGGGTGAATACTGCCTAATTAAAATAAGTCTTTATACATACTCATAATTTTAACAGGGGAGACACCCCAAAGTTTAGCGGTTATAGCTTTCCATTTGTCGTCTACGTTGGAATAGGTAGACGGTTCCGGGATTCATTCAATAGTCACTAATTTAAATTTATTTTTACGAAAGAAAGACCATAAAACTTACTAACAGTGGGTATTGTAGTATGTGTTAGTTTATGCAAGCAAGCAAAAATATCTAATGATAGTAATAATAACGTGAAGAAGAAGAAGAAGAAGAAGAAGAAGAAGAAGAAGAAGAAGAAGAAGAAGAAGAAGAAGAAGAAGAAGAAGAAGAAGAAGAAGAAGGCGTTAACAACGACGACATAATGAGGAGGGGAAGAAGGAGGAGTTCGAGAAAAAGGAGAAGAAAAACGAAAAGAGGAGGTAAAGAAAACCAAAGGTAGAAGGAGGAGGAGAAAAGAACAAGGAGGAGGAGAACGAACAGAAGAAAAAGAAGAAGATGACGACGACAGGAGGAGAAAAAGGAAGAGGAAAAGAAAAATGAAATGGAGGAGGAGGCGAAGGACAAAAAAGAACGAAGAAGAAGAAGAAGAAGAAGAAGAAGAAGAAGAAGAAGAAGAAGAAGAAGAAGAAGAAGAAGAAGAAGAAGAAGAAGAAGAAGAAGGAGGAGGAGGAGGAGGAGGAGGAGGCGACGACTACGACAGTTACTACTTGACTATATTAAACAGTTCCGGAAAAATGAAAAATGTCATTATTAAATTAACAAGACAACCGAATCAATTTGTTTCCACGAAAAATCTATCTACGACTATTCACTTTTTTCAACGGTGTTTTCGCGCCTTCATGTCTATTTTAATTAGTGAAAACTTGGAAACATTTAAACGAAATATTTTCTTGTGTATTTTTCTTTTCTTTTTTTAAATTATATTCTTCAATTATGATGAAAAAGAAAATAAAAGGCAACAAAATAAAACACGCCGATGAATAAACAATTATATGGTGTTTCAACGAGACCCGTTTACAAGACATTCTAAAGAAATATATATTTAGTATCGCCCTTGTTTGGTATTATTTTACATATATCTATCTATATATATATGTCATGTTTAAATGTTGAGCAAGCCCATGCGCATATTTCTTTTATTTTGGGTGGTCTGCAAATCTTAGCCATATAGATTGTCGACTTCCATATTGTTCGTATTATTTACTGAAGAAAAGCAAGTCGCCTTCTTCCTGTAGCAAGGAAATCTTCACATCTAACATTAACACTTAAGGAGATTAAATTTACATAAACAGACACCAACTGTGCTGGTGGTAATTCTATGCGGAAATGAAAAGAGATTTACTTGTAAATAAGGCTTGGATTCAGGTCTCAGTGTCTGCCCGTCTGCCAGATTAGATTGCTAATCCCTATTGCAGACGACTGCTCGGGCACATCTCTCTCTCTCTCTCTCTCTCTCTCTCTCTATATATATATATATATATATATATATATATATATATATATATATATATATATATAGGCGTAACAGCAAAATTGTGCAAATCGTGTCTATCCCACAAAATGTTTCATATCTAAAATAAGAAATTACGCTAATTAATTGAGTTTCTTTTTTCCAGTTATTCTGAGAAGACGTTAAGCCATCTTGTCACCATTTGTCGTAAGAATCATTAAAATCCTTTGTGTTATTCGGCTAGAAAGAAAACAGATTAAAATTGTTTTGTATGAGCTCCACTGTCTCATCAACTGAGCAATAATGAGATAAAAAAGATAATTCAGGCCTTCAGTAATATTCATACTCTGGCTTCCATCTTCAAATTGCATTCAAGAAACATCAATATACCGTTAAACATATAGAGGGAACAATAGCGGAAAACTGGATCAGGGGATCACAACAGGAAGAGGGATCATCATTTCAATATAAGACTAAAACGATCAATTAGAAACTATCCAACTCAATCCATGAGACATTTGGCACGGGAGAAAAGAGTTTCAGCTATGGTAGTTCAAAGACCAGTGAAAAACGATTGAAAATGAAATCGTACGTGAAAACTGTGAGGCAGCTTGTTAAAGCAGCACAGAGAGTTAGAAGCTTGCAGAGGGCAAAGATCATTTGAAAAAATTGGAAAACGATCCCGGAATAACATAGACATATATATATATACATATTTGAACTTAATTTCAATCCTTCATGAGCTTCCGATCATTAGCTATAATTACTTCATGCTGAACATGCCATTTACGTTTATGATCGATTTCTCCACGATTCTTCTCTTAAGCTTGGAGAGTTTGTCTGAATTTACGAAAAAATTTCCCAGTTGCACTCTTGAAAATTTAACAAGTTGTTTGATTGTTACTCTTTCCATGGTTGAAATTGCCAAAGACCTACGTTGTTAAATCTGAAAGAAAAAAAATAGACGCTTAAATTTAATTCACATTTAAACTCGGTCCAAGTTATTGAATCACCCTTCATAAGACACTTTTTTTCTACTAGATATGCAAACTCTAATTCAAAATAAAGTGTCTACAATCCTTTGTTTTCCTCAAGTAGCCATATTTACTTATTTTATTTGTACGTTACCAGGCTAGATGCTGGCCAGGTCACATTGAAACAACTGGTTCTCGTACGATCTCCGAGGTTAAGCAACATTGAACAAGATCAGTACCTAAATTGGTGACAGCTTGGGAATAACAGGGGCTGTAAGATTGGATGTACGGTTGGTGCATTGGATAATGTCTCGGAATTGTTAATCGCAAAGCCAAGTTTCAATTCCCATTGGTTTCGTTATAATCACTGACGCGCAAATATCCATTGAAAAGGCATGAACTTACCTCTCCTCCTCACGGCTATAGCTTAATTGGTAGGATTTGTATTACTAAATCATTACTATATTAAAAAAAACAAATCTTGCAATCTAAAAATATTTTCTCGGTTTTTATAAACTGGAAAGGGTTGATAAGCCGTAGAAAATTAATGAATCAATTAATTATTTAATCCAGATATCTTCGTCTATACACATTCATCATTGAATATCATTTTTTTCAATCATTTACACTCTGTCATAGTTTATCTGTAACTCATTCTAAACTTATTTTCTTTATATTTATTAGTGTTGTTTCTTTTTGGGTTAACTTTTCTGTGACAAATCCAAGTCACGAATCCTTTTTAATGCCAATCCTGCATATAATGTTTACACCTAATATTTACCGTGAATTATTTGTTTTCAAAGCACATTGTTATCGATTTAATATCATGAGTTTTCCGTGTGATCTCCCTGTAGAGTAATGTTTCAAACGCACCTGTTCTTGCATATACGAGGTATATCTGAAAAGTAACGCGACTATTGTCACAAATAATTTATTTAATTCCCAAACAACAAACTACATGGTTTTCCTTTCAAAGGACCCACCGTCGAGTTTTATACACTTTCCCATCCTTCTCTGCTACGTTTCTATGGCCCTGCTGGAAGGATTCTTCTTGCATGCCCCATAGATCCGTCGATACAACACTCTTGATGAGTTCTACGCTTTCAAAAAGCGTCCGCTTGATGATCCTTTGTCCTTGGGGAAAATAAAAAAAATGTCACACAGAGCAAGATCAGGTGAATAGAAAGGTTGTTCCAGTACACCGAGGTTTTTCTCGGCCAGCAACAGCCGGATGCTTAGGGTGTGGTGAGTAGATGCATTTTCGTAGTGAAGAAGCCGCGATGTTTCTAGCCACGAAAGCACAGGAAAAAAGAATTGCAATGTTTGCAGAAGGCTAGGATCACATTTATATACGCCCAGTATATCATGTTAGATGATAGTACAATCCACTTATGCCCCTTTATGCCCATAGCTCACACAGCACACTCGGTCCGGTTACTTTTCTGACAGAAATCGTATATTTGCACCTAATTTTAATTGCACACATTTCATTCACGACGCAATTTTATAAACTTTTGTACTGTTTCAACTGACAGCTTTTTCCTTGAGACATGTTTTTGTCACTCCAACTTCTCAGGTTGCAGAATTTTTCTCTTAACAGCTCATTATACTATACATTTAAATGTGTGTTAGAATTTGCTTTAGAAATTGTTATGTGTCCTTACCTATAACTACAGAATGAACTCTTCCTAACACTATGTATACTACGCCTGTCAGGAGAGAGGGACGAATCGAGTCGAGCCAATAGTAGTTCACTCCAAACCAGACTGACAGTCATACTAACACCTTTCACATCTTGTATTATTATTCTGTGTAATATATCTTTGTTATTTCTACTCTTGTGTTCGTGTTGTTCTTCCTTGGTCCTAACCTGGACCATAAGAGAAGTGCACATAACAAGTTGATTACATTACCTTTTCCCATACATGGTCATCTAATGTCGATCTATGAATTTAAATAGCTTAATCTGATTTGTTTCCGGTAAATTTTATGAAGCCAAAATACTCAGTTATTTATTTCATATTTTTGCCAGGGTGTTTACGTGTGTAAGAAGATCTCTGAATAATGAAGAATTAAAATAATAGCATTGATTTTCGTCTTTTGAGTCTCGCGACGTGATCTTATGGTTAGCCTGCTTGTCCCACTACAACGATTACAATCAAGGAGTGAGTTCGTTTCTTACTGGGTGACTCATACATTTGGCCTTGTGTCATATCTAAATTACGCTTAGGAAATCACAATACAATCGGTAAATTTGCTTTTTAATCCCGGCATTAAATATCTATTAACATTTTCCAAATCGTCATATTTCCGTGTAAATGTACATGCTGAACTCGAAATAAAAATTAAATTTTGATAAAACCTACCATTTTGGAGTTATCGACAATAATATTTACTGGCCTTGTTTAACTATATTTATTGCGGAACATTTTTCGCGCGGAACCTTAATTAACGGATTTTTTTACAGCTCTTAACTGATCTTACACATCTAAATTACTATGCACTTAAGTTGTGTCGCAAAGCGATGGCAAGTGTTGCGTTTTTTCAACTGTTGTTTTTTTATAGTAAATCTTTCTTTTTAAATTAAAAAACAAATTAAATAATAAACTAAATCTTTCCTTTTAAATTAAAAATAAATCAAATAATTATTTATGCGCAAAGTTGGCACGAATTTGAAAAGAGCAAGATTATTTACAAAATAAAAAGAAATCCTCCTTCCATTTCTTTATTAATTTTGTAATTAAATATCATGTTCTTTACTAAACTTGAGTCTCAGTCTAAAACGAGTAAATCTCCATAAAACACCTACTTGCCGGTTAAATCCAGTTGTACACAAGCCCTTTTAATCTTGAACGAAAACTCGTTTCAATCTTGGCGTTATGACGAGGTTAGGAGCTCTAAAAAGCCTGGGAACCACCTAAATTTGGCCCACTATTACCGGTTAAAATTCTCTTGAACACGGTAAACTGATAAGGGCTTCCGATGCGACGCGTTGCAAGGCAACTAAATAAAGTATTAAAAATATTGTTTTTACCAAACTACTGGCGACACACCAAGTGGCACTTACCCACCAGTATATTGATTGGTGACCCAAGGTTTAAATGCGTACGCGAGATCATATTTGAAGATAACCGATGAAGATCAAATTCACTGCAGTCGCAATGGCTTGATAATCGCAGCAGCAGCAACAAAAATAACAACAACAAAAACAATGATAATAATAATATCAAAGAACCGGAAGGAAATAAAAAGAAAAAAACTTTATTCAGTAATAAAGAAAGCCAACAAATTCAATAGGGTATTTCAATGGGTGAAGATTTTCAAATAAGCCGTCATACAGCAAATGCAGCTGCCAAGTACCTAAAAAAGTAAGAAAAACAAATGCTATCTACCAAATGCAGAAACGATGGCAAGATAAGGTTCTTCATTGTCAATACTCTGCCCTTATCAAACATTCTGCTGTATAAAGTGTACCCATCATTGGTTACGAAGTGTAGGTTTAAAAGATGAAACCAAAGATTTATTTTTATTACAAAGAACCGATTCTTGCTAACTAGAAGTTAACAAGCACACATACTGAAAAATAGTTAATCAGAAATGCAGATTATGTGATAAATACCCAGAAACAATTGGCCATCATATATCACGTTGCACGGTTCTAGCACCAACTGAATATAAAACTCGGTATGATAGAGTGGACCAATATTTGTCCTGGAAGATATGCAATTTTTACGGTTTGAAAACCAGAAGAAATATGATGACCATCACGAAAACCCGGTTATAAAGATAGGACCTGTAATAACCTCATGGGCCTTTACAATACACAGTGACAGGACAATCAACGTTAATCGCTTAGACATCGTGATCAATGACCCCAACAACAGAATGTGCTTTGTTAATGATATGGCAGTCTCTGCAGATTGTAATGTATCTTTGATGTCCAATGTTTCTAGTAGGGACTCGGGAGGAAGGAAGTATGCAAGAGAAATCAAAGCAAATAATAATAATAATAATAATAATAATAATAATAATAATAATAATAATAATAATAATATCTTTGAAGATTTTCAAAAGACTATCAAAGTACGAGAACCTGGAAATCATATCTCAAAACTGTGGCATGTAAGGAGATCAATTCCCGTTGCTCCAACTATGGAGCATTCGCTTTGACTGGAATGGTTCCGATAGACTAATAGAAGGAATCGCTTGTAATCCAAGCCTTCAAGAAATACAAAAGATTGTACTCACAAAACAAATACACCTCACACCTTAAGAAGGGCTTTATATAAAATGTGTATGATCTTAGGTATTTTTTTCTTTAAAAAAATTCTCAGTGGATAATGACATGATACCATTTTTTAAATTAGGTCTCTGGTTGGGATCCCAAAAGAAATGAGTATACACCAGATATTTAAAGTAAATATAATAATAATAATAATAAATATCTTGAGGCGACAAGCCCTCTTGACTTCTGTCCTGAATTCAATGGAAGTATTTATATGAACATATTTTGTATTAGATGGGCTACAGTAAATATCCTTTCCAGTAAGACTGATGTGTTTGTCAGTTGTTTGCGTTTAACAAGTTGCGCATGTCTTTTAGGGGCAGGCCCACTGAGCATTTCTGTTCCCAAGCGGTAATAATTCAAAAGCATCATAGCTGAGTGACGAGAGGTTTTCGCTTGAAATATAAGGTAGCTAACATGACTTGATAGTTACATTTTGGAACATTCTCAAAGGAAAAAAAATGGTCTCTTGATGGAACCCAGAAATAAATGTGTATATAAAAGAAAGTTTTATTTTTCTTTAAAAACAAGAAGGAAAACTCCGGAGAAGAACCATCAATTCAAAATTTTAATCTTATCGAGGAGTGAATGGCTGCTGAGATGAGGTCGTGAAAGAACGCTTGTCGGTAAAAACGGTTACCCAATGCACCGGAAACTTTGTGTGTAATTTTGGACCTATGCGTCACCCGTGGGAACAATATCAGAACTAAAAATCAAATGTTCAGTATGTCTCTTTCAGTGGATAAACAACGAGCCTGTTCCTCAGGAAGTCACCTACCAGAGGACGAAAATGTTGGACAAGCAATTAGAATGTAAGAAGTTGCATAATGAGAAATATGCGACTGACAGATGCTGGAAATAAAAATAATATAAAGAACTACAACCAGAATAGGTGAATCAACAGAACACGAAAGGGGGTCAGAAATAGACATAAAAAGTGCTAACATGGCACAAACTCTGATCATCATGAAGAAACGGAGATACACATTAATCACTCTGAAGATAATGCTGAAAGTTTAGAAGAGTTGCAAAGGCGTGTTCTTAATCACTCACACACATGCAATAAAACGGGTCCAAAATACACAGAACCAAGCAATTCTACGGAAAACAAGAATGGTATAAAAAAATCCAAGGAAGAAATCAGGAGGCATATATGTCAGACGGAAATTATTAAAATGGAGGCACGAGAACAACTCCCAAAATGACAACCCAAAAAGCAGGAACTCAAAATATAAATCTCATCGGAGCAATATATTTATCAGCAATAGCAGCAAATAACAGATTAAACATCAAATAAAAAAAGGTAGTCACACTGACATGAAGATCTACATTGGAAAAGAAAAACAGAAAAAAGAATTGAATACCAGATTCATCAGCAGGAGGAATAAATGTGAGGACAAAAATGGCAGAAGAGACAAAAGAAAGTACAAAATTACGATTGAAACATAAGTTATATAAGCTAAAGAAAAATAAAGCAAATATTACAAGTGAAGGCTCAAAGAATATAAACGCTATGAAAAAAGATCAAGTTTCTACAGACAGAACAAGAACTTTCAGACCAATGCGAAGAAAATTTACGGAGAAACAGGCAAACAAAAACTTGATGTGACACACCCGCTCCAAAAAATATTGGAAGAGATTATACAGTTCTGGTGGAAAATTATAGGCTTGTCCTAAAGATCATAACGAAAGATTGAGGTAGCACAGATGAAAAATAAACCAGAACAAACATGGTCCGGAATCGCAGAAGAGAATGTTGAATGGGCACTGAAAATGCACACAAATGAAAATCTCAACGGATAGATAAAATGTTGGCCCTATTATCATAATACAACACACAAAACTATCCAAAGAACTTCAAGAAATTGTAAATGATCCTACGGAAAGACCGGAATCAGTAACCGAAGGAATTACCTTCATTCTACATAATAATTGTGAAACAAATGTTCCATTAAATTACAGATAAATTACATGTTTTCCTACAATTTACAAACTGTAGACATCTATTCTGACAAAAGAGACATATTCCTTCTTAGAATATTGACTTAATATATCTTGAACAAATAGATTGTAAACGTAGCTCTTGTGTATGTACAGACCAATTAGCTATTAATAACATGATCTTGGAAAACTGCTTCAGTACAAAGAACAATTCAGTACTGCCTGGATAATTAACTAAGTCATTCGATAGTGTACCCCATTACATGGATGACAGTTCTATGCTAGGAATGACAACAATCTGGAAGATCTACTGAAAAATAAATGTTTCAGTGATGACATTGGAATGGAATACTTGGATAAATATGCTAATGCCACACTTTTACGAGGATCAGTACAACAAACCAACTCTATTAGCAAAGAACATGAGAGTAACAATAAAGTATTTAGAGCAAGAAGAAGTCTATAGGTACATTGGTGTAAGTGAAAGTGAAGAGATTCACCATAGAAATGAATGAAATAATGTAGAAATTGTACTTTAGTAGGATGCGACAGATAAGAAGAGTTGAATTGAATTCCCAGAATAGAATTATGACCATTAATAACCTTGTCATCCAGAGGTTCAATATAGTGTCAACATATTGAACTGGAGTCTAAATGACATCAGGCGAATATATTCGAAGACAAAAAAAGCTTCTTCCGAGGCATAATGATGCAGCCTGTCTATACATACACCTAAAGAAGAAGGAAGATGCCTTATTCAGCTAGAATTGTCCCAAAGAAAACAAGTATTGGCTTACTAACGTAAATGGAAATAACAAATGACTCGATGTTAAAATTAGTCAAACAACACGAAAACAGAAATAAATATATTCAATCATCAAAGAAATTTGTAAATACGACGAGATTTACATTAGTAAAAAAAAACAGAACCCAAGAACCAAATGTTGGAGCAAAATTATGAAAGTGAAAGCAAAGTATAAAGCATTTTAATTGATGAAACAACACTTTCAAGACAAACCTCTGTATGGACAATAGTCAAAACGTGCTAATAAAGACGCTGTTCATAAAGTTAACACTTCTCGATGGTTACGAGCATCTAGATTATAGGTTAAAATGGAAGGCTTTATTCCTGAAGTACAATACCAGTCTTTTTACTAGGTACTTTCAGGAAAGTATCACACATAATTGTTTGGATCCCAAATGTAGATTCTGAGACAAATAGCAGGAAACCTAGTCCATCTAATCTCAGAATGTTCTGTGCTAACATCAAATGAATAAATAATCGTCACGATAGAGTGGAGCAATACCTACACTGGACAATATGCAAACACATTGAAAAAGATGCTAACAAACACTGATATGAACATCACCCAGCACCGGTTAGGGAAATAGAAGATATCACAATTCTATGGAATTACACCAGCTTTACGGAGAGGAAGATTGAAGTAAATATGCCGGACATAACTGTCAAAAACCGAAAAGAAAAAAACAACAACATAACTATTAATTGATATGGTTTGTCCAGCGGAATGTAACATAGCAACCAAGGAATTTGAAAAACTACCGCAGTATGAAAACCTGGAAATCGAAATAGAAAAATGTGGAAACTGAAAACAAGACTAGCACCAGTTATGGTAGATGCGCTTGGAATGATAAAAATGGAACACAAATACACACTAAAAAAATCTCTGAAAATCCCAGCCTCAGATAAATACAAAAATTGTCTTGATAAGTACAGCCCACACACTAAGAAGGACTTTGTCCATGCAATACTAGTGATGTTATGCGATTTATTAAATTATGAAATGTAGCCTTAACAACACAACTTAGGTCATCCCGAAATTTCAATAATAATAATAACTGAACTCAATAATAATAATAATGGTAGCCACTCAGACGCGGTTACAGGAATAGGACCTGTACCATTTTATGGGATTTTACAATACACACAGACACAACAATAAAATCAAATCACCTTACATCGTGTTTAGAGACCGCAAAGAAAAATCTACCTACTTATTAACATGACAGTCCCTGCAGATTGCAATGTGTCTTTGAAGACCTTCACAAAACTACCAAAATACAAGAACATTACAATCAAACTCTAACAATGCGGCATATGAGGACATTAACAATTCCAGTTGTAGTTGGAACCCTCGGGTCGATTGTAAATAATTCCAATAGTTTTAGTGTAGGTATCCCTGTTAGCCCATGCCATAAAGAAATAAAAAAATGTTCTCTCAAGTACAGCTCACATCTTACAAAGGACTTTATCTATGTAAAATATGTGATTTTATTTTAAAAACTGCTCAGTGGAAAATATCATGATGTCATTTCTGAACTTAGGTCTCTGGTAGGAACCCAGAAAAATCAGTATACATCAGAAACCAAAGGAAATTAAATAATAATAATAATAAAATTGTCCTCACAAGTACAACCAAGAGCTTACAAAGGGCTTTATCTATATAACATATTAATAATAATAATAATAATAATAATAATAATAATAATAATAATAATAATAATAATAATAATAATATAACAACATTAGTGAAGAGAATGATTGAAGAAAAGAAAAAGAAAAGACAGTTTTTGATAATATTCAGCAATATTTAAACAGTTTTTCTGTCTTCGTCAAGCTAAATTTAGAAATTGTATACAATTATAAAATTATAAAAAATCAACAAAAAATATTCTTGTACAAACGTCTTTTGTCTTATGGAAAACGGGTGTACTGGTAATCAACGTGCCAAAACGAATAAAACGCAGCCAATGTAAACGGCATGCGACTGAAACGTGTGCAATATGATGGCAATCGTGCTCACTTTGAAACTTTTGTTACCTGATTAGCTACTAAGATGAATTAATCAAACAACTTAGTACAAATCCCTCACTCTGCCAGGAATAATTTGGGGTATCTGATTTTCTAAGCGTAAGACTTTTCATAATTGACTTAAGAGTCATTTTATTACATTTGATTAGAACTCTTGCATTTTCTAGCAGCGCTTGCGTTCTCATCTCTAGGATAGATAAACAATAATCTAGAACCGTCTGAATCGACGGATGTTAACAAATAGTTTAACCCTTTTGTGCCTTGAAACACTTGCTATCAACCCCACGTTTGACATTAATTAAAATGGCGAATATATTAAAAAATGAACAGGGTATATAATTGTAATCGCATTAGAAATCTCTCAGTGATAAAATGCACCCAAATCAGACAAACTGGTGGGTTATCCAGGCTCAAAGGATAGCCTCAGACTGCGAAACTATCATGCAATTATGGTGCCATACACACAAAAATGGTTGGGCTAAATTCAGTGTTAACTGTGGGAGGGGGGCTAAAATCAGATATTTCAATCGTTATCTTTTGTCTTCTTAATTCTTATTCTTTTATTGTTCTCTCAAACTTAATTCTTTTTTTATCATATTCTCTTACACCCAGTAAACCCTTGCGTCTTAGTGGCTTCATTATCTTGGGGAGAAATTATTAAAAACAAAAGTTTTTATAAAATTCCTGGTACTACATTGATTTTATGTGATCCACTCATATAATGAATCTTTATTCGACCTGTTATCTTACGATAAAATAATCTCTGGTTTGATTTTAAATATACTTGTTTTATTTACATTATTTACGCTGTTCGAGCTGTTGTACTTATTTCTAATCGCCTGAAGAATGCCGGAGCGTACAACGGCCGAAACGTCGTGAATATTGCAATACAGATGAGGACAACAGTCCGACCAATGTAATTAATGTAAATAGTTACAATATCTCATCTCAGAAATAAAGACAGATACTGGTTTTATTTTTGCTTTTCACTTTTACTTACCTTCTAGAATGCGAACCATAGACTCTTTCTCTACATATCAGAGTGTATAAAGAATTTAGACGCGATTATTTCAAAAACAAGAAATGAGTATATGAAGATTTATCTATTATGTACGCTAATGGCAGTAATGATTTTAGACAAAAGATATAACTCAGCTCAAAAAACATTTTTATGGATTGAAGGCAAGAAGACGATTTCAATACTCCGTTGAACAATCAACTTCAGTAAAAAAAAAACAACAGCCGAGCTAACGACTGGCCCATGTCCCCACAATGCTGCCGGGGATTCTGAGTATAATTTTACATAGAACAATAATATTTTAAATTAACAATATTCATTATAAATAATAATATGCATAAATTATAAAAGTTAAGAACCTTCTAAATAAATGTTCACAGTCAATTTGCATCACTTACTTTTCCAGAGCTAGACAATTGGTATCGATATATCTTTTCTAAATTAGCCTATATAAGCGCCAATTGGCCGCCAAGCTAATTACTAAAATATTGTTAGACATTCAGCCGTTTAAAACGTTAATCTAATAGTTCTTTTTTCTTCAGATTACCGGGTTTTAAAAAATGTCTAAAAAGACGTGTGGAGCATAGAGTATCTAAAGTGAAAAGAGACAAAGAATTGTGATTGCTTTGCGAATCATCATTTTAAGCTGAGACTAAAGAACATGTAGTTTTCTTTAAAATAGTATCTTATTAAGCGTAAATAGATATAACATTATTTTAAATATACATAGTGAGTGTATATATATATATATATATATATATATATATATATGTGTGTGTGTGTGTGTGTGTGTGTCTACTCTCGACTCTCCCGTCGAATTCGACATATGACGGTCAAGGAAATCAGTTCCCCGGAAAACGACAGCCAAACAACAGAACATGAGATTTGATGCAGGTTCCGTGCAGGATCATTCACACTTTTTGAAGGGCCGAATACAGAGACCTGTTGCACTAAGTGCCACAAGGTCCCCAAACGACCCGCCGCAGGTTTTGAATTCAGAGTTGTCCTTCTCCTAGTCCAGTTGTCATCCAAGACTATAGAACCCAGACTGTCCTGCTATTTACCCATAGATGGAGGGAGAAGAAGAGGATTCACACCTTTCCCAAAGGTATTAGCACATAAATGAATGTAATGGATTCGACTGGAATTCGAACTGGGCTCTCCGACTCCTCAATCCAAGCCGCTATACATTATTCCACCAAGCATGTTTGGTTGAATTATCTGGCTATTTTATGTCTGTTTTTTTTTTTTTTATTTTAATCCACTCGAATTCTCGGATCAACTTCTTAATGTTGATATTAAATTCATTAAGGAAGGTGCCTTAAATAAGGTTAGTTATGAGTATGGTAACAGAATTTTAAAATGTCTATAATAACAATGTTTTTAAAATACTTAAATTGTAAAAAAAATCATTAGAAAAACTTAAGTTACTTCTTCTTAGATAAAAAATTGAAAGACCATAATAATTTTAACAGTTAAATTTTAAATTGATTATAACAGAGCGCGTTCATAAATGCTTGCAGTTATAACAGAGCGTGTTTCATGCGCATTTAAAAAAATCACAGTTACCAATTAAATTAATTTTTTGCCTTAGAGAACCTCTAAGGCAAAAAATTAAGATGATCTTAAATAAGACTCGAAGTATTTGGGAAAATAAAAAAAATGAAAAACGCTATGATTTCTTAATTAATTTAATATGAAGATTAAGAAGTTGTGTCGAGAATTCGGATTAAATTTTTAAAAATATATATCCAGATTTTTCAACCAAACATGCTTGAATGAATATATACTGCCTCAATATATATATTTGTGTGTGTGTTTGTGTGTGTATGCGCGCGCGTTTGTCTGTGCCTGCGTGAATGTACATGCCTGCGTGTTTTGAATGTGTTTGCGTGTGTTTAAAAATCATAGAGTATATCTGTAAAATGAGAATATGAATAAAGATACAAGACAAACTTATCTTAACCGACGCGTTTCGTCCGCTGAGGGAGTGAAACAAGGCAAATGTAAAGAATTTTGTAACATGTATTTATATACAGGAGCAAAAATGTCATTAGTTTTTAAAATGTATTATGAACGCTCATAAAAATTCATCAGGTTAGCTGAAAAATCAGGCAAGCTAGGGAGGACAAGAACTTGACATTATTCTCTGCATATAAACGAAAGTTACTTAGTGATTGCTGTTTTCATTTTTTCTTCATGCAAATTAGTATTCAAATTATTTCGGATTAATTCATGTCATATATTTTAAAATCCTTAACCTTTTATAACTTGAGGTTAAGGATTTAACTTTTTTTTCAAGTTGTTAACATTTTTTAGTAATGTATCTTGACTTTGAAAAGTAGTAAGTAGTTCAGAATTAGAGATATTGAAAAAAAATACGGAGCCAAATTTATATTTTGAGAAGATTTTATGTCAGTACAATCGAATATCTTTCGTCTAAGTTTTATTTTAATAAGTGTAGCGTTCTTTCGATCAAAATTGTGGGTGAATTTATTTCTGTGTATAATTAATTCCCTTGATAAAGTTTTGTGTATCAAATTCATTTTGTGGTGTTAGATACGTTTTGTTTTAAATTTCTGCAACGTTCACCTTGAGGAACAGATCTGGTAATTTATTTTATATATACCTGCTTCAGAATTATTTTTATGAGAAGTTTTGTTTCTGATCATATCCATAATATTTTGGGATGTGGTGTAATTATTTTTATGTTCGTTAGATTGGAGAGATTATTTTTGATAGTGGATATTATGGAATTAGTAGGTAGTACTTTGTATCTGTTTTTATTAAGTTTATTTTCGTATAATAATGCTGTGAGCATTTTTTTCGGTCGTATTATGCCTTATGCCTGTTATGTCCATTTCATCTTTGGTTAAATATTGGAGATTCATAGTCTTAGTTCTCTTAATTGGAAACCTGTTATTATTCCTAATATGATTTTGTCATAGTGATGGAAATAAAAATTGACCATGTCCTTGTTTTTGATAGATTTTCTGTAGAAAATGAAACAGATGTTCATTACTCTTCATGTGCAATATGAATTCTGGGTAAAAATTGAAAGATTGAGACTCAAATATAAAATCTATTGTGAGTTCGAAATTATTTAGTTATTTGACAATAATAATTAATAATTATAATAATTAATAATAATAATCATTTATCAATAATAACAAACTTCAGCTTAACTGTTAAAGGAAATCTCGCACGCTACCTTGAGGAAATTCTTATTTCACCTATTTTGTAAGTTGACATTCACTCATTTCCCTTAGAAAGGAAAGTAGAGCCTTACTGAACTGTTATTATCTCTGTAGACGAAGACTAAAGTCCGACAGACCAAACTGTGGTTTCTCCTAGAAAGGGGTACAAAGTTTCGATCCCAACCAGAGAGCTCACTTTCTTTATTGAGTTTTTCGAAAGCGAAAATTGATAAACGTAATCCAGATAATTAAATATTAAAAAGAAATTGGTGTTACTTTCAAATACTATTATCCACAGATAAAATGTGAATTAATAGAAACGTCATATATATATATATATATATATATATATATATATATATATATATATATATGGGTCAATATATTTATATGTGTTTATCTATGTGTATGTTTATGTGCGTATGTCTGTATATGCGTACCTATTATGCATATATATGTGTATGCGGGTGCATGTATTGATTTATATGCGGATGTGTGAGTGTACAATTATATGTGGAGGTGGTTATTTACTTTTGTCTGTAATGTGTCGAAAACTATATGTTTTTAAAAATGTATATATATATATATATGTATATGTATATATATATATATTTATGTATGTGTGTATATTTTTATATATATTTATTTGTTTAAATTTTATCTATGTATATTTGACCGGTTTAGCTATATTTCAAGTTAAAATTCGTTTAATAACATATAAAGCCACGAATAGCTTTGACATCGGACCGTCTAGATCATATTGAATGTAGATGTATGTGCCTGTGTGTATTGATGTGTATATGTAAGTAAAGTGCATTTGCCTATGTGTGGTTTGTTTTTTTATATGTGTGTGTATATATCTAAATACGTCTGAGCGCTTAACATGCGTGCGTTCGAATGATTTCGCGTGAGAGGCGACTAACATGTTGAAATGAAACTAAAATGTATACATTTATGTCTGGGATTCTGAACATCCCTTTCAACATAATTTCAATGAAAATACAAATTAAATAGCATATATATCTTTTATTTTTATTTTTATATTTTTACATTTTTTCTCCTTGGTAATTCTACAATTTAAAACTTAATAGAGATTTGATTTAGACTTCTAAATAGGTAATTTTAATTTTTTACTTTTAATTTTAATTTCAAATTTTATAAATCTTTTAATATATATGATAACCTTGCTTAGTTGTCAAATTTTTCGAATCATCCTATACTTGTATTTTGATTGGTCACTCTAGCTTATGTAATAGCGTTTACTCCTGGCTAAGGATCGTTGATTAATTTGAAACTTTTAAAACCATTTATTCTATATTCTACATCGTCACTTGAAAAGACACTAGAAGTGTTGAAACAAAATGGCTACTTTTGTCGTGATTTTATAACATATTTATGTTGTAATATTCAAATGAATAATTATATATATATATATATATATATATATATATATATATATATATATATATATATATATATATATATATATATATATATATATATATATATAGATTAAGAATAATATACATATTATCTTTCACCGATAGCACGACTTGGAGTTTCATGCATTTATATACATGGGGGAAAACAAATATTCGTACACATACAAATTTTTAATTTATTGTATTTCCAACTAATGAATAAACAGAATTTTCATATAATTAACACAGATGCGTAAAAACTAAATATGCATAGAAGACAAAAAAATGGATTTAATAGAATTAAATTCAATTTATCCATCTTTCGGTGAAAAAATTATTCGTACTATACAAAAAAGAATACATAATCTTCCCTTTGTAGAATAGGCATTATTCTTTTCTACGACAATCAACCTCTCTTGTAGTTCTCAGTTAATGATTTGCAAATTTTAGTTGGAATTTTGTCCCATTCTTCTTCGTATATGGCCTTCAGATCCGGAATTTTTGTTGGAGCCCTCGCATGGATTTGAATTTTCAAATAACGCCACATATTCTCGATTAGGTATTAATCTGCGGACCGACTGGGCCATTTCAGGATATTTACATTATTCTCAGCAAGTCATTTCTTCGTAAATTTTACAGTGTGTTTAGGATCATTATCTTGTTGGAAGATCCAGTCAGGAGGATATTCCAAATTTTCAACCGAACTCATTAAATTTGCTTCCATAATATTTTGATATGCGGCGGCATTTATTCTACCATATAGTACTGATATGTTGCCAATACTTTTGCAGAAAAACATTCCCAAACCATGATGCTGCCTCCACCAAATTTCACTGTGTTCTTTGGTTTGATGATATCGCCATATTTTCTCCGTACTTGATTTTTAGAATTACGTCCAAACAACTCACTTTTGGTTTCGCCTGTCCATAATTCTCTTTACCAATACGATTTTTTCCTTAACTTTATGTTTACGAAAGAAACTTCAACCTAACCACCCCTGTGTCTTTTCAATAGTAGTGGTGTTTTCCGTGTGGAGCATGACTTTAGATTGTTCCTATGAAATTCATTGTTTATTGTCCGTTTAGGGATTCTTGATGAAAACAAATCATCCGGCAACTGTTCACGAGTAACTATTGGATTTTGTTCAATATGACGCATTATTTTCCTCGAAGATCTTGAAGTAATCTTCCGTGGATCATATGTTCTTTCGTTTTCAAAAGTCTTGAGTTTTTTCTACCTTGCAATAAATGGACTAATAGTAATGAAAGGAATATTCAGGTTGTCTGAGTTTTTCCTTTTATCTTCTTTCCAGAGCTTAACAATCAGTTCTTTTTGCGAATTCGTCAGTTCTTTACCTCTTGCCATGATAACATTCTTGCACCAATATCAATTACATAATATTCTGTTTGTATTTGGTATGCTTAGAATTTACAACTGATAACATTACTGGATCATCCTAGAATATTTCACTTGAATAATCTAGAGTATTAAAACAATTTAAAAGTTTTAAAATCTGAAATTTGCATTGTACGAATACTTATTTGACGCATTATAATGGATAAATTTAATACTATTAAATCATTTTTATTTTCTGTTTTCTTTGCATATTTAGTTATTATGCAGCTGTTTACATTTAATTATATGTAAAATATGTTTATACATTGGTTGGAAATACAGTAAATTAAAAAAAAATTGTGTACGAATATTTGTTTCCCCGCACTGTATACTAAAGAAAGATTGTCTACTAATGCTTCTTATAATATGTAAATATAGTAGGCTGATGAAAGTAATTACAGAGATTGAATAAGAACCAAAGTAACAATATTGATGACAAAACTAGTAATATTTATTTATCATTAGTTTTCTTTTTGAAGGGAAATAGGTTACAAATTGGAATTTTCTGACAGAAATAAATGATGAAATGGGTTGTATTGATGAGGGATTTTCATCGGTATTTTGTTATATTACTGATGAGATATAGTAGTTTCGGGGTAGTTGTTTGCTACGATGTGGGTTGTAGAGGGTATGTAGAGGGATTCTCGAGGAAACTCTATTCATTGTGTTCCTAATATCCGATTTAAATTAGTATCTGTGAATTTAATTTACAAAATCATTTAATCATCTGAGAGACACCTCTCTGCCTTCCATCATTATGGCTGATGCTAACCTCCAGGAAATTGAGTGGTCCCCTTCACGGACTAACGTTCTCAGCTGACATGAAGTAGAAAGACTAAATCCATTGCAAGATCAGCTGCTAAGAAAGCGGGTTCAATGTTTCCTGCCTGACAATATTTCTCTCCATAATCTATCTTATATTTCTAGAAGTTCGTCCATGCTTTGAATATTGCTAATACATAGGGCCTGGTGCCCCTGTTACTTATTTTGATAAGATCCAAAGAAGAATCAGTATATTTTTTGTTTTGATCTGGCGACTTGGCTTCAGTCACTTTCCCACCGCCACAAGGTTGCCTTGTTGTGTTTTTAATATAAATACTTTCATGGCAATTGTTCGGACGAGCTCTTCGCTATGGTACCTAGACGTTTTGTATTTAAGCGCAGTACTAGACTGACCTCGGCATCTCATCAATTTGAAGGAAAGCTGGATGGATGCGACCGTAAATTTTATGTTTGGAGTTTCTTTCCTCGCGCTTCCCGCTTGCGTAAATCCCTTCCGGCTCCATGATTTCCAGGCTACATTAATCTGCAAAAATTTAAATGCAATGTCAATCGCTATCCACTGTCTTCCTGATTATTCTTTTCTCTTCCCGCTCATTATTAATGTTTCTGTTCCTAATTCTTCTACACACTGTAACCTTAATGTTTTAGTGTTTTTACAGTCTTGCATGAGGTGATAGCGATTACACACACGCGCGCACGTTCGCGCGCACACACACACGCACCGTGGAGTAATAGATAGCAGCTTGGATTGAGGAATCGGAAAGCCGAGTTCGAATTCATTCCAGTCGAATCCATTTACGCGCTAATGCCCGTGGGAAAGGTATGAATTCGCATTTCTCCCCAATAGTTAAATAGCAGAGCAGACCGTTTCTATAGCCCTGGATGGCAACTAGTGTACCGTAGAAAGAAATGGTAAACTAATGCGGGGAAAACTCATGTATCGAAAGATACATGATCGCCTAAGCGTGTATCATGCATGGCACATAACTGACTGACAGACTGATATATATATATATTTTATGTTTGTATGTGTGTGTCTATATGCGTGCACGTGTGTATGTATATATATATATATATATATATATATATATATATATATATATATATATATATATATATATATATTCTTACAGTGATTGCGAAGACAGCAGGGATGTTTTTAACAGAGCCGGTATTAGGTGATGACCTGGGGTTTTGGCCGTGGCATCATTACAATTATCCCAGTGTGCCTTCGCACAACCACGCGATACCAATAGATTTTGTTTGTTCTGCGTCACATTGAGAGTGTAAGGTATTTAAACAGATGCACCATCTTCTCAAATATTGAAGACTATCGGCTTTGATACCAAAACAGTGTTAAAACATATGTCAGTTGTATATCTGTCTGTCTGTCTATCTATCTATCTGTATATATATATATATATATATATATATATATATATATTTATATATATATATATATATATATATATATATATATATATATATATATATATATATATATATAGATAGATAGATAGATAGATAGATAGATAGATAGATAGATAGATAGATAGATAGATAGATAGATAGATGTATAACATTTCAGAGGACGAAGATACACAGAATTTTTACATATTGTCATTCAAGTATCTTTCTCTTTCTCTCTCTCTCTCTTTCTTTCTCTCTCTCTCTACACATATATATATATATGTGTGTGTGTGTGTGTGTGTGTGTGTGTGTGTGTGCATGTGTGTGTGTATGTGCGTGTGTGTTTAGAGATAAATAGGTATGAAAGAAACCGAGATAGATATTTTGAACACAATTTTATCGCTTCAGCTACAGATAAAATTTATTTTTATACATTTTGCTATAAAATCCATTGTTGGCAATTATACTATAAAATGATTTGCAGTTGGTTTGTTTGTTTAAAAATCTATTGTTAATTTTACTATAAATATGTATTGTTTGAATTTTTTATATGAAAAATGTAATACTAGTCTTTTTATTATATAAAATGTATTTTTATAATTTCGTCGTATTTTGTTTTTGTTTGAGGATTCACTATTTGCCCATAGCTGGGACCCTAACAGACTCTACCACCACGCATCAGAGGTGGACCTCGGAAAAACTGCAATTTAAGAGAGGGTTATGCGCTGAAGTAGTTTATTGTCATACACACAACTTCATCTAAAAGGACTTCATCGATCTAATGTAACCTTGTCATTGATGGAAATATATAAATGTAGGCAGGCAGTAAATACAGAAGTATACATCGTTTATAATTATGCACAGAGATGCGTGGGAAAGCAAAATTTTTAATTTTGAAGTTTTAACATATAAATTTAGCCAATCCCATCAAGGAATATAGCTAGTGAGAACATTTTAATCAAGGCTGGAAAAACACAGTTTGTAAGCTTCATCCCACAAAAGGCAACAATACTCCATTTTGGTATGATGTGTCTCTTGTAAAGAGAGCATACACGCTTTATAACGCAGTATAAGTTAAATGATTTCCTTATACTTCTTTCTAGTTTGAAATTAAAGTATAAAGAAGCAGCGATATTTCGTTAGAAATAAAGAAAAAAGTTGTTACGTAATATCAGTCCTCCTGGATAGAAGTGAATGCTGGAAATCTTTATACTGACGAAGAAGACACTTGAAGCAAAAGAAATGTGGTTCTGCATCGATGCCCTGAATCGAACATGTGAGCAACAACGAAGTTTTAGAAAACATGGAAACAAAATAACACTGAAAATCAGGGACAGGCATTTGAAATTTCCACAGCATTTAATGAGGTAAGAAGGCTTGGAAAATTTGATGCACACAGGACAGATTGAAGGCAAGCGGAACAGAGGTAAATACCGCATAACTAATCTATCGAATTTGTGTAACTTAATGACAGAATAGGATTTAGAAAATTGTGATGAGCCATGATCGCTAACCTCCTGTAGGGATACGGTACATAGAAGAAGAAGAAGAAGAAGAAGAAGAAGAAGAAGAAGAAGAAGAAGAAGAAGAAGAAGAAGAAGAAGAAGAAGAAGAAGAAGAAGAGGAGGAGGAGGAGGAGGAGGATCATCAATTTTGCCGTTAGTGAATTTACACATTAATATCTTTCCCATGTAAACTCTTAAACATAGGAATAGATGTTTGCGCCACTATATTGAAAGTATTCTGCCTTCAATATCTCTGAAATATTAGTCATTGCTTTCTGATTTTAGCTGCAGTCTCTTTATTTCATATTATCATTATAGCTCACCTTTTTCGTGTTCTGTCGATGTTATTCTCAGCATTTGTCGCTAGAAACCCATGTCTTTTACATCAAGCGTTTTCTTCGTTTATATGGAAATTCTTCAATATCCACTTTTTTTTTTACAGCAGGGTTCGCCTTTTACAAGTCCCGCGGGCCAATCGAGGTAGAGGTTTACATTTGGAGGCCAATTGTGTGTATAGCAGTGAAAGATAACGGTTAACCCTAGCCTTGAACAGTTTAAGATTGTAGTGATCTGTGAAGCTTCCTGCTGGGAGTCGGTTCCACAGGGCAGTGATTCGCGGGAAAAAGGTTGGTCTAGTGGACCTTACTTCTCAACGATGGGAAACGGATGGAATGTGAGTGGTTTGCTTCTATGTAAATGGCATGTCGTGTTCTTGCTGACAAGGTTTGCCTCGATGGAACCAGGGAATGTAGTTCATCCGAGCACTTTCCGTGGACATAGCGGTAGAACAGTGAGAGAATTATCACGTTTCGTACTTGGGAGAGAGTTTGAAGGATGCAGAATAGTTCGTCCCCACAAGTGATTAGAGACGCCTTTGAACTCTATCAAGGCTGATGAGTGAGATCTGGACAGCTCCTTCCCAAATATGAGAACAGTCCTCCATTTTGGCCTGATCTGGCTCTTGTAAAGGTAGGGAGAGGCAGGAGGGGTCATGTAATTACTGGCTTCACTATATTATTATAATTCCTTTTTATTCAAAAAAGTTAATCCCCTTTAATTAGAAGGACCTTCTAATTAAAGGGGATTAAATGTAATGTAGGAAAGGGGATTAAATGTAATTTCTTTGTCTTCCATTAATCTTCCTAGTTTCAGTTTAAATATTTTCCCATTATTGTTTTTTTCATTATTATCAGAGCTTTTCGACAGTTCTGCCCTAGGTTTTTCTTCAGGTGACTTTAGTACTAGTATCAGACATTTGTAAATATTTGTTTTAGCCACAAACGAATCGTATTCTGCTGATATCAGTAAGATTTTCTCTGCAAACCAGAGCTCCTGCCATCTTCTACATTTGGCAATCATGTTTATCGCTTTTATCATATTCAGTAATGCAGACGTTTTCATTAAATGGTAAATTCTGCGACTACTAAATCTTTCAAACATTTGTTATATTCTAAACTGCTTGGCAATTTGTTAAAGATCGTGCATAACGTTACTTGCCACGCCTTGAATTCGATAGTTTTTCCTCGAGAACGTAGACACGTAAAAGCAATGTTTTTCTTGCATCATTAACTGCAGGTGTACGATCTTATTACGTACCTTACAAAGTAATTTTCATTTAATTGAAGAAGGTAATCCGTCACATAAGCGGCGTAGAATAATCTGTCAAATTTCTGCTTCACTTAAACGGCGTAAGATAACCTGTTATTTTACAGCCAATGGAATAGATAAACCAATGTTTTATTTTAATGGTAAATATTATGGTAGTTAATACCGCCCTGGCAATTAGATATTCGTTGGTATCGAGCGGGGCTCGGGAAAGTGCTTCTTAGTTGAAGTACCGAATTAACGAGTAAAGACGCTGCGAGACGCGATTGTTCGGTAAGCGTAAACTGCAACGACACTATGGAACCACTGGGGTATTGTTCAGGTTGAATCTCACTACACCGTCGAAGGATTGGAGGTTTTCAGGACCGTGGGACCAACTCTTAATTGTTGTTGTTCCAGGGTCATCCCTTGGGTCAAGGTGGACCTTGGCACTTGTTAGGGGCCGAGGTATGTTAGGGGCCTAGCACATGTTAGGGGCCTAGCACGTGTTAGTGGTCAAGCTATGGGAAAATAGTGTTTTGATTTTATTTTGTGTTTCAGTAAGAAAGTATAAAAATAAATTATAGTTAAAATTCCAGCAGTGTATTTATAAAAAATGACTAGTAGTGATACATTTTTGTAGCGAAATGACAGGCAATAAATTATAGTAAAATTTTTTAGCAATCTATTTAATCATCGACAAACTATATATCTAAAAAAAACATATGTTTTTCCTGAGAGTATGTAATTATGTACGAAATATCTGTGAGGCTATTTAGATTTCAGCATGATATAACTGATATATTTTGGTATCCCGCTCAATAAAACAACAAATACAGTTTAATATTCACGAATTCGTTCGGCGTCGGCGGTACAAGCGCAGTCACGTGTTTTCAGCATGTATTTGCTGCGTAGTCTACCATTACTAGTTGTAATAATGTTAAATTGTAATAACTATATGGACATTGGTTTTATTGATTTTGCGCACCCTCAGGGAATAGCAGATTATTTTACACGTAAGTGGATTATTACCTTGAACAACATACAAATATGACATTTGAAACTTGCTGTCTGGAAGCTAACTTGACTAAAACATTGCAAATATTATTGGGTTGGTGCATAATTATCAGGCGTTTTATAAACTATTTATTAAAAAGGGAACATAATTTAACAGTAACATTTTTAAATGAGTATGATTGTCGACACGCTTTTTTAATCCGAAAATATTTTTATTTAAAAATAGTAAACAAAAACAGCAGATTTTATTAACAAAAACGACTGATAATAATGCGCCAATGAAATTGCCTCTACACACCTTAGAAACATCTTTTCAGTCTTTGTGCTAAGAAAACTGACTATTAAATAAGTGTTTGCGATAACAGTGAAATTATTATTAAGCGGAAGAAAGTAAAAGCTGCAGCCGAAAAAAAAAAACTTCCGGTTTTTTTCAGCTTCCGATACATTAATCACTCCAGATGACGAACATAAAGAATAATTCATATAAAGGTTAAAAGGGTCACAGTTTGTTATGTATTGTTATTGTAAATTGATTCCCTGATCCATGTCAAAACAATTATGCTCATCCGATGAGATTTCTAAAAGTATGAAAGAAAATGAATTCATAATCCAGTGTCCTCAATCATTAGTCATGTATAAATAAAAAATACATTTTCAAATTACGAATTCCCCAAAATATTTATTTTTTACGTTTTAATACATCACATTGTATAAGTATATATTCGTATTCATTTAGCAATAATTAAATTCCACTCGAAAGACTAATTCCCACGAAGCGCTATTGTGAGGAAAAGGGTCTCAAGAGGATGCTTTCTTGACCACAAAAATTGTAACCTGTTCAAGTCATGGGTCAATCGTTATCTTTCTTACATATCTTTAGAAACACCAACTCTTATCGATTAATCTTACCGCTCAAATGAGAACTATTTTCAGCAACCCTCTAACTCGATTGTCTCTTGGGCCTTGTACACAGTGAATATTAATTTTAAAAATAGAAACGTTTTGGCTTTCTTAAGTGGATCACTTTACAATGAAATGACATAGGAAAATAATTAGCCTTTATAAATTCTAATATTTGTTTTCGGTATTCCCGGTCTGACGTGTTTTAATGTATAGTAATATGAAAAAAGTAAATATATATGGTCGCATCGTCTACTGTATAACTCCATCAGTTAAAAACATTGAACAGTCCGAGCTTCTGATTCTGAACTGATGGCTATCTAACGGTGGAGGGGGGTATCATTCCGATTTAAATCAGTTGGATTTTTTCTTAATATACAGCAGATATTCAGATTTAAACTCTTATATAATTCCGTCTATGTTTTTAATGAAATGTCAATAAATAAACGGTAAATTCTGACTATTTATCCGTGTGTCTGAAACCCCTCCAACTCGGGGTACACTTACGCTACATAGACATCGAATCAGGATGATTCCGGGATTGAAAATCTGCCATTCATCTGCTGCTTGAAAATTCAACGTGGAATTTGTGTCCTTATGATCAGGGAAGTTAAAAATTTAAAATTACTGAAAAAAAAATTAGTTATTTCAAAAAGATTTCAATTTTTAAATTTTAAATGACAGAAAACATTAAGTAAACCAAAAACTTTAAAACGTTTTGATTTAAATTCAGATTAATATATCTTCAAAACTCTGAATTGAGGAAATCAATAGTATTTCTTCAAATTACCAAGCAGTTAGAGTTAAAATGAGAATTTTCCTGACGTGAGATTTTGAATTTCCGCAGATTTTGTGATTTGAAGAATTCAATTTTCATGGAATTTCAGCCACAAATACAATTTCGGCCGAAATCGGTCATCGGACGTAATTAGATTTATCAGAATTAAAGTATGTTTTTTAGGTTCCCTGGAGTGAATTGATGAATTGAAAGTTATTTCTTCAAAATTATAATTGCTATTTTCTAAGGTAGACTAGAGGATGCTTTAGTTTTTGGAGTGATTCTTTTAAGCTAGTTCCTAATAAAGTCTTCTTATGCTTTAGTTTGAGAAATTAGGAAAATTTCGACGATAATCTCCCAGAAATGCCAACAAAACTGGAACATGGCAAAAAGACTGTAGTGGCATAGTATGGCAATACAGAAGGAAATAAAATGGCGGCAGATATAGACAAGCTTGACAACAAAGCTACAGCAGCCGAGGCAAATAAAGAGCTATAGGAATAAGGATAAGAGACACGTGATAGATTTATTATGTGTGGTCTTTAACAAATATTCTATAACGTTTTCAAATATAATAAAGATTGGAAGATTTTAAATTGCCACAAATCACTATTCTTTATAAAACAATCGATTGATTTATAAGGAAAGAAAAAAAAACAGAGAATGCAAAATACAGAATATGGAGGAGAGCTGTTTTGTGCAGAGAGATTTTACCGACAGTAGAACTCTTTTCATTTGTCGTTGTAAAAATATATGGATATGTATGATACCTATTAAACGGGCACATAATCACCTGAATAAATCCAGAACGCGGCAGCTGTTGAAACGTGATAAGAAAATATGAGAAAATTGCCCAACTGAAAATATTAACTGTTATGGGTCCTTACCTATAAATACAGAATGAACTCTTCCTAACACTATGTATACTACGCCTCTCAAGAGAGAGAGGGACGAGTCGAGGCGATAGTAGTTCACTCCAAACCAGACTGACAGTCATACTAACACCTTCCACAGCTCGTATTATTATTTCGTGTAATATATCTTCGTTATTTCTACGCTTGTGTTTGAGTTGTTCTTCCTTGGTCCTAACCTGGACCATAACAATGGCGACGAGGATATTGAAGAAACGAATTCTACGTGGAGAACCTAAAAAAAAACCTTTTTGCTATCTGTCGTCCATAACAGAGGCGACGGAGGTATTGAGAAAAAATGTTCTACGCGAATTTTAAAAAAAGAAAAAGAAAAGAAAAAAAATTTTGAACACCAATCGTAACAGTGGTAAGGTAACGAAGACACGAATTTTACCTGTCAGCCAGAACAGAATCGAATTCTACGCAGGAAACTTTTTTTCGTACTAAGGTTCTAGAACAACAAGGGACAAAGACCTGAAGTCTACACTGAGAAAACAGGAAAAATTGTTACACAAAATTACGGTGTAAACATGGAAGACTTTAAGGCAACCATATTGGAACTAATGAAAATGCAATTCGAGCAGCAACAAATAAAATGAGGAAAAACAGACTAGGCTCGAAGAAAAAACATTTAGAAATTCAACAGAAAAACGAAGAAAAACTATTGGAAATTCAAGAGAAAAACGAAGAAAAACTATTGGAAATTCAAGAGAAAAACGAAGAAAAACTATTGGAAATTCAACAGAAAAACGAAGAGAAGCAACTCGAACTACAAGAATTACTACTACGAGCAGTAACAAATAAAGGCCAAAAGTCTGGAAATGAAGAGGCATTCTCGCAAAATGCTATATGGAGCCCCTCTTAGCGTCCGGATAAATTGCCCTAAGCCAACATGGAAGGAACAGTACACGGAAACAAATCACTGTATTTTTAACGCTGTTCCCGAGTTTGTTACTGCCATCAGAGTATTTTTGTGTTTATCTAATCCTATTTCATGAACTCAGAATATATTTAATAGTCATTTCGTTTGGATATGGCCTAATAATATTCACAACCAGAAAAAGAAGACACAGCCAACGAGAACTTTTTATATTTCTTTCTTTCTTAAAAAAATAACATTGCCGGAAATTGTTTTTCGAGGTAATAATATTAACAGAAAATGAATTCATACCTGTCGGTGTGCGAGTCATTTGGTGCTCTATAAATAAATGTCTTAATATAATCACGATGCACACATATATTTTAAGCAAAGCTACTTCATATATATATATATACATATATATATATATATATATATATATCATATAAAAGAAATTTTTATTCGGTGTCTTGCACTTGCATCCTAAGATAAGTACACTCACCATATATATATATATATATATATATATATATATATATATATATATATATGGTATATATATATATATGGTATATATATATATATATGGTATATATATGGTATATATATATATGGTATATATATATATATGGTATATATATATATATGGTATATATATATATATATGGTATATATATATATATATTATATATATATATATGGTATATATATATATATATATATATATATATATATATATATATATATATATATATATATATATATATGGTGAGTGTACTTATCTTAGAAAAAGGATGCAAGTGCAAGACACCTAATAAAAAATTTTTTTTTTGTTTGTCGCCTGTTTCTTCTCTGGATTCCCAATATGAAATAACCTGTCGCTGGTAAGATAAGCCGTAAGTCAAATCTTAAATGAGATTGTTTAGAAATGCATTGAAGCTAACGCTGGCAAGGCATCTACGTTCATGTCCCATTAGAATCGTGGAGGCAAAAGCATATACAGTAACGTTGGCAGCATTCGGTGCTTTTCGTGTAACAAGGGCAGTTGGAATCTATCTCTTTTCAAACAGGTTTGTAATTCGTTCGACGTTGTTCAATTTCTAGAGCAATTGTCCTCCGTATGCTGAAAATCTCAGGCTATTCAAATTATATATGGAAGCCGGGATTACTGTAATATTAAGAACAATATTGCTTAAAGGACGAAATAGACACTGTTAAATTTTTTCTGCGCCGATAAGAGTCATGCAAACCCTACATTCTTACGTACAGTAACAGACGAAGGAATGTGCGACACGTAATTTGAATGCTCATAACCATATCGTATTATACTTTTTCAGGAAATGGGCTGTGTATAAAGGGATTGAAAATATTCTTAAATGTAAACAAACGCGTGCTGGAATGTTATGTGCAGTCGAATCTCATATCCGGTAGACACTTATGTGCCATGCGTGATACACGCTTAGGCGATCTTGCATCATTCGATACATGACTGACGAGGCAGATTTTTTTTCCGCAGTAGTTTGCCATTTCTTTCTGCGGCAGACCAGTTGCCATCCAAGGCTATATAACCTGGTCTGTCCTGTTAATTACCCAGTAGAGAGACGAAGAGGATTCATACTTTTCCCATTAACACGTAAGTAAATGTAATGAATTCGACTAGAATTCGATCCACTACTCCACCGTACCTCCTAAATCTCCTATACGGCAGTGAATGTTGAAAACGTTCGTCACAGAAAATGAAATGATTCAAGTATCGGAGATGGGATTCTGCCAAGGTTTGTTGAAAATATAATTGATAAGGTTTTACAAGTAAGGAAAAAACGTGGTGGGGATAAAACGACAAAGAAACTTATATTTAATAACAAAGAAAATGCCGGTGGACTCTTTATGACATACAATGTGCCTGGTATCTTGAAGAATTTAATGCTTACAGTGAATATGGAAGCCACGAAACAGTGGGGAAATAGAGCGAAAGCTAATTCATAAGATTGATTGAATGATGGCGAAAGAAGTTTAATTTGTTATTTTTCACGGCTTGTCAACTTTTTTCTTGTTATTTAAAGCCGATATTTATTTTATACTTTAAGAATAATTCTTTCTCTATTTGGTGGATGAATATTCCAATAATAATTTCTCTGAGAATAACAATGATTTTTTTGAGATAAAATTCTTACTTTTTACCCCATAAATGGTGGTTGAAAATAAATTCATGCGGTTGAACAATACCAAAAAAAAAAAGGAAACAAAATAAAAACATTTGGCTGAAAAAGAGTCAAGCAAAATCAAAAAGGCACTTCCGTCTAAGCAAAATAAAAGACATAATCAGACGATGTCATATGAAAATTAAAAATTTGAATCTTTCGAATTTGTTAAACTAAAATCAGATTATTATTAAATTAATTTTAAACTGATACTAAAGCGAAAACAAAATCTGAAATCTATTTTTTTCGTCTATGAAATGAAAAGATTAAATAAAACTTAAAATCTAAAACAACAAAAACAGACAATGGCATACACATAACAGTGTGGTTCCCAAACTTTTTTTTCTCTGTGCAACATTTTCGGAATGGAAATTTGCTTGCGCCTCAAAAGATTTTATGTGATAAAAATTACATTTAAAAAGAATAAAAAACAGAGAGTAGTCTAAAGGGAGATAACCGCGGATTCGAAGTCAGAACATTATCATTGATAACTCTCACAACTAATTTGCGGAGCCTAGATACTATATTCTTAAGACTTGATTTAATGCAAAAATATCACAATGATATAATCGGTCAATAATTATTTATAACTATTAATACCTGGATTTACGCACGCAGTTAAAGTAATCAATAATAATATCTTAATTTTTGAAATCAAATTTATTTTTCCACATGAAAATTTCGAAACAGCTTCTAAATCACCGATTGGGAACCGCTGACATAACAGCATTCTTCTTCATCTATGCGCCATGTCCTTTCAACGCGTGGGCTATCGTGGCTTTCATGACTTCCTGTCCTTTCTAGCTCTTAGTAACTATTGTCCTGGTAGTGAAATCAACATTTCTTAAATATTCCCTCATTTTTCTTTACCAAACAATGCAACAAATATATTGCGTGTTAACTTTTCTCAATAGTATTAACAGGTTACGAGATCAGGGTAAATATTTGCATACGAGATATATCAAGCCGGCAACATATCACTTATATGACACTCGCTATGCATTTATTATGGAAATAATACATGGAATGTATGACAGTGGCGACATAACGGAAGACATTGGTAGATTCATCTTCGCAGGGCTCCATAAGAAGCCAGTTTCAAAACAATCAATTAGCTTATATATATATATATATATATATATATATATATATATTGTTGAGGGGTCCTCCCCTTTTTTCACAAATGGACTCATCCAGAGTATACGTATACTACTGCAAGTGACTACCCGAAATCGAACAGGAGCGAGCTACGAGCGAACGAACGAGAGCGTATGAACGTAGCGGACAAGTGTCTCAGTGAGCGAGCACGTAGACTAAGTAAGAATTCATACAGCGATACGTCGATACCAAAGACTATATATATATATTTTCCTACTAACCCGCATTCCTGGAACTACTAACCTGTGTTACCATTTTCTATTATTACGTTATTTTCCTATATTCCTTCTTGGCGTTTTTTATTATTGGTACCGCATTTCATCCCGGAATCCACAACATATATATATATATATATATATATATATATATATATATATATATATATTTTGTGTGTGTGTGTATTTAGGCAGCATTTTTTCATTAATGCATGTTTCATTAGATAATATAGACAAGTTTTGTCTGTTTATTTTAAGCAAATTCCTTTCATATGGGCTGATAACCTTAATAACATTATCATTGAAAGACGAAAGAAAATCACCATATTAATACATGTTTTTTTTTAATCCTATTTAAGCTTTCGGCTTACATAAGGCATCCACAGAGACGACAAGTACATTACAATAAATTAAACAATACACTGACATAGAAACAATGATAGTCTTTTCCTTGCATGGAAGATTTCCAAGCAAAG
Organism: Acanthosepion esculentum; assembly: GCA_964036315.1. Lineage (NCBI taxonomy): Eukaryota > Metazoa > Mollusca > Cephalopoda > Sepiida > Sepiidae > Acanthosepion > Acanthosepion esculentum. The sequence continues at coordinate 87,452,651 of OZ038487.1, forward strand.
ACAAACTCGTGCATACGAGCCACTGGGAGGGAAAATCGCACCGCGGCTCATGACATCACACATGGCCACGCGAGAGTGGAAACGAGAAATGATAAGTATCTGAAGCCTTTGGTAAAAACCAACGGCTTCTGTTTTGAATCATAGGCATTTAAGTATATTTGTGGACTTTAATATATATATATATATATATATATAATCCAGATTCTGATGAATGGAGAACTTCGGAGATAGATTGCAAATAAACAAGAATATTGTGATTTCATTAAAGTCAACAAAATAAGAAGTGAAACATTTATGATGAGAATGCGGATAAGATTTTTAGGATATATATTGTGACATGGGGCCTTTCGAGGCGGTCAAGCATGTCTCGTTAGAACAATTACGACTGAGTAGTGAATTCGATGCTCGATGAGTATCCTATATTTTCGGCCTAGTCTCATCTCTATGCTATGCTTGGAAGATCAGAGTAATGTGACATAGTGTCTTTTTAACACATACAGGACATACGGAAGCCAAGAAATCAAGGCAAAAACACGGCAAAATCTACTTGACTAGTTTGATTAAAGAAACGGCGGAAATTCTTTTTGATTGATTTTTATTTTTTATGACTTATTAACCTTTTTTGTTGTTCTTTAAAGCCGAAATATTTTTGAATTATAAGAAGGAATCTTTTTTTTTTTTTTTACATGTGAATAAAGATTTAAAATTTTTGGGAGATTAACAATGATTTTAACCGGATACTGAGTTTCCGAATAGGTTCGCATATAGACCGAGAATAAGGCGAGAGCGGAGTGGCTTCATTAATGTCGCCTAAATAAGAAATGCAATATTCATGAAGAGAGGTCAATAAAAATGTACACGAACATACAGTTATGTTTCATGGACGAGGAGGATGCATTTGGTATGGTTCGGCACAGATCTAATTGAACAGCTTGTAAAACGTGATTTATATGGGAAAGATACCCGACTAATTCAAAATATATAATACGATTAAACTTCTTCCATATGGATATAAATTTGAGTAAATACACAAAAATAATAAGAGGAGTGTATGAATTATGCGCCTTTTCGATCGATTTATTTCTCATTTACAACTAGGGAATAATAAGAAAGCTGGAAGGTCTGTCAGGATTTATTATCGATGAGCTCAATCTTAATGACAAGATACGTAAATTATATTTAGTTGATGTTAGATACAGAAATAAAAAAACGTTGCAGGAGCTTCCAGTGAAGGAAAGCGGCAAAAATCAGACTAACCATCAATTGTAAGGTCAGAATGTATGGTTACAAGCCAGGGGAATAAGCGCTTCCACTATGTATTTAGAGATCTTTGATAAAATACGAAGGAGAATCTGCAATGTTACGTGGTCGTACCTGTAATCTAGGTTTCAGTCACTTTCCAACCGCCTTAACAAATTGTTCTGAGATTTCCTGTTCGGTACCTAGGCGTTATTAATTTAACTGTACGTCAAGTTTGGCGACAAGGTCTCATCATTTTACTGTTGAAATAGTTGTATGTACCCGCACATTCTTTGCTGACAGTTTCTTCTCTCGCACTTTTGTTGCCATTGAAGGGATTCCTTTTAGCTCATGCCTTTCAGAAATACAAAACATTGTACACACAGAAAGAGCTCACACCGTACGAAGGGCTTTATCTATGTAAAACATGTTTTCTTAGTTTTTTTTTTTTCAAAAACTGTTTAATGGGAAGTGTTCTGACGCCATTTCTGACCTTATGTCTTTGGTTGCGACCTGAAAAGAAATGAGTATACAACATACAGCAAAGGAAATAATAATAATAATAATAATAATAATAATAATAATAATAATAATAATAATAATAATGATAATAATCAATAGGCTTATTGAAGGGATCCCTGGAAGTCCATGCCTCAAATAGATACAAAAAATGTCCTGACAAGTACAGCCCACACTTTACGAAGGGCTTTATCTATGTAAATATTTTTTATTTTATTTTTTTTATTTTTTATTTTTTGCAGTGGAAAGTGTCATGATGCCATTTCTAACCTTAGGTCTCTGGGTGGGACCCGGAAAGAAATGTGTAAACGCCAGATATCAAAGGAAATAATAATAACAATAATAATAATAATAATAATAATAATAATAATAATAATAATAAGAAGAAGAATGATAATAATAATAAAAACATCTGGGTAAGCAAAACAGCTACTTTGCTAATATGCACTCAGAAATAAGGATGCAAGAGCAAACACAAATCACGTGATCAGGTGACGAGATTACAGCTAAAAACAAAGAGAGGGATAGCTTTATAGGGTCAAGATTTATTCAATGGGAATTATCAGATCGTTATACTAGAAATTGTGTAGATTCAATCGATGTATTTTAGGTACTAATAGCCGCTTTTCGTATTCTGAAAGAATGCCAAAATTGAGATGATGAGATCGGCAGTATATATTTTTGGCGATGTATGTAAATATTATTGCACACGAAATGTTAAAAAAATATGTGAAAATCACGTTTCGAACTCGATGAAGCCATTTTTGAGAACTTCTCCGAAGGAGATTAAATGGTGTATTGATATGTGTTGAAGTTTTCCTTTATAGCACCAGTCCGATATTTTTTGATCAAACTTCGTATTTAGTACATTGCTTTACCCAGCCCTCGAGTAATAACATAGTGAGGTATCGTATTGAAAAGAAATCAACGAATATATCAATGATAGTAACAGCAGCGACAATATGAAATGTAACCTCTTTTAACATGAGTATCACAATAACAGCTAGTAATAACAACAATGAAAAGTATTTATCTGTACATATCTCCATGCAGACAAGCAGATGTTAAAGAATATAGTAAATTACGATGAAAATGAAATGGAAAATATCACCTAATATTTCCGAATTCCAACTGTTACAAAACAATGCTAAACAATATTAACAAGTTTTCTTAACCCATGGTAGGATTTATCCCTGGTGATGTATAAACATCTATGTAATATGTGGGTCAGACATCCTGGTGTGATTTCGTCGACTCAGGTGCCATATGTTCAGCGTTCATAGATTAAAACCAGGATTGTTAGGTACCAGCGTTTTTCTCACGAATAAAAAGTTTTTCTTTATTTGTTTTTTTTTTGGTGGTGGTCTTTCTCTATATCAATTTCTGTTAAAACACATCTATCTATTTATCTATCTATCTATCTGTCTATCTATCTATCTATCTATCTATCTATCTATCTCAGTCTGATCTATCTATCTATTTATCTATCTCAGTCTGATCTATCTATCTATCTATCTATCTATCTCAGTCTAATCTATCTATCTATCTATCTATCTATCTCAGTCTGATCTATCTATCTCAATCTGATCTATCGATCTATCTATCTCAGTCTGATCTATCTATCTATCTATCTATCTATCTCGGTCTGATCTATCTATCTCAGTCTGATCTATCTATCTATCTCAGTCTGATCTATCTATCTATCTATCTATCTATCTATCTCAGTCTGATCTGTCTATCTATCTATCTATCTCAGTCTGATCTATCTATCTCAGTCTGATCTATCTATCTATCTCAGTCTGATCTATCTATCTATCTATCTATCTATCTATCTCACTCTGATCTATCTATCTATCTATCTATCTATCTATCTCAGTCTGATCTATCTATCTATCTATGTATCTATCTCAATCTGATCTATCTATCTATCTCAGTCTGATCTATCTATCTATCTATCTATCTATCTATCTATCTATCTATCTCACTCTGATCTATCTATCTATCTATCTATCTATCTATCTATCTCAGTCTGATCTATCTATCTATCTATGTATCTATCTCAATCTGATCTATCTATCTATCTCAGTCTGATCTATCTATCTATCTATCTCAGTCTGATCTATCTATCTATCTATCTATTTATCTATCTATCTCAGTCTGATCTATCTATCCATCTATCTATCTCAGTCTGATCTATCTATCTATCTATCTATCTATCTATCTATCTATCTATCCGTTAATATATGTGAGGTCGAATGAAAAAACGTATCGGGGTTTGGGCTCTAAAATAAAACTACAACCCATATCAATTCAGCCTTTAATCCCCTTCGAAGTAGTCCCCTTCTGTAGGTAAACTCTTTATCCAGCGTTGTTTCCATTGATTGAAATCATTCTTGGAAATTCTTTTTTGAGATAGCCAGGAGCTGTCTCGTCGTATTCTCTTTACACATTTTGTCATATTATTTATATTTATTGTATATAAAATACAATTATGGCACGAGGCCGAATTTTGTCATACTATTTAACACATATCTTCTTTTCTATCCGAGCGTACTGCCATATCATTGGGAAGTCAAGACTCTTTTGTTTTTAGTCTTTAATCACATCTGTAGTTTGGGGAGACGACAACAGCTCTACACACTTTACTTCCAAGCACTGTTATCAGCAACAGAAGCGATGTCGAACGTTATAACTTGCTGCGTACGCGTGACAGAGTTCAAAATCAAATTCTGCCAAGGAGCTTCACTCTATGTTGAATAGCTACGTTACCATAGCAATATTTTTGATCAGACCTTGTATGTTTGCTATCCCAGTCCTTTCATATCTATACAGAAAAAAATTAAGAAATAGCGGAGAGCTATGATCGTCGATTTCCTGAAGGGACAGATGAAAAAAAGAGTCATTCTGTAATTATTAAATATTCCGACACGGGATTATTCTGTTCTTCAGCCTTCTGAACGGAACCATGTTATTTTTTTTATTCGCTGTTTTCACTCCTTTGTCTTTTCTTTCAGTCTCTCTCTGGCACCCAGCCTTTCGGTAAATCTGTCGTATTATTTTCTTTTTTTATTTAATTCTCTTCGAAACATAGCCCAGTTATCCAAAATCTTCCGTTTATTATCCATTCTAAAATCTTTCGATAACGCTTTATTTACGTTTAATCTCTTCCAAGGCTAACATCGATTCGATAAAATGTCAACACCTTTTCCAAACCAGTTCTTAAGGGAGAAATCCCAACACGCGTGCTTGAATTTCAAGTGGATGCCTTCCCTTTCAAACGATGCCAAGCACCGCAGTGGAGGGTCCGTTATTCCTTGACATTAAAGCTGTACTCAGCACGTAAAGTACTTAAAGGCAACCAACGTGACGTCAACGGATGGCTTTGCATCTCCTCGTCAAAACGAGCTCACGACAGGGCTGACATATTGTTGATTTGAAGTCAAATATCTAATCTAGTCTGGATTAAGTTCTGTCAAGATTCATTAGCAAAATGCTTTGACCAGGAACATCAAAGTCACCCGCAAGAGCCCTCACTTGTCGCCAATTCGCAATATATGATACTGCGTATTAAAATCTAAATATCGCCCTACGAATGAATCTGGGAAGAAATGATCTATAAGGGTTGGTCCCAAATTGTGGGAAAGTATTCTAAACACGCCTCAGCAAATTTATGTTCAAAGTATACAAGTGCTACATTCCTTCTGATTCCGTATAAATGGAAAATTCATATTATTTCTTTCTCTGCTTGAAGTATGCATCAGGATCGCGTAGAAAAATTGTTTACTTTTTTTATCAATTGAGTAACATGCGTGATCATGTCTCTTTCCATTCATGACTGACTAGGCAGAAGATCTCGCAGTAGGTTGGCGTTGCTTTCTGCGGTAGTCTGGTTGCCAACAACGGCTATAGGACCGATTCTGTCCTGTTAATTAAATCATAGCCCAGCAAAGAAGAGATAAAGCCAGTAAAGTGTCATACGAGATACACGCTTGGGCAATCAAGTCTCTTTCCATTCATGACTGACTAGTCAGATCTCGCAGTAGGTTGCCGTTGCTTTCCGCTGTAAGACTAGTTATTTATATCAAGGATATGAAACCCAGTTTACCATGCTATTAAATCCATAGCTGGGAAGGAAGAAGTGACAGATCCATAGCTTTTTAATAGTATTTTCGGGTACGTAAATATAACAAATCCGACTGAAATTCGAACTCGGCCCTCCGTTTTCTCATTCCGAGCCGATGTCCATGTTTCTTCTTTACTAGTTTATAATTAATTTCTTTTGCTATTGTCTTATAGTTGACTTGTTTGCTTTGTATTACATTGTTCATTTTTTGTATTATTTTGCCCGGTTATTCTTCTTATTATTGTTGTTACTGGGAGATTTTATCGATTCTCTAAAATACTACCCGATTATTCAACAGTTACCTTACGGCAGAAGAGTGCAGGTTATGCGATGATGCGGTCGGAAGATTCTGGAACGGATAAATGATGTTTTGATGCTGTAAAGCAGAGGTCGGCAACATTTTGGACGGCGCGGACCAGGCTGCTATGCAGTGTTTCGGGGGAGGGCTATGCTATCAATATCTCGACCTCAGATCGCTCCGTGCAGAAGTGCTGGAGGTTTAAAGATAAAACAACGAAGTTAATGTTATATTATTTAAACAAGGTTCCTTATTTTACTGCAAGAATAAGAGGATAACAACACAATTTAAAAAATTGAAATTGCTTACTATAAACGAAATACAATTAGATATGCCAAATTAATTAATGAGGCACTTGTTTCTGCCTATTGTTTGAGAACTTCTCCACACCAGGTGAAATGGCTGTCGATGACAAGGGCAAAACATCATTCAAGTGGTCATCACCCAACTTTATTCTTAAATGACATTTAGATTGTTTCATTTTCGAAGCATATGTACTCCCAAATAATTATACCATCCTTTTAGCATTATTCAATAGGCTTTTAGATTTTCCGCTTAACAAAACCTATTTCTTGTAGAATTCAGCAGTATATTCGGAATTAAATTTTGATTTAAAAAACTCGTCGCATTGTAAGCCAATTAATGGCGCGCTGGACAGAAATCCTTCACGGGGGGATGTGACCCAGAGACCGTAGGTTGCCGACTCCTGCTGCAAACCGTGATATTAATTTTGTTTTTACAATTTTCCTATCCTGTTTATTAGCAAATTAAAAAAATACAAAGACATTTATGTTTGTATGTTATTTTTTATGATAGCTGCATCAATATGCCCCAGGGAGTAATTCATTGTACCTTCTGAGGCTAACGTTTTTAGCTGACGATATGTGGAAAGATTATATTGAATCGTTGCGAGGTTTGTTGCTAGGAGATTATGTTCACTCCGTCGTACTAGACTAGTGTTTCTTAACCTTTCTAATATATACCGACTGTAACAGAAAAATTGTCAAAATCCTGCAACAGAATATTTGACAATCCCACAAAATGTTTAATATCTAAAAAAAGACTAAATTAATTGAGTTTCTTTTTTAAGGTTTACAGATAGATGTTTAGCCATCTTGACTTCATTTGTCCTGAGAACCACTGAAACATTTAGGAATGATTTACCTATGCTCGTTTTGACTGTTTTGTTGTATGGTGGATTAAACCAGATAATATTTCTTTTTCTTTCTTTGCGTTTTGGCTGTGGAGGTGTATATTGTAGTTGTTGTGTCTATCCAGTTGTTTTTAGTGCTTCGTTGCGTGGTGTTTTTTGTTATTGAAAATGTGTATGTTAGATGACTTTTCGGATAGTCTGGATGATTGAAGGTGGATGGTTGGAGGATGTGTGTACGTAAGTTGGGGTATCGTTATCTTTTTTTGTACGGTTCGTATGTATTGTTGTTCAGGTTAAGAGTGACGTCAAGGGAGTTTACTGTTGTTCTACCTGCATTTATTTCTATTTTGAATCCAATGGTTATTAGGGCGTTTACTATTTTCTTCCTAAATTCGTCTAATTTGGGGCCATTGGGTTTTCTTATCTAAACTTAATAGAGAAGCACTTCACTGAAACCGATTAGCAAAAATATTCAACAAAAATAACATTAAAATCAGTTACAGCTGCACAAAAAATATAACAAAAATAATAAATAGCCACAACAAGAAAAAGTCAACCTACAAAAATGAAAGTAAGGAACCACAATGTAACTGCAGAAATTGAAAAACATGTGCACTCCAGGGAAATTACCAATATATGAAGCCAGGGTAAAAGCAAACAGAAGCACAATAGTGCCATTGAGGGTCCATTCAAGAAGAGAAAAAAAACAACTACAACCTTTCATTCTCCAACAGAAAATACTCGAACAGCACTACACTATCCAAATACATGTGGCATCTAAAAGACAGTCATATTACACCAAGAATAAGCTGGAGAAAATTGAAAAAAGCATCTGCCTACAACAACATTACAAAAAAAGTGCCTATTTTGTCTACAGGAAAAAGTAGCAATAATATCTCATACCCCGCGAAAGAATTTACTAAACATAAGATCAGAAATAATTTCAAAATATAAGCATGAAAATAAATACCTATTATCAGAATTTATACCAAACGGATAAAAATATAACACCACCACATAAAACACCAGTGACCCTATAAACATGAAAAGAGAAACATCAAGATACCATAACGACACACAATTACTCTCTAGTTCAAGCTACCATCAAAATAATTGCATTTATTGTTATTATCATTCCACGACCATTACTAAACCCTTCTACCACTCTACAACTAAATGCTACTATAATTATTATTATCATCAACGCTCCCACCATCACTACTGCATCACAATTACTATTGCCATATTAGTCCGTAATCGCCATTAACGTAAATTACTCCTCGCCCCCACCCCAGCAAAATTAATACCACCGCATAAAAACTAATAATGATTACAAACTGGAATTCCTACCATTTACATATGCGCAATCACCAAACCGTCTTTATGTTGACACTGCTACATTCAGGAGAATTATTGAAAATTCAACAATCAAATGCGTATGTATGTACACAACAGCACACATATGCATATATATGTCAAGCCCCAGACTTTCCATATATGTTTATGTTTGTGTGAGTCCCGGTGGGCGAGCGCGTGAGTATGTATATCTGCGTACCTCAATGGGTGTACGGGCGTGCATGAATGTTTGCGTAAGTATGAGTGGCGTCACGAGAACAATTTTTTTCTCCCACTTCCATATATACACGAATACACGCAACCTACATGAATCCAAAATTTTTAAAAATTCATCAGTTTGTATGACGATCACAAAAGCGTGAAACCCAGGGTCACAAACTCTCATCAATCCAGCTAAATATGTCAGTTCTATCTCCGATATATAAATAATATATATAATATATTGCATATATATATATATATATATATATATATATATATATATATATATATATATATATTGCATATATTTGTGTGCGTGTGTGTGTGTGTCCGCGCTTGTGTGAACTTAATTTCAATCCTTCGTCAGCTCTGATCCTTAGCTATGATTAATTAGTGATGAACATGACATTTTTGTTTATGATCGATTTCATCTCGATTCTTCTGATAGCTTCGAGAGTAATTATTCATTCTTATTGTTTAAAGTAGAGTCCAGTAGTGTTATAAAAACCACGGAGAAGTTCTGTCTGATATCTTTAATCATTTCTAAGATACAACTGTTCAGAGCTTAATCTAACAAATGGGCAATTTTGGTTTTACACCCGGTATATATCTCTCGTTCGCCTATTGAGCACTATGGAAAAAGGTAGGTTTTAACCGCTGTTTCACCTGCTAAACAAACAGCTCTTTGTTAGAATTGAAGCCTCCGGCTGCTGATTCAGCGTTTGTATACATCACGTATATAATACGTTAAATTATTCCCTTTTTCTCCCGATTGCTTAGGGCTAGAGTCTCTGAATTATGCCAAATCAATCGAGTTTCGATCTCTTTTCCTTCGTTTGAAATTGATGAGCTGTGACACAGCGAAACAGACTGTCTGTATATATATATATATATATATATATATATATATATATATATATATATATATATATATATATATATATATCATAACACACGCAGAAAAAAAAATAAAAATACTGGATTTTAAAATTAGACACATATAAACTAGGGTTAAACAAAAACTTGCGAATTTTAAATCTGTATAAATATTTAAATAGTTGAAAAGATTTTTTTAGATATAGTTAAAAAAAAACCTTTTTAAACAACATCTAAAATATTATCGTTAGATTTACGTTAGAAATATTCAAACACAGTTGCATTCCACATCACGTGACGTCCACGTCTCACGACGGACGCTACTTGAAAACAAACTTCTGAATACAGAAGTTATTTAATTTATTTCTGAGGAAAGATCGGGGCAGATCTGAAATATCAAATATATATATAAAAAAGAAATATAAATAAATATTTTCACAAAAAACATTCAATTTTTAAACATTTTTTTTAATTTGCAACTTTTCATTTGTTTTCTCCATACCATATATATATATATATATATATATATATATATATATATATATATATATATATATAATGTTTGTATGTATGCCCTGACAATATGTTGTTGCACAATTAAGAGGACTTCCTGGACTAGTGTGGAGAGGGACTGCGGTTTTGTATTACTTCTACATAAATAATTAAGGTAATCGTTCTGATATGTTTTCCACTTTGGTACCTAGACTTTATAAATTCAAGCGCAGTACTAGATTGGAAGTAATGTCTCTTGATTTTAAAGCTTAAAGGGCTAGACGTATCCGTAAGTTCTATTCTTACAGTTTCTTCTCTCTAACTTATCGCTCCTAGATTCGTGCCTTGCAGTCAAATTTGATTTCCAAAAATTTACATGTAATGACAATAGTTAACTTCTGTCTTCTAAATTCCTGATCTTATATTGTTCCCTCTCTTTCATAATGTTTTCTTTTTCTCATATTCTTTTTATAGTTACCCGCTTGCGTTTTCTTGGATTTATTGCCTTGCTTGAGGAGAAATGATAAAAAAAATATTGTTTAAATATATAAAAATAAGTAGCAAAATACTTATCATCTTTAAAATTAGATTACAAAAAGTTTGTATTCAAAATCTGATTTTATATTAATATTTTAATGGCATTACACTCACTGTGATAGCGGTTTCTTGCTTATCCGTAAAGCAAATATGTGACCACGTTTATATATATATATATATATATATATATATGAAGAAATATAGTGTTAAAGTGTGCTATATTTATGGGATAAAGTGTTCAATATCAGAGATAGAGCGTGTGTAAATATAAAAGTGGACATGGAAGTCAGCACTTAGAGGCGACGGTCTCTTTCATGCTAGTGCAATTGTCAGGCAACTGACGATTGCCCTAGCATGAAACAGACCGTCGCCTCTAAGTGCTGACTTCCATGTCCACTTTTATATATATATATATATATATATATATATATATATATATATATATATATATATATATATATATATATATATATATATATATATATATATATATATATAGTTATTATATAAATATCTGTACTTATACTCGTCAGGAAAAACCTTCAAAACAATCGTCCAGAATCCAAGCTCAGAGGAGAGTATTGTAATTTCACGTTGCATTTTTAATGCTGTTGAATTCAGATTTTTCCTATTCCGACATTGTTGCCAGTTTAGTGCAACCTATGCAATCTATGTAGAATGACTTTGTTGGGGTGGATAGTTGAGCTTTCTTTTTTTTTTTTTTTTCTAGGGTATTTGTGCGAAGATTAACAGACCATTTGCGGGATTTGAACTCGACTCGCTGATTCACCTAATTCCGGGCTGAAAACGCTTATATTCAAACAGACAAACAAACAAAACATGCCACTGAATATGTATAGGAGTAGTAGTCTGAGGGAGAGGAGAAAGAAGACAGAAGATTGACTGTTCTATTGTTTGTTTACGGCTTATCCAGCTTTTGCCGATTATGTAAAGCATGAATTATTTTGGGGATAATAGTTATTTACTGATAAAAGTCCTACTATTTAACCCATAGCTGGGGAGAAGAGGAAGATTAATAGTTTTCAGAGCAGAAAAATTGTGAAAAATGAACACAAAAAATGCGGGAGGAAGATCGACAACTAGAAGAAGAAGAAGAAGAAGAAGAAGAAGAAGAAGAAGAAGAAGAAGAAGAAGAAGAAGAAGAAGAAGAAGAAGAAGAAATGGAGGAGGAAGTGGGGCAAGAAGAAGAAGAAGAAGAAGAAGAAGAAGAAGAAGAAGAAGAAGAAGAAGAAGAAGAAGAAGAAATGGAGGAGGAAGTGGGGCCAGAAGAAGAAGAAGAAGAAGAAGGAGAAGAAGAAGAAGAAGATGTACAATTTTGTCATTGGATTAATTAAAAGAAGAATAACAACAACAACAATAACAACAACAATAACAACAACAACAGCAACAACAAATACAACAATAAGAAGCTGGATATGTTCACCATTGTTGCTGTAGATGCAAGAAAAAAGTTAGAATGGAGAAGTTGTCAGATCGAAAAGCATGGTCAACTAGAAAAAAATCTTACACAGAACGTTGAACTTAATAACGAGTTCTCCGTACGTCATCAAAATTGCCCCGCTACACTGAACACAACGCGTACGAGGCAATCATTTACCGAGCAATGTTTGAGACAATCACCTGGGAATATCGCTAATTTAGTAAACGGCCAATAAGCGCACTTGTTGTTCGCCCCAGCGCATAGATCGATAGGCCTGGACCAATCAATCGACACTTGTCGACGCCAATTTGTTCGCCTTGGGAAATGGTGAATCGATGGGCAGCAAATTATTATCTAGGAATGATGACATTTCCGTGCAACAGGTGAGAAGCTACAAACTACCCGAACACTGAAAAGAACCCGGATTTATTGGTAATGATTAGGATCATACAATGACGAAGAAAATAAGGGAAAAAATAAAATGCGATCCGCGTTAATATCCTCAGTTAATATATTCTGTTACAGCAAGATGAAAGTATAGTATCCCCAAGTAAAGCATATTTTTATATTTTATAATTTTAAAAGAGATTTAGAAATAAGAATATCTAAATTCTGCCTGAAATTTGAGGATGGGTATTTATCATTATTTATATTCGTCTGTTTTATATTATATTATTTATAATAATATTTTATTTTACATTATATTATTTATTTTCGGCCGTTTTACTCTCGTTTAGGCGTTTGTCGAGTAAAATTAAGCGAGTTTTCAAAAGGGTTCCTGAGGTTTGCTGAACCTTGAAAAGATATGAAAACCAGTTATTCTAATACCTGAAAAATACTTTGAATATAGAAATCTGAGCAATGTTGACAACTACGTCGCAGAGGGCATTATCTTAACACGGGAAGAACGGATTAACTTTGCCAATATGGATTCACTGCATGCCGCTAAGCGGGGACTGGTACAACAGAAAAATAAGCAGTTTTAATTCATCAAAATATCCTCAGGCAACCTTCCTTTAATGTAGAAATGTTTGGACATTTACATTTACATTTACATTTACTCGCCATTATCGCCAAAAGGATAGAACATATATATACATACATACATACATACATATATAAAAAGTTAAGTTAATTATATACTACACTAAATCTAGTATATCCAACTCAATTATTCGCAATGATTCTTCTCCCCCGGTTAGCGATTTGAAAAAAAAATTTAAAATTACAAATTCAGGTGCCCTTTGGGAGATTGTATCTCCAACGAACTAAATAATATCTATGTTGGTCACACCACAAACTCGCTTTCACGACGCTTGACACTACATTTGAATGATAACTCTAACATTTTTAGGCATTTAAAACAACATGCCTGGCCGCATACACAATTCCTGAAAATCCTCGTCGAAAACACAACTATACTTAAACATGAAAACAATAAACAAAAACTAAAAATTCTTGAAGCTATATACATAAAACAGTTGAAACCTAACCTGAACAAAATAAACTATGAAATCTCCAAAAATATCCTTAAATGCCTATAATTAGTAACAGAAGTCATTCATACCAACGGCTTTCCATACTCAATACTCATCGGATTCACTCTCGCGTGGTCATGAGCTGTTGTGCGATTTTCGCTTTCAGCGTTTTATATGCACGTGTTTATCGTTGCTTGGAAATCATCCATGTAAACAAATAAGACTATCATCAATTTCTTGTTCGTGTATTGCTTAAATATATTGTGTAATTTTCATCTTTGATAATGGCTTATGTAAGCCGAAAGCTTAGATTGGATTAAAAAAAATATGTATCAATATTGTGATTTTCTTTAATTGTTTAATGATAATGTTATTAAGCTTATCAGACTATATGAAAAAAATTACATAAAATATATAGACAACACTTATCTATATTATTTAATGAAACATGTATTAATGAAAAAATGCTGCCTAAATACACACAATATATATATATATATATATATATATATATATATATATATATATATATATATATATATATATATATGAGGGTGAGTCAAAAATCATTCGCACTTTGGCCATAACATATATTTAGGGTTGTCACACTGCCTTCTTCCCATCTGTCCTTATAGTTGGTACTATTGTGGCCACATGATCTAAGATTGAGTTTGATGGCGCTAACTTTCATCTTGCTGTAACAATGTAAACTTGGTCGCTCCGTAAGCAGTGTGCACTAGTCATGGTGAACACCAAATGTGGACTATTGCTTTGAAAATTAGGTTTCAAATGGAATTAATATTTATGATCTATAGGTGAAGATTTCATTGTACGCTCCCTGCCCGATCCTAACTTCCTTGCAATTCTCCTTCTTTATGTGCCGAGTATCCACAGGACGTAGGTGATCAGGGTTCTTCCCCATTTTTTGTCCCTTGCAGTTCTAAATAAATTGTCTATTTCTTTATTCCTAAAGCCTGTCCCTCTATCCATTTTTTCAAGCTCGTCATATATTTTATGCGTTGTCTTCCTCTGTCCTGTGAGTAAATTGTCTAGCATTCACTGACATCGGGTAGAACAGGTATCAATTAACAGTTCAATACTTTTTGTTTGTTTCTAACGAATTTTTTTCTATCTCTTAATGTTGTGGTAGGATCCACCTAATTTGCATAGCGGAATACCGACGATATAAATATGGTTGGTACCGGAAGACATGGGAGCGAATACAGAGATCCAACTAGAGACTCTGCCCGACTGCGACTTAGTCAACTCATTCTCCAGGAACGGTCTTCCCAGAAATATACAAAAGACTATATGTAAATATTGTGTACACTTTCTTGTTTCAATACATTTATTCTAACTACATTTTGTGTTTGCATTATTATTCCATGCATTAGTCAAGTTTCAACACTTAATATTCTGCTTAGCTTTTCGAATGCATCTTTGGCTATCACAATTAGAGTTGCCAAAAGCGTTTATGTGGCGATATGGGCGACAAATCTTTTACCTACTATCAAACAAAACAAATCAGGCCTATCTCTAACTTTATCCCTATGGAAAATGTTTCGGTCGATCTATGTTCCTTATGTTGACCAGTTCAGACCCACCCTACCGCATACGTTATCTTCATTCACTTCGTATTCCATTGTTAAGGAGAATATCCCATTCAGTTTCTTCTCGAGAACCACTCCTTTGTGGAACAGGCTGTGCACGATTCTCCGATCACTACAATTGTACGCAGAGGTCTGGTAAATATGAGAATAAAGTTTGTTCTTTGTTAAAACTTTCGTTTTGCAAGTAATACCAAATCAACGCCATGTGAATATATTCAAATATTATTTCATCC
Organism: Acanthosepion esculentum; assembly: GCA_964036315.1. Classification (NCBI taxonomy): domain Eukaryota; kingdom Metazoa; phylum Mollusca; class Cephalopoda; order Sepiida; family Sepiidae; genus Acanthosepion; species Acanthosepion esculentum. Next base: position 87,468,207 of record OZ038487.1, read on the forward strand.
GACTCTTTCATAAAAGCCAACCAAAAGTCTGTTCGATAAAACCAACAGTTCTTTGCAAAAACTCAATGTAATTTTAAGATTTGAAAATGACTTCTTATCGAAAACCTTTGCATAATACAACCGAGTTATAAGTAAGATAAGAAAAACAAAAAAGTATCAATTACACAAAGAAATACCAAACATAATAATAATAATAATAATAATAATAATAATAATAAATACTGTAAATAAACTACTCATTACTCCAGGTACCTAATAATAATACCACTACTACTACTACTACTGATAATAATAATAATAATAATAATAATAATAATAATAATAATAATAATAATAAAAATAATAATAATAATAATAATAATAATAAGAAGGGCTTTATCTATGTAATTATTTTTTATTTTATTTTATTATTATTTTTGCAGTGAAAAGTGTCATGATGCCATTTCTAACCTTAGGTACCTGGGCAGGACCTGGAAAGAAATGTGTAAACGCCAGATATCAAAGTAAATAAAAATAATAATAATAATAATAAATACTGTAAACAAATTACTCATTACACCAGGTACCTTATAATAATAATAAAAAAATAATAATAATAATAATAATAATCTCAAAACAAAACTCACTCGGCCATGGTAAAAAGCAAGCCTACGCAGGCGCCTAAAATATAATTTAGCATATGAATTCCAATGTTTATGTTTATCTATCATTCATCTCTTTGTTACCTGCACTTATGTTCCCCTTTTACGTCCATCCGATGTTTTAGAGAAAATGGAAACAAAATGGGCACCTATTTTTAACATGAGAAAGAGGCTGTTGGAATTTGTAAGGCACATATCGAGGAATGAGGGATAGGGAAATTTTACACCTACAGGACATACTGAAGGCAAGTGGAGTAGCGGAAATCAGCGAGTAACCTATATAACAAACTTGCGTATATTGATTGCAGAACAGGGCTTAGGATAGATTACAAAAGCGACAGCCTTTAATAAGCGCTCTCGATGACAGGGAAAGTTGAAGAGAAATGCTAGCAAGCGCCCAGAAGATATAAAGATTTTCCAAGCATAGCTTATATGTGGCACAAGGCCGAAAGTAGGAGATACCCAGTGAGGATAGAATTCACTACTCTGTCGTAATTGTTCTAGCGAGACCAACTTGCTAACCATAACACCGTCACAAGGAGTCCCCACGACCAGAAGATATATAGTGCCTAGGAGAATATGTTATATGAGAATCAAATTATTTTCGCGCACTTTTCGTTTGTGGAATATTCTATCCACTTTCCTGCAAACTAGGTGCTTCAAAAATTTAAATGCAATGATCTTCAGTCTTCTTTAAGTCTTTCTTTTGTTGTATTCTATGTTTCTTTGATTCATTGTAAAACCTTGCATGCTAGTGACTTTTATTCTTTTGCTTTAGGTGAAATAAATAAGAAGAAGAATACCACTTTGGTTTGAGATTGGTGAGTGTATCGAAGAAGATGTTGTCATTCGATCTACATCGACAACCATCAGATATCTAGCGCGAAGATACGAATGCCTGCAAGAGAAATGAGTAGGTTGTAGTTATCAATTAAATCCCACTTGCTAATTGGCGCAGCATGTGAGGCAATCTTGTGTGAAAGCAAGAAAACTAATTAGCAAGTGTCTAGCAGTGTGTGACGAATTCACTAATGAGTGGAAAAAGAATGTTAGAAGGAGGAGAAATGGGAAAAGACTGAAATTAAGAAAACCGAAAAACAACCAAACGAAAGATAACTTATTGGGACAAAAGATTACATAATTTGTTACGCGACATTAGAAGAGAGAATGTCAAAATTTGTAGTCTATGATTAATTATCCATGGCATTTCTGGGAGAGTTCCAGGCAAACACCTGGCCATTCCCTTCTGGCGCCCGTCATTTGATGACCTCTGCTCTGATATCAAATACTAAACTTTTAATATCTATCTATCTATCTATCTATCTATCTATCTATCTATCTATCTATCTATCTATGTGCGTGTTTGTGTGTGTGTGTGTGTGTATATATATATATATATATATATATATATATATATATATATATATATATATATATATATCCTTCACAGATTACACTATTACACTATTCGGAATTACATGCCAAACGCAATCTTAAGGTGCTGATTAATATATACAGTTTATAGCTTTGTTATATAACATTGACCCTGTTACTATGACACCAGCTTTTTGTGTGCAATTGATATATATATATATATATATATATATATATATATATATATATATATATATATATATATATATATATATATATATTTGAATTGGACAATGTCCGACAATTTGTTTTAAAGACATTTAAAAAAATCTATATCCGTATCTATAAAAAGAACGTAAAAACATATCATAAATGCCTTTAATATATATATATATATATATATATATATATATATATATATATATATATATATGGCCACAACTTTCTTCAGCGCATAAACACACAGGTTCCTTCTAGGGCACAAAGAGAAAAAGAATAATAAAATCAATATAACACGAATAAAAATCGCATAAATTATTTTTTAACGAAATATAAATATAAGGAAAATGAGAAAATCGACTGACGAATGGATGGAACTATTACATACATTATTGGCTCTAAAACTGCGGAGCCGATGTGCGGGACCTAACATCAATCAGTGAAATAATAATTTTTATATCTACATTAATCTTATATATATATATATATATATATATATATATATATATATATATATATATATATATATATATATATATATATATATATATATATATATGATAATATAGTTTTAAGGTATACTATATTAATAGGCAAAATATTTAGCGTCAGAAATAGAGCGTATGTAAAAAATAGTAGTGGCGATAGTCTATTTCCCATTTCAACGTAATCTTTATTGAGAGGGAGGCATAATGAAATAGGTTTTCCAATTTCTCTTATCTGGTCAAATTTACGAACTCGTATTCACTTGAGAGTAAGTTTCAGAATCCATTTCGCCCAATGCACTTTTTTGTGTTGTTGTCGATTTCAGCAACACTATAATTTCAATTGATTTCATTGTTCTTTGACTTTTCAAACCTTACAGTTACTTTATGTCTCTTATATGATAGATTTTTATTATCTCTCTCTCCGTCTCTCTCTCACTCTCTCTCTCTCTCTATATATATATCTATATATATATATATATATATATATATATATATATATATATATATATATATATATATATATATATATATATATTATGGTTGAAAGGTTGCTTTGTTCGCTGACAAATACTGTAGTTATAATTAATTTTCGGTGTTGAGAACTATTTTAATGGCCCTACTGTTTACCGTGACAGTTACGTATATATTTGTACTGCACAAAAATACAACAATGTGCTACACAAAAGTGGCAAGGATTGGCCAGAAGAAATTCCCACATTTAACCCGAAAAGCCGAGCCCCATAGAAGATAATGTAATATCCTATCTGTGGTAGGTTAATCTTATTAATTTCGTGTTTAAAAAGCATTGAAACAATAAAAACACATGTATACGTGTAAGAGCTGTAACGAGACCTTAATAGCTTTAAGACAACTGCGCTCTTCAGTAGTAAAATTAATGTTCCTCTTCAGGACAACGCATGGTCGCATACATATTTCACCAAATTTATAGATTTTTATTTGAAAATCAGTTTCATACGAGAAAGAATTCCTATATTGAAAACTAAATTCAGTTATCAGAAACATGCCCACGTTAAAATCCTGGTAATTACAATAATAAGTCATCAAATTGCTTTCTGATTAATGGCAACATCCATTTTATATTCCAGCGGGATAGAGCTTCTTGACACACAAGCGCAGTGGCTCAAAACAGATTTTGGGATAAGGTAACTTGGCCTCCTTCATCGTCTCATTTTAGCCACTTAGACTTCAGCATCTGGCTTGTGAGATGCCCCACTGTAAACTGCAAGCCCTCAAAAAATCCATCAGTGGGTGGCGAAAATTATTGAAGAATTTATTAAGAAAAAACTTTTTGTGCATTCAAGAAGAGGGTTGAGGACGTGATTTGTAATGGCGGAGCGACTATTGATGCCTAATTATCAAGAAGTGTCAGAATTTATCTTATCAATTAGAAATAAATACCGGTATTTAAGCTTCCATTTGAATTTTATTTCAATCCTTTAGGAATTTCCAGTCATTAGCTATGATTAATTAATGATGAACATGACATTTTCTCTTTTGATCGATTTAATCACGATTCTTCTGTTAGCTTGTGGACTAATTATACATTCTTATTGCTCACAGTAGAGTCCAATAGTGTTATAAAACCCTCAGAAAATTCCACTTAGATAGCTTTAAACATTTCTAAGATACAACGTACAGAACTTAATCTAAAAATTGGACAATTTTGCTGTTACATGATTTGGGCAATTTTACTGTTATACACAGTATATGTGTGGTGTCGGCAAGTACTTTCATAACACATATTTCGCAATCCCTAAATTAGGTAGAACATAGCAAATGTTTACATTATCATCTTTCTTACTGATATATCCCATATATTAACATGATATATTTCACTCTCACAAATACAATAAAAATAATAATAACATATGAAAAATATGCCGAATTTGACCTTTGAACATGAACAAGTCCGAAGGAGAAGCGGTAAACATTTTTTGTGTATATGCCAGTAAGATATTCTTGAGGAGATATAGGATTTTCATCGGATTTCTGAGCAACGAGAGCCCTGTTGTATCGCCATGCCTTTCACAGTTATCGCAGAGTCACAGCCTATGCCGAGTGGTAATTTGAAGGAGCTCGTCGTCAGTGACTTTATTTCCTATGCAAGGATTTAATTTCTTCTTTGCTGATCACTTTCTTTATGGCAATGGTGCTGACATCTACATTCACTGCAAACGTGCAGGTTCAGGCCTAGAAGCTTCCAGTTTCGCCAAAACCTGCCTTCGTCGTCCATCCCGTATCGTCGTTTGGCTTTTCAAGATTTGGTTGAAGTTAAAAGAAAATCACCGTAGAAGAAAGTGCCGATGACGTGAATCTGATTAAGGTGGACGTCACCTTGCCAGGACGTGACCGACCCGATTTCATGACCTTCCTCTGCGGTACATATAGAATGGGCATGCGGAATTTAGTTATGAAACTGTAACAGACTACCGCCATTTATAATTTTGAATATCCCTCATCCGAAGCTCTTTTTATCCGCTGCTTCAACCGTTGAGTTATGTTGTAATCATCATCCAATTGTTTCACTGTTGTGGTCGCGATTCGTCTGGTCCTCGTCTGGATCCACGTCTTCGACCTTGCTGCTAAGGGCGGTCCAACCAGTAGTTTAGAACTCACTTCAGCATCATTCTCTTGGCCACTGAACCACACAAGCGCCTCCACCACGAAAAGGAAAGATCATGAGAGGCACATTGCAGAAGGTAACACAAGTTTATACAGTTGAGGTGGCAAAACTTCAGAACCTTGTCGTGATTTGCGATAGTATGCTCAGTATCTGATTGTTAACTCTCGGATTAAGGGGCAAATTGCCTTTGCATACCAGAGCACAGTTATTATTAAATTAATTGATGACTGGAGAACGGACGATTTCATATTCCATTCCACATACAGAACTTTCAATTTGGGTGGCATAATGACGACAGATGACTTCAAGCAATCTAATTAAACATGGTACCTTCAAATTGTTATCAAAATACCTTTGTCCGTAAAACGTTTCCACACTAATGTATAAGGTCGGCTGCAGTCAGTTGTCAAGACGTTCATTGCGATGCTGACAAAATCGTCGACTATTACCGCCACAGGAAGTCTTTTTTAAATATATTTTAGCTTTACAAGAGTTGGATTAGACGAAATATAGTGAATATCTAAGCTGGTGTTACTCAATCATATCTTGACTTCATAATCCTTTACAAAGTCTTGTATAGGATAATTTGTTTCTCTCTATATACGTATGTTGGGAGACGCTGCGTTTTGGTCTCAGTTTAACCCCATATCTTTCAGTAGAATTCATATATACGGTGCTTTGATAAAGATGCTGGAAAATGAACGGCTCCTTCTACTGCCTCAGTAAGTATCTGACCATCTGCCTACCATAGTTAAAAGTGTCAGATCAGACGCAAAATTGATTAATGCTGATATATCTGTGCAGGAGATGCCCGATTCTCAGTTCCCAACCCTGAGGGAGTTTACAATAGCTTACCAAGACTTGTGTTGGGTGTCATATTGTCCGCCCTACTGTCTCTATTATACAGAAGCAACGTCGATGTCCTGTCGCTATAGCTCTTGCAAATTTTCAGACATGGGAAATATAGCTATGAACTTAAGGTGAATCTAGCTTAAACTGCATAATCAGCTTTTTAGATGCCGTATAGTTTGAAGCAATTTAGCGTTATTTCTGAACACAAGAAAAAATCCTGACAGATTTGGTAGCTACACTCCAGGTGATGTGGCAACTATCTTTAAAGATATTCGAACATTTGTGGCACACGTGCCGAATTCCCAGGCGATGCTGGATGTACACCTGGACAACATCTCATTACGGGAGTTTTATGAGTATGAGACATTCGCATCAATTGGCATCATCATTTGCCTGGATAGATGGAAGCAGATGCGACTTTCGTTAAAGGCTGTTGTCTTGCCGGAATTGTGTCAGAGATTGTGTGGATGTAGGTGTGAGTGCTGAAGTTCATTTGTGGGGCATTTGGAGAAAAGGATTTTACAGCGAATAATGCTTAGACATCCGTGACATCGGGATACTGAGAAATGCTTCAACGATGTGTAATTTGAATAATGAGATTTGCCTGCAGAAGAAAGAAAAATGAGGTAAAAAGAGAAAGAAAAATGTATGAGAATGCTGAAAAAAATGTTGAAAGTAAAAGTAAATAGAAAAAGCAGTAACAAAATCCAGCGTAGAAAAGAAAGAAAGAAAGAAAGAAAGAAAGAAAGAAAGAAAGAAAGATAGATCACTGAAGAATGGAAGAATAAACGAAAGATAGAAATGACAGCCACGGAATCAAAGAAGGAAAAAAGAAAGAAATCACCATCCATGAATGAAGAGAGATAGATAGAAATCACCGACCAAAAAAGAAAGAAATAAAAAAGAAAAAAGAAAGAAAGAAAGTTCACCGAAGAATGGAAGAATAAACGAAAGAAAGAAATGGGAGCCACGCAATCAAAGAAGAAAAAAAAGAAAGAAATCACCATCCATAAATGTAGATAGATAGAAATCACCGACCAAAGAAAGAAAGAAAGAAAGGAAGAAAGAAAGAAAGAAATAAAGAAAGAAAGAAAAGTTAGCAAATAAGATTAAAGGCAACACTAAATGGATATATCTTATTAAATCTCACCAAAAAAAAATGGCGTTAATTATGAAGATCAAAATAAATATCGTGAATTAAGTCGCTGTAAGCCATTAATGACTACCGTCCCGTTTTGGTTAAGATTTCTTAATAAACTCTGTCAGAAAGGAAAAGAAATTAAGCAAGCAAGAAAAAAAAGTTGAAAGAAAGAGAAAGAAACTTTATTAATATTAAATAAGAAGAATACAGCATAAAGGAAAAAAACGAGAAAAATTATGAAGAGAAAAAATGGCTGAAGCGATCTTAAAACAAGTAGAAGAACTAGGAAAATCACAGAGAATATGATCTTTCTTTCCCTATCTCAGTCTTGCCAATTTATTTAAATGTCTTACTTATTTACAGAAAAGAAACTAGTTTGAAATACTTCAGCTAACCAATGCATAATCGATATTTACCTTTCCGTTTTCTTTCTTTACACATTTTTTGTTTCCTTAGATTGTAATATTTGGGCTTGTAGCCACAGGCATTTTTTTTTTACTAAACTTCAAAGAATCTCAGACATGAGAGACTTTAAATGTAGATGATCACATTCTAAATGTAATTGATGAAGTAGGTGTGTGATAGCAACGTAAGTGATGGTGGTAGGAAGCAGAGTTTATGAGGAGGATAGATAAAGACCGTATCTTAATTGAAGAGGACATATTAATATGTTCAATGAAGCACTCACACGCTGGTATGTTTTCCAATGTTGCAGTTCATGCGAAAATGCTTAGTGGAACTGCCTACTTATGTAGGGTGGCCACTGTTAAACTGAAGTGTTTGAAAAAAGCAATAGCTTGTTTGTTTTCAGTCTTTTTTTTTCTTTTCTTTTTAGGCACGATATAGAGCAGCGTTCGCCAACATTTTGAACTTCTTGGTCCACTTGATGTATAATTTTAAACTTGGACGACCACTAATATGAATTTAGAATAAAAAGGTAAATATATTTATATAATAATAATAAGAAAACTTTTAATTTATTAATATGAAATGCATCCATTAATGGTAACAAAGTATGGTGTAATTATTTAAATAAAAAAAATGGGAATATCAAGTTTGCAAGTCATGTTACGTTATACTCTGGCTGGATGATGTCACATTTGTGTACTCGTGTTTATTTCGAGATTATATAAGGTCTTGAAAATATATGCCATCCATAAAACTTGTTGTTACTCGTCATTTTTTAATCGGAAGCTTCATAAAAATTGAAATAATGTCCCAATTTTTCTGCGGACCATCAGAAATTTTGCACGGACCACCAGTTGTCAGTGGACAAGCAATTGACGATCACTGTTATAGCGCATTCCTTGGAAATTAAAATGACTACATATGATGTCCAGCAATGAGTGAAACTCATTGTTCATCTAATCCAATGAAAGATCAATTATTAAAACTCAGAGAAAATACCGGCAACATTTTAATGTCAGATATAACATGATAACATGATTCGGAACCTAATCACCCAGTTTGAAAAAACTGGGTCAGTCAGCGATCACTCGGGAAGAGGTCCTCAGAGCACTGATCCATCAGCTTCTACTTATCATCCCTCTCCTCAAATAGGCATTGCCAGCAAATAGTTTCAGAAGATTCAATAAATGTTTCAATACAAGATTCAAATTTTCAAAAGTTTATTACCCCAAGATTGTAAAAGATTTGTAAAAGTTATTTTTGTTTTATATCATTAAGTCTTTCATTGCCAACAACTGTATTTGGAATACAGCGGAAATAAGTGTGACCCTAGTCGGCATAACCATTTTTATTTGCCGCTTCAGACACCAGGGATTATCGTTAGCCCTCCCCTCGGAAAATGTACTGTCTGGAATAAACCTTTTTAAGGATGAAGTCATGTAAATTGTGGATGCTTGACGTTTTTATCCACTGTACATCCGGGTTGGAGGATTTTAAAATTTTGAAATGTCACGGTTGAGAATATTTGGTTCGACTTTGGCTGGTATTGTAAATTTAAAATCAGATCGGTTAATTTATGTTGCTGCTGAGAAGCAGGCAATTTATTAATGATTTGCGACATGTTCCTTTACGACGCAATCATGACCAGATATTTCCTTTCCTTATTGTCTTTGAATTAACATAAATTCTTGAGGAAGATACACTTGTTAGCTTTGCCTTCTTCATGGATATTTAATTATAAGTTGGTTTACCTGGTCTGGACACCATCTAAGTTGAATAGTAAATATATCCTGCTATTTAACCCATAGCTCGGAGAAGAAGAAATAGATTTATACCTTTCCCAATTTCGATTGTGAGAAAGTAAACGCAAGTAGAAGACCCGAATTTAAATTAACACGCCGGTTAAATATTCGGCGTCAATAATCGTAATACTACCTATACAAGTTTTGTTAGCGCCGTGATTTAATAATTGTCATTATTCAATACTTATAGTTACATTGGGCAAATGTTTTCTTCCTAGTATATATTGGTGAAGAGGTTATAAAAGGTGAATCCAGGCAGCTTAAAGAAAAATTCCAAGAAAAATGAAATTATATATAATAAAAATAAGAAAAAAAGATTAGGTGAATCATCCTGCAAGGAGGTTACATTTTCTTTTTTAAATTTTAAATCGGTATCAGTCCAGGCAAAGCAGTAGAGCTACAAAAACACAAGTAGTTACAGGGCGTGCATGAATTAATATTAATAAAGAGCGCGAAGAGAAAAGTGTAATCAGGAGGATAGCGATTGACATTGCATTTAAACCTTTGCCGGAAGTGGTTTCCACAAGCGAGAAGTGCACGAAACGAAACTGTTAGCATAGAATTTACGGTTACATCTAGCCAGGTCAACTGTAAATTGATATGTGACCTCGATGCCAGTCTCGTACATAGATTTAAATTACGGGGATCTGTCTATTGTTGAAGGAACTAGTTTCTGGGAGTTATGGGAATGTGGTGCTTCCTCATTCTCACATGAACAATGATTTATCTTTCAACAACTGTGGTATGTCGATGAAGAAGGTAGGTTCTGACACAAAAGCTGCTAATGAGCCATAACGAAGGAAAAACGGATACTTTTTAGAGTATGCATAAGCATAGACATTTTTAGTACTGAAATTTTAATTGCAAATATCAGGAAACGCCCTTATATTTATCGAAATAACTATGAGATTAAATAGCTTATAGTTTTCATGAGATGGGTCGAAGTTTTTTTCTTAATAATTATTACTGGCCCACGCATTGAATATTGTTGTCACATCGTGTTTGGTTCTCCTGTTATAGATTTAGAGACTCTAGATAGAATAATAAAAAAGAATATGCAATGTTATTCGTTCTAACAGATCGTCAAATCAGATTTGCAAAGCAGCATTGTTTGTCAGCCATTCTACTAATGTGTATGATAAACTGAGTAAATATCTCAAAATCTAGAGTCAATCATCTAATTTGAAGTTTATTGTCGAATTCAAAATCTCAAAATGCGTAAGAATTGGTACATTTCATTTCGGAAGTATTAAACTCCTGAAAAACTGTAAACAAGTATACATATTTCACCAGTTCTATTTGTGTGTGATAAAATAATGGAATTCTCATCTGACTGTATTTCTTAATAGTATAAAATTTATGAATATGAAGAGAGACGTTAGTGAAATTAAAGTCTACCTGCCTATTTATCATTCCGAAGGAAACGTGATTCCCAAAGGGTATAGATAGTGTTTCCTCTTTTAATCTGGGAAACAGCTTTTATAAGTGGATTATCTTTATGCTACGGAAATATATTACAGCAAAGTATGTATCAATTAAGCTTTTTACGAAATAAACATCACTCATTTGGGACACTGTGAAGTCTTTTTCTGAAACCTTTCTGCGTATACACGAAATTTAAACTAATTAATTTTTGAGAAATTTAATCAGTTATTTCTTCCAACATTATTTATTAGTATTATAATACGAACATAATGTCAGCAAATATAGGCTTCGAAAATAATCTTAACAACGGAATATCTAATCAAACATCTTTACACTAATATACCGCTTTGCGTATTATATATATTATATATATATATATATATATATATATATATATATATATATATATATATATATATATATATATATATATATATATATGATAATATATATTAATACTCGATACTCACTGAAATGCTGCACTTAACCAAATGTAAAATATAAATATAAAATATATATAATATGTGTGTTCAAACGGGTTTGGTTAAATAATTTAGCTATATGATATATGTCTATATTTCTGAGATGAGGTACTATATACACTATTTACATTATTCGGACTATAGCTTCATCTTTGTTGCCATATTTATCACAGCGTTTCGGCCGTTGTACGCTCCGGCCTTCTTCAGGTGGTTGGGATGTCGAACTGAACCCTTTATTTCGCACGCTGAGGTAGACTGTTGTAGTTCTACGTGCCATGTCTAATGGATGTCAGTTATCATTCTCCCGTTAATCCACCCCTCCAAGTTCTGCACTGCCTTAGCCAGGTAATGAACTCAGAACTCTTTGGGTCCTGTCTCTGGATCTAACCAACGCCTTTATCGACTCTGCCATGTGTTCTTAAGGATATATGATATCGAGCAGTTTTTCCTTGTGATTCTTTCAAGCTCATAAGGAGTAAAAAAACGAACACTTGATATGTTTTAAATTCACAGAACGACACAAACACACACACGCATATATATATATATATATATATATATATATATATATATATATATATATAATTATTTATTTAAATATTATAACATAAATATGTTATAAAATCACTACAAAAATAGACATTTTGTTTCAACACTCCCGGTGTTGAAACAAAATGGCTATTTTTGTAGTGATTTTATAACATATTTATGTTATAATATTTAAATAAATAATTGTAAATGCTGTACTCTTTATTGAGCACTCTTTTAAGAATAATACTTGTTGGTTATTGGAATTTATTCCGTATATACCAACCCCATACTTGTATATATATATATATATATATATATATATATATATATATATATATATATATATTTATTCACAGACAACGTAACCCCCTGAAGATGGTCGCAAATGAGATTGAACGTACTTGGGGAAAAGAATAAGTATTTAAAAGAAAATGTTGTTATTTTCTGAATCAATTTTTGAAATCTACCAAAAAAATAATCAGCTAACTTAAAAGGATCATAGCCAAAACTAATCGAGATGATATGTCTAAACTGTGGTGGTCAACCCGATTTTGGTGCAAAGAAATGAAACCCATTTTATAGCTATTTTGATGGTGCTGATTCCGAAAATGAACTTTAGTTAATAAAGGGTGTAGGAACCCATCTGTTTTCACATAGGCCGAGCAATTTATGTCAGCCATCTGAAATAATCTATTCGTATAAGAAAAAATGTGTTTTTGAGTCAAAACTTTTTAAATATATGTACTGAGGTTTTCGAATTTATCGCCAAAATTCAAATTAACTTATATATTTTATCAGAAACGCACTTTCGGAAACCTGATAATTAAGTTGATATCAAGAAAAAGAAACCCTAATAACTTCTGTTTGATATTCATATATTTATCCCATCACATTTATCACTTCACTACGGAAGGAAGCCAAGCACACTGAGAGCATTTAGTTTTCGCAGTTGGAAAGAAACTCCAACTAAAGACATTACAATTGAATGCACATATTCCATTGCATCTGATACTGCCGGAGTATCAAAAGAGACTTAAATACCGTTGAACATGATAGACAATCAAGAAAATGAAGGTTTTTACCATAATTCTTATGTTCACGAAGGTTTTATTTCTGCTGTTAGTTTATTAAATGATTTGATGAAAATACTTCTTGGTCTTGATATATTCAATAGTAATATTTTTGAAAACTTAAGGTCTGATTGTTATTGAAAAATAGTATTTCTCAATAAACACACCAATATTCGCTGGTTTAAATACGAATTGTGAAGTTTCGGCGATTTTATTTTACGAAATATTGTCATCGGTGAATATACAGAAAACAAATGACAAAATGTTTGTTTTCCAAAATAGAGGAATTTCTGTACAGCAAAAACGGTAGATAACCGAGAAAAAGTAGGCTAATTTTCAAATTCAGCGCCCTCAAATTAGCTAAAAACAGATATTTGGTGTCTCGACATCATTTCAGAAGTTTTTTGTTGAACAGTGTTATTTAACCAAACTTGTTATATATATATATATATATATATATATATATATATATATATATATATATACATCACTTTAAAACTTATTTTTGGTGGATACGCATATTTAAATAGACGCTACGTTTATCTCTTGAAAATATATTTATTTATTTCCTTCTACCGGCTTGAATGTTTGATAAATCTTATTAATGGAAAATTTTCGCTCTCCGGCAAAAAATTCTCTAACGTTTAAAATTATATAAATCCTTCAGATTATTAAAGAAAAATTTATTCTAATATATGTGTGTATGTCTTATATATATATATATATATATATATATATATATATATATATATATATATATATATATAGTGTCTAGGAAAACAGTGAACATTTCACGGTTTTTTTATTTGAATTTCTGATGAATGTTAATTGAAGTTTATGAGTGAATAAACTCCTTGCAAGTTCCACAGCTATAGAATACTCAATGAATTTCCCTTATTGCCTTGCTAAGTATTTCGGCTTAACAACTTTAAAAGCGACTTGTAATAACAATGATATATATGAATGCAGGCCAGTATTTGAAGAAGACAAACGGTAAAAATGAAAAGCTTAAAAAGAAGCAAACGTTAAACACATGGCACCCTTATTACTTCCTGTACGTTCCTTTTTTTCTTTCCCTAAATACAAACAGCGCCTTTTTCATCCGTTTTGTAAACAGGGGACAGTAGATTTCTTACAGATATGTTCTCGCAATCAAACAGGAATGGATCATTTTTTATGTGAGATAATAGCAGGGTGATATGTGTGTGCTAGAGAACTTAGGAAAGAAAGAACAGGTAGAATTATTATATGACATGTTTATTGAGTTTATCTTACTATTTTTAATTGGGTTTTCTGCTCTTAATTAAGCGGGATTTAGCGAAAGCTGATCTCTTCTCATTAAGTCTCGCATGCTGTTTTATTCTCACGGCATTTGATAGACGTGAGTTCAAGAACTAATTAGCAGGATTCAAACTAAACTAGTAGCGGATCCACCATTATCGAGCGGTCCCTGAACTTTCACCTATCATGATGGATGGATGTTGTCTAAAAGAAGCTCCTTCTCTGAACGTTCATTGGCACTCAAGTTCCTCTAAAATTCAAGTGGCTCTCATATATCCGTTCCTGACAAAATAATCGATTCATTATATCACTTCATGAAGTATCGGACTCACCTGTTATACTATATCTTTACAAGAGCCAGATCAAATTAAAAAAAATGTAGTACTGCTGCCATATCCGATAACTTGATAGAGTTCAAAACGTCTACACGGCCTCGTGAATGATTAACTATTTTCCACCCTATAATCTGATGAAATGACGGAAGGTTCTCCCTATTCTATCGCTATTTCCACGACAAGAGTTCTAATGAGCTACATTCGCCGTTTTATATCACCATGACAATTGCAGCATATAACCATTTTCATTCCCTTTGTATTTCACCAGTGAAAAGCAAGTCCCCCTATGTTTTCGCGGTCACTACAATTTTCACGACGTCATACATCTCAGGAACTAAACCTCCTGCACTTGTTTACGCTCATAAAGCACCACACAGTAAGCCTCTGTATGGAGTGGGTCTTGGGCCTTGTATTGGGTGAACATGAGTAGGAAAAACAGGTTATATTACTATATTCTTTCAACGACTGTAAATTCCTTGTGGTTCAGATAAAAAAAAAGAATGCAGGAATGACTTCCTCATACGTAACTTCGCGTTATTTTTTAATTCCGGACTGCGTCAAATTATCATGTGGCTCTTTACTCTGAAATCGGATTCTGCATTCTCGCGTGAAGTTGAGAGATTCATTTATTCTCCTCTCTCGGGTGGGTGCTTATATGTCTATCTGTCAACCAGTTTCACCTCCTATGTACGCATTCAAGAGCGGCAGGCTGACCACGTTTTTAGTGTAAAATGTTTTCTATTTTAAAGAAAAGTATCAAAGGTTTTGTTATTTACACGAACACTACTATCAAATATACAGGAAATCAAATCTTTTGTTTTGGCAGCTTGAATTTGAATATGATCTAAGAATAAGAAAAAAATCAAATCAAATTAAATCAGAATGGGATGAAGAAAAGCATGAAAACTCAGTCTCAAATAGCCTTTTTCTTCTTCTTCTTCTTCTTCTTCTTCTTTTGCTACTATTACTACTCCTCCTCCTACTACTACTACTACTACTAATAATAATAATACACATTCTGTAATTTATTCTTTTCCTTTCCTTCCGCATTTTCCTTAATCTTTCTTCTTCTTCTTCTTCTTCTTCTTCTTCTTCTTCTTCTTCTTCTTCTTCTTCTTCTTCTTCTTTTGCTACTACTACTACTACTACTACTACTCCTACTACTACTACTAATAATAATACACATTCTGTAATTTATTCTTTTCCTTTCCTTCCGCATTTTCCTTAATCTTTCTTCTTCTTCTTCTTCTTTTGCTACTCCTCCTCCTCCTCCTCCTACTACTACTAATAGTACACATTCTGAAATTTATTCTTTTCCTTCTTTCTTCTTCTTCTTCTTCTTCTTCTTCTTCTTCTTCTTCTTCTTCTTCTTCTTCTTCTTCTTCTACTACTACTACTACTAATGCTACTACTACTACTACTAATGCTACTACGTATGTTTTGTAATTTTGTAATTAACTTATTCTCTCCCTTCGCCTCAGCTTTTTTCTATTCTTTATTCTCCCTATTCTTTCTTTGTCTTTTTTCTTTTTCTTTTTCTTCTTCTTCTTTTTATTATTATTATTATTATTATTATTATTATTATTATTATTATTATTATTATTATTATTATTCCTTTTCAACTTTTTCTTGCAATTTCTATAATTAAGCTCCTTCTCTTTGTCTATCTTCGTTTTGTTCCAATTTCTATAATTATTACAGTACTTCTCTTCCTCCACCTTCTTCTTCTTCTTCTTCTTCTTCTTCTTCTTCTTCTTCTTCTTCTTCTTCTTCTTCTTCTTCTTCTTCTTTACTATAATTAATTCCCTTCGTTCAGTTTCTCTTCTTTCATTTCTTCCTCACTTTCTATAACTATCATACTTCTTTTTGTTTGTCTTCTTGCAATCTTTGTAACAATTCCTTTTTGTTTTTGCAGCAGGAGGAAGCACCAATTCCACGTGTTCTAACCTCATAAATCAAATCTACCTGTATTCATTCAGACTGTCAGGAAATAACTGAGCGGCAAATTAAGCTTACCGTACACCTAATAGGTTAGCTTGGATTCCTCGTGACTCGGGAGGCTTTCTTTCAATGAAATAATGTCAAGATTCTAAAAAGTGAAAATATTAGTAAGAATTAAGTTTGTTTATCAGAAAACCATCACTTCGTACTCATTTATGATCGCAACAGAGCAGTTAATAAGTGAAAAAGAAAACTTCATTATATTCCTATTTGAATATGGGTTTTATTAAATTTGTGTAAGAATTCTAAGGTTGTATTCGGTTCTTGAAAAATACGTTCACGTCTTACGGAAGAGCTGATGACTCTATGCTGTTTTCTACTGATCTACCGTTGGAATAGATTTCTTCAATTGCAAGCTATGAATACAGTTTTCGCTTGCTGGTTTACGATACTACCGCTAAATAATTACTTAGCAAGTATTTATATTTTTAAAACTTAGTTATAGATACCATTCCACAAAGTTTTTCTTTTTCTTATCTGGACCATAACCCGCTGTGCTGTTAATTTTGTTACTTGTCTGTTTAAGGGGTTCAATATCGATGGATCTGACGGAATGTGAGTTTTTTTTCTGACCTTATTTCTGTGTTTTCAAATCATTCTTGAGTTAATTGCTGGTAAGATGCGCCACCTTTTTTTTTGTTGCTCAAAACCGTATTCTTCTTCTTCTTCTTCTTCTTCTTCTTCTTCTTCTTCTTCTTCTTCTTCTTCTTCTTCTTCAGGCCTCACCTCTTTTTGGTCTTCTGTTTCTTCCTCATTTTTCTTTCTGCTTTTGCCTCTTCTTCATCATCTTTTCCTTTTGATTCTGAAACTATTCCCTGTTCTTCTATTTATTCTTCATTTCATTTTCTTCTTCAGATTCTGCTTCTTCTTCCTGTGTTATTATTACTAGCATGATTCATGAATTTCTATGTTCACACCATATATCCTGTGGATACTGCTTGGCATTACATATGAGTAATTTTTCTAAAAGTAAGAATGGTGTGGTGATTCCCAGGACTTAAAATAATTTTTGAAGATGCGCAAATATAAGGAATAAGAAAGAAGACGCCCTCGCCAGAATGATTTCAGTTTGTATTATTTTATTCCTGTTTAATTTGAAAATGCTCAGGACCACTTCCCTAATAATTTTCACTTTTATATGATTCAAATGCGTTCGTTTTGAGTAAAATGTCCAAATAATTTTCCAGGTTATATAGCGCGTAATTCTGCTTAATGGCATGCCTCAGGGCAATGTGAGTGCTAATTCGCGATGTCCGCCTCATCTCCATGTAACATGTGACAGGTTGTATTGAGTTCGATAGAACTACCATTAAGAAAGCGTCCATGAACTGGCCTATTGTGCAACGATCAAGTTGCGTTGCCTTTTGCAAAAGTAAATGTCGTCAACCTTCCTGTTATTTACCCTGAAGGCGGGGAGTAAAGAACATTAATGTCTTCTTTTCTTATCTATGCCTTTCATGGTGTAAAGTCATCTTCGTACGTGAATAATAGAAGCACGAGACAAAGTCTCTCATAAATTGTTTACTAAATTGAGTAAATTTGAAGTACGTCACCTGCTGTCGGCAAATGTGTGTAGACCTGGGACCATCTCTGTACGTGGATACTAAACCTCACAAGGATGAGATATTTATATATCTGTGACTCATAGAGTGTTTCACGAGCGCGCAAATTCTTAGTAAGGTTGAGTCGGCTACACGTCTACAGGTCTGGGTATCAACATTGGTTGAAATGAGGAACTTTATTAAGTGGCATCAGAAAATATCTGGGGTTAATCTACTGACGTACATTGATCCTCTGTAGGTTCACTGACTGCAAAGTATATTTTAACATGATCTGAAGCGACTCATATAATAGAGAACAATAATATGTAATATTTGCCGAGGAACCCTGCGTTGCCCGGGTGTACATGGCTGCAATTTTATAAACCGCACCTCTCTGTATACCCCTACCCCGTCTAGAAATGTCTGCTGATCCCCGCTTGCACGCATCATCCGTTGCTATACGAAGCTACTCCCCACCTTTGTTTTTTTGTAGTATGTTCTCCACAAGTGTTTGATTGTTCTTAAGAAAGGAATTTCATCGATAAGACTTTCTTGTGTGGTCGTTGCTCGGGGTTAACTTGTTTCAATGTTTTCAATATTCAGTAAATTTCTCATGGCCGTAAGAAATTTCAAACAGTATTGCATTTTTCACAAATCTAATAATCAAACAAAAATAGGGGCAAAGCGTCATATCTTAATTCAACTGAAAACTGCAAACCCATGACCCCCTCCTTCTTCGCACATTCACTAAAAAAGCTGGGGTTAATAAGAAGTTCTTCTAAATTGTTCCCTTTTAGTGCTTCAATAATCCTTCTAAAACAATCTTTGATTTAAAGGTTGTTTGAATGCCGATCTATGATGGAATCATATCAAGAAACTATTGGCTGAATTCAAAAGCGGATTTGGGACTTATCTTTTCGCAGATTTCGTCTACTTAACTGAAATAATCTAAACCAAACATTCACGCATGACAATTTCTTTGCCATATGTAATTTACATGCCACCTTTGAGAAGCACCGGATGAAAAACCAGGGTGTTATGACAGAAAAAAACAGGCTTTTTGAAGAAATTTTCGTGTTTTTTCGTTATACGCGAGAAAGACAGCAGGACTAATACGAGGCGATTTAATTTCTTGCATGAAGGCAAATTTTTGCGAGATGATTAAAGAAAATCGGTTAAAAATAAAGAAGTTATTTAAGTTTTTTTATTTTTTTTTATTTTAAGTAGTACGAAAATCCCCGATTTTTTACGAGTTTTCTGCCAAACCCTGTAGATTTAAATGTTGGACTTGACCTAACTTGGTAAACTTGTAACAAGTATATAATTTTATCGAAATCGGTTGAAAAATGTGGACGTGCATAAGTAGCATACACACG
Source organism: Acanthosepion esculentum (assembly GCA_964036315.1). NCBI lineage: Eukaryota > Metazoa > Mollusca > Cephalopoda > Sepiida > Sepiidae > Acanthosepion > Acanthosepion esculentum. Next base: position 87,487,818 of record OZ038487.1, read on the forward strand.
GAGACAGACACACGCAGAGACAGACACAAACACAGACATCTTCTGTTTTATAGATATAGATAATATATATTATTATAAAATAGTATCCACGCAGAATGGAGGAAAATCATGATCCAGATCGCTGTTGCATTTCTAAGACTTCTAATCTTAATTCTATATTTTTTGTACAAAGGTGTCTCAACTCTTATAGCGAACTTCGGAATTCGCTATTTTATTTAATATTAAATACACGTCAATGTTATTAAATGACATGATTTCTTTATCATTCGTTTATTTCTGGAATATCAGTCGTATACACTTGTTTTTCAAAAGCCGGCCGCAACATACAATATTATTATTATTATTATTATTATTATTATTATTCTCCTCCTCCTCCTCCTTCTTCTTCTTCTTGTTCTCCTCTCCTCTCCTCCTCCTCCTTCTTCTTCTTCTTCTTCTTCTTCTTCTTCTTCTTCTTCTTCTTCTTCTTCTTCTTCTTCTTCTTCTTCTTCTTCTTCTTCTTCTTCTTCTTCTTCTTCTTCTTCCTCCTCCTCCTCCTCTTCTTCTACTTCTTCTTCCTCCTCCTCGTCTTCTTCTACTAGTTCTCACAGCCTACATTTATGTGTCATGTCCCCCCAGGAAGTAAGCGATCGCCTCTTTCCACAATTTCTTTTCTTTTATAGCTCTTAATAAATATCGTTATTTTGTTATCTCTCCCAAACCTTGTTAACACAAGATCGCAGGTGGTGTGGTGCTTTTCTCTGTCTCTCTTGCCTATATCCTGTCTTGTGAGTATCGCATTTTGACCGTTTTGTCAGTATCCTTTGCGTATGTACGAGTTCCAGTTGCGGAAGGAAGTTTGTGATTTTTAGTTGTTGGGTGTTGTGATGTCTATGTGTTACTGAGGACAGATTGTTATATTTAGGTGTTAGGTGTTGTGATGTTAGGTGCTAATGAATGTGCTTGGTGATATTTAGCTGTTGTGAATTTTAGGCGTTATTGAGAACAGGTTTTTATATTTAATTGCTAGGTGTTGTGATGTTTAGATGTTAATGAAGACAGGTTATGACATTTAGGTGTTAGGTGTTGTGATTTTAGGCGTTACTGAGGACATGTTGAGATATTTAGGTGTTAAGCGTTGTGATGCTTAGGTTTTATTGAGGACAAGATATGATGTTTAATTGTTACGGATATTTGTTCTTTGCATATTTGTTCTTCACAATATGATCTCAAATCATTCTTTTTTGTATGTTGTTATTTTTATTATATTTATGTGTGTAGGAAGGTAATCTTGTTTTACAGTGATTTTTTATGAAATATAAGAAGTTATCTGATCTGCTATTTTGTATAATTAAATAGGAGTTAGCTGTGTTTTTTAAGCAGTGAAACGTACTCGAAATGAATGTACTCACAAGGAGATTGTGTTACACTAATTTTTAATGTTGTCGATATTATCTACTCTACGATAAAATTTACGGACCAAGCTTGACCGGCATATCAGGCTTTATTTGACATCATCCCTAATCTCTACTTATATTAAAAGATAGTTTAATGTTTTAATTTCTATGTATATTAAGGGCCAGAGGTTTGAGCGCCTTGGCTTTGTTCGGAACGCTGATTATGCGAGATAACGGTTTCTTTCCCAGAAACTGTAACTAAGGTCCGCTCAGCCTAGTTGCAGTATAACCCACAGAATGGATCGGTGGGTGTTAAACAAACATACATGGGCCTGAGCATTCTTCTGCAACAGGGATTATCTCGCCACCCTAGTAGACGGACCTCCTCGGATACGAGTGGCTAGTCATTATTTTATTTTATTTTAATATTAATGCAAACATTTCGGTAACGTATATAATCTATCGGGTAAACAGACGTGTAGAAATGATCCTCTAGCTTTGGAGTTTAGCCTGTCTAAAAGAAAGATTACTCAGAATTCCTGGAACCTACGCTATTTTTGGTCTTCATTAAAAATCTTCCCAATGTAATCAGTTCCGAACTAGTTATTTATGCAGATGAAAAATCCATTTCCCCCTGTCTCAGTAGCAAGTCCAACAGATCTGACAAAGTAAACCTAGCAAAGAATCTTGAAAAATACATCCCGTCAGTGATTAGCTGGGGCAAGAAATGGCTTTGTACATTTAGACGCCTCCAAAACCAAACTGCTTTCATTTAACCACCACAGAGAAATTATTCTGCTTTCCATCAGCATGGTTGATGTTAGATTCCAAGATTGCACTGTGCCTTCTTTGCTTCACGTCTTCCACTGACAGGAAGTAAAGCAACTATATCGAAATAATTGATTTGTCTACTGCAAGGAAGGTTTTGTTACTGTGTCGCGCCAGAAGATCTTTCGCGTCCAAGTCAATCTTGCACATTTAGAAATCTACCAATCGTCTGTGCATTGATCATTGTTGCTATATCTGGTCTGGTGATCATGCCAGACATCTCCAGATTCTTGATAAAATTAAAAAAATGAACTGTAATATAATCGATTCTGACCTGTCATCTCGACTTTAGCCACCGGGCTAACATGACTTTTCATTGACTTTTCTACAAATATTTCAATGTTAACTGCTCTGAAAAGTTTTATTTCTCTGGTGCCTCGACTACATGAATTTAGCGTTCTAATAGATTGGCATCTATGTCCCACCGTTTTACTGTTGACATAGCTAAATGCATCACCACTTTTCTTGAACTTCCAACCTGTAGATCTCCTTTCCGTTTCCTTGCTTCATTGATAACAACTGTCTGCTGCAAAAAATGAAATGCAACTTCGCCATCTTGAAATGTGTTCATTTTTGTTATTTTCTCAAAATTCTCTGTTCGCACACTTCTCATTCTCTTTCACTTACAATCCCTGTAACCCCTTGTGTGCTAGTGGCATTACCGCCTTGCTTGGGGTGAAATAATTAAGAAAATATCTGGCAACGAGAAAGCCTCCAGTTTTCTTCCCAAGAATTCATCGCAGTTCATGGATAATAAAGAAATTTCGTGAAGAGACATGATCGCCTTAGTCCATAAGTGAAACGTCATTAAAAAGTAAAAGACTTTTTAAAGATTACTCTATTCAAATAGTTTCAAATCGAATTCACTGTCTTTTAATTAAATGACAACACAGAAAAGAGATGCTAATAGTAATATTAGCCGTTTCCTTGTAAGGAAACAGTTGGCATTGATTTTCCGATCAACCATAACAACTGTTTATTGAACCTTATTTAATCTTTTTCTTCAAACAATTATTCAGGAAAATAAGTTTCAAAGTTTCATAAGAGAAACGTCATTAAAGATTTAATATTTTAAAGCATTACTCTATTCAAATAGTTTCAAATCGAATTCACACTCTTTTAATTAGATGTCAACAACGAAAAGAGATAATAGGTTTCAAAGGTTCAGTAGTTATTATCGCTTCTTCCAGTATTGACGGGCGTTTGATTCTTTTCCTTTTATTTAGGCTTACGTCCAAATAAATTTGAAGCACCGGGTCCAGTATGATCACTGAAATTAAGCAAAGTTAAAACTGGTCACCGTCTAAATGGGTGACCCCTAGGGAATACCAGGAACTGTAAGTTTAGATGTGCGATAATATCGAGTTCCATTTCCAGTTGAGTTCATTATATTCACTTATGCGCAAACACTCTTGGTAAATATATGAAAACAACTATTCCCCCAGCTTTGGGTTAAATAGTAATCATTTTTTAATCGGTGTCACCCCAAGCAAGGCAGTACAGTCGCTAAAATGCAAGGGATTGGAGGGTGTGGATTTATTAGAATTATTAGAATTGAGCGAAAAGAGAATCGGGTAATCAGGAATACAGTTGATAGTAAATGACATTGCATTTAGATTTTTGAAGATTAAAATTAGCTGGAAAGTACGGAGCCAAAAAGAAATTCCGCAAGCGTGAAGTACTAGAAAAGAAAGAAATACGGCATAGAACTTACGGCTACATTAAATTGATAAAACAGTAAATTGATAAAATATTGACGCCATTCTCGTACTGAGCTTAAATTTATAAAATCTAGGTACCGTAGTGATTGCCATAAAAGTATTTGTAGAAAAGGCAACCTTAAGGCAGTGGGCAAGTAACTGGAGCTGAGTCGCCACATCAGGACCAATAATATTGCTGATTCTACTTTGGATCTTATCAAGGAGCTCCAGTTAAATAGTACAGGCACCGGGCCATATATTGTACTAATATTCTAAGCATAAACTAATGGTAGACTTACAGATATGCATGACAGTCTCTGGAGGAAAAAAAAATTACAATGTAAAAATATATTCGGGTTTAGAATAATCTTCAATGGGTTGATAATCCGTAAAACATAAATCAATCATAAACATGTCCTTTTATTTAAAGTAGTCTGTCACATCAACATCTTGATTATGTCATAATCTTACCTTCCTGATACATGTGCTATTCATTTTAGCAGTTGCTGCTGTTCAAAGTACTCAAGTGTTGTCGTTTCAATTGTTTGGTAACGTACTGTTTTTTCTGATTCTGTATCGCTAGTCGAGGAGGTTCAAACAAGTATGGTCTTCACCAAGACCCATAGGCTTCCCCGCTCATTTTTAGCCATTGATCTGAGAAAGGAAAGCTGATGTATACAAGAAGCAGTTTACATATTTCTGAACGCGTTTTGACATCATGATATCCATATGAAAAGTTCATCATTATCGAGGATTGTTCTCATTGTTAGCTTGAAAATCAAAAGTCAAAGACCATCAGCCGTAATATTGTCGTCGGAAGAGTGTCAAGGAAAGTTCAAGATGATTAGCGCTGTACCGTTTGCAACGTCATGAGTGACACCTTATAATGTTTGGTGACTGCATTTGCGTCGATGTAGTACACACCTCTTTAAGGTTGTCTTCCATAGCCTTTTTTCTGCCCAATACCGCCCACAAGGCTGTAGGCCCGAACGGAATCTTTTGTGCTAGATGTCAGTCGTGCCTACAAATTTGTTCATCCACCTATTGACAAGGTTCATAGTTTAACCTGATATGTACCTAGTCACATTCCTCTTGTAGAAATAAACTTGCGGACACCAAAATGAATCTGCGTCGTGAGTCTTTGTTTCACGTTTTTAGTGATCATCAGATTATAGATTACTACTCTGTGTGTGGGTTCGACAGAACCAATAGAACATTAAATTTGAGGAAGATATACTTTCCTTCTTATATTTGGATAGGTTTTAGATTCCTTATGTAGGATGCGGTTGAAATACCACCCACATATATCTCCCAGAAATAAATCCCCAAAATAGTACGAGATTAGCTAGAGGCTGAGACTAATGCCTTAGCATTATGTGGCAGTTACTTTGGGAAGTATATGTCGGAGGTATTTCTGCCGCATCATCTATTTCTAGCGTTGGCTTTGATTATTTAAACTATTTAATTCATATTTTATTTTTCATAGCTACTAAAGTTTGATTTTTTCGAATAATACTAATTACATTTTACTTTATTGTCGTTATGTTCTTGTAGGGAATATAGGATTTATTTTTTGTCTCCATTGGAAATTACTTCCTTTTTTATCTTTGTTTGTTTTCCGGAATTTCAACTCCCTACGAGTCATTTAATGCCGAAATTTAATATTATTGAGAACTTTGAAGTAATAAAATATTATATATGTTGTTCTGCTCTCACAATCGAATATATGGTAAATGATACTCAGATTTTGTGCATATACATGTTTGTTTCGACATAATTACTAGAGGGGGTGAAATGTGTGTTTTTATGTTGTAGTTTTTTTAAAGTTATATTTTGGAATAAAATTCAATTATATAAGAAATTGTAGGATATTATATGCATTAATGAATTGATAATTTCACGATAAATATGTATTTTTATACTTTCATAGTGTTTTGTTTGTATTTAGGGTTCACTATTTGCCAATAGCTGTGAGCCTAACAAGTGCCATTAACACGGGTCGGGGAGGACCTGGGAGAAGCAGCAATTAAGAGATGGTTAGGCGGTCCTCAAAACTTCTAAGAACAGGGGTCCCGCTACCAGGTGTGGTTTATTGTTATACCCAGGACATTTTTGTAAAAGGAAATTTTCTAAACATGCGTGAATTGTTATTATATCTTTTCTATGTTTCGGTGTGTTGTTTAATATAGTCGCTTTTTTCATCTTACCATCTTTCTGCAGCAACCTCCTGCCTAAGATATTGCCGACTGTCTTTCTGGAGGATAACGATTTTGATGAAAATAGTCTGAAATGCAAGAGCTCAATATTAAGGAATAGAGCATTTATATAGCGAAAGTGAATTACATGTTCTTCCTGACTCAGAGTTTCACAGAGATGGCATCCGCTCATTAGGTTGGCCTGTAGTATAATGTCCGTGTGTGTTCGAGTATATATATATAGACAAGGTGGGAATTTTTTAATCAAAGACGCATTTCGCCGGAGAAAATAAGTTATCCCTGGCTGCATTAGTTCTACGAAGCGAAGAAAGACAAAGCAATGTGTTAGGAGAGTGTTTTATTTTTTTATCTCTGAGAATTATTTGTGTTTTGTAAATCACATTAATTACTCTGGCTTATCATATACATGTTCAAGATTGACATTTTTCTACACTCTTTATGTCTCTTAGCTTTTTTGTTGATCTGTATATGTTTGTATACACATATATACCCAGATACACACACACCTATATGTACAAATATACATGCACACAGAATACACACACACATATATACATTCTGATATATATATATATATATATATATATATATATAATATATATATATATATATATATATATAGTCTTGTCATCCAATGACAGACTGTTTCGCTGTATCACAGCTCATCAGTGTGGCTAGACGTCCGTTTGCCTCTAGCTAGGATCGAAACCCAACTAGTGTCAGTCGGGGATTCTACCACTAAGCCGTTGACGCACGGCAGGGATGAAGGAGAATTTAAGCGTATTTATTTTTAGATAAACAGACAGTGACAAAGAGAACTCGATTCGATTTACCGAAGAGTCTTGCATTATGAGCCGTAATAGTCACTGTTTACAAACCCACACTTCCTCCACAGAGAGCTCAACTGAAATAAATTTTTCAGGAGCCTATATATATATATATATATATATATATATATATATATATATATATATATATATATATATGTATATGTATATGTATATATATATATATATATATATATATATATGTGTGTGTGTGTGTGTGTGTGTGTGTGTGTGTGTGTGTGTGTAACTTTCTGTTCGTGTATGCGATTTCGGATGTCTTTGTGTTCATGTTTATATATAAGAAAAATACAAGATTCAAACAATATTAATAGTCTTCACATGCAACCGTTTAGGAAAATAATTTAAAACCACTTACAAGCAATCGATAAAAAGGCGCTTACGGCTATACCTCAATCATGCCTCTACGACATTTTAAGATCAGACCAGAAAATTAAATTTTAACCATGAATAAAAGAAACAGACACACGTTAAGACACAGCCGGCATATATGAATTCTACTTAGAGAAATTTTAAAATTATCTTTTATTTGGCATTCCCTGATATTTTATAATGAGAACTAATTTTGTTACTTTCTGTAGATTTTTTGTAAATTCTATTTTTTTTATTAATTTTTATTTATTAAGTCTTCTAAATATTTGGAATGGTTATTTTATAAAACTGCAACGTTATGTTCACACTACCTATATGTATAATCGTCACCAACTCGGTAATGATAGATTTGGATCTAGATTTTAAACTATTTCCCATAAATGGAACATTGGAGACATACAGTTCATTTTCAGTATTATAAATATGTGTAATATTTTTTCAAGTTTGTAAAATGAATCAGTTTAGTATTAGCGTAATTAAAATAAATCAAATAAATACAATCAAATACCGGAAATGTATTTTCATAAGAAGATCAGAAAATCTAGAAATGCCTTTAAAATCCCTTTAGCAATTATAAACACTTACAGAGAGTTCTCTCATGCAAAATCGCCTTTTTCTATAATAAGCTGAATAAGAAGACATATTTGTGATCTGAAGTTAAGATATAACGTATTTATTCTTCAAAAAGGCCTACATACTTATGATTGTTACTGCATGCTCTGATAGGGGTACCTCGAAAGATGTGTAGTGGTTAGCATGCTTGTCACATTAGAACAATTACCATTGAGTAGTGAGTTCGACCCTCACTGGGTGCCCCTACTTACGGTCTTGTGCCACATCTAAGAAATACTTAGAAAGTCACTACTGTATGCTCTGATAGTTGCAAGATGATATTTATCTTAGTTGTTCTCTCTATTTCCGATTTTACCAGTATATGCCAATCGTGATACACCATTAAGCGACAATGTATCTTTCTGATCACTGACGAGGCAGATTTTTCCCGCAGCAGGTTGCCATTTCTTTCTGCGATAGACCAGTTGCCATCCAAGGATATAGAACCCGGTCTGTCCTGCTATTTACCCATAGTAGGAAGGAGAAGAAGAGGATTCATACCTTTCTCCATGGGTATAAACACGTAAGTGAATGTAATGGATTCGATTGGAGAGTTAGTCAGTCAGTTATGTGCCATGCGTGATACACGCGTAGGCGATCATGAATCTTTCGATACATGACAAAGGAGGCAGAATTTTTTTCACGTAGTAGGTTGCCATTTCTTTCTGCGGTAGACCATTTGCCATCCAAGGATATAGAATCCGGTCAGTCCTGCTATTTACCCATAGCTAGGGGGAGATGAAGAGGAGTCATACCTTTCTCTATGGGTATAAGCACAGAAGTGAATGTAATGGGTTCGATTGGAATTCGAACTCGAGCCCCCGATTTCTCAATTCGAGCTGCTTATGTACTATCTAGAAACCTTACCATATTGTTAAATATCTAGATACGCTACAACCTGGTTAGATATCTAGAAACGTTACAACCTGTTTCAATATCTAGAATCGTTACAAGCTGGTTAAATATTTAGAAACGTTACAAGCTGGTGAAATATCTAGAAATGTTACAACCTGGTTAAATGTCCAGAAACATTACAACCTGGGTAATATATTTAGAAACGTTACAACCTCGGTAAATATCTAGAAACTTTACAATCTTGTTAAATATCTAGAAACGTTACAATCAGGTTAAATATCTAGAAACTTTACAAGCTGGTTAAATATCTAGAAAAGTAACAAGCCGATTAAATGTGTAGAAACGTTACCACCTGTTTAAATAGTTCGTTTTGAATTGATACATCAAGAGAGGATGAGAGACTATTTCCCTATCTACGTAGTGTCCTTTTCCTTCTGCAAACATTCGTGTCTTTCCAGAATGCATTGCCGATTGTAATTAGCGTCAAATCTTCGTCTGTAAGGTAATGTGTGCTGGTATATTATTCGTGCCAATTTTTGTGCAAGGTTTTCAACCATCTCCATTAGTTTATCACATGGATTCCGTGCTGAAAATGTGAATCCTGGTCCCAGTTGGAAGCCATTAAATAATGATAATTTCCCATCTCTAAAATTCCGACAAATTAGATCTACCATCGGATTCTTTTAGAATATAACGTTCCTTCTAATATATTTCGAGTAAGATCAAGTTTACAGTTTTTGAAAGTTCCCTTTGAATAAATGGACGTTCTCTTAGCAAATTGAAAAGAAAAAAATCATCTCTGTGTTGAGATCAAAATAACAGACAAAGTAAACAATCTGATGGCTGAGAAATTATGTAACGTACGTTTTTGTAAAAAGAAAATATATTATATAAACAGTTAGGAATTTCAAAAATATGCCCGAGAATAACTAATATTATATAGGGTGACCCCAAAAAACGGGAATTTTTGAAGTGCGTATTGCCAGACATGAGCAAGTGGCAACACTGCCAGACAGTGACCTTGAGCAAGTAAACATTTCGCCATTTTAGTAACAAGAATGAAATTCACAATATCCCAGCTGAGATGTTGCATCAGTAAATAGGGGTCTCAACAGCAGATTTTAAGAATGCATTCGTACAGGAGGACGCCATCTACGGGACGTAATTTTAAAAAAATGAAAATTCCGTCATTGTTTCTTAAATGGCATGTTTTAAGGTTTCAATTACTATGAATTAAATATTTTTCTTCCATCACTCTTGGTTTGATTGGATTGTTAAAAAGTTCCCGTTTTTTGGGTCACTCTATATATAACAAGGCAATTTCTAAAGGATTATTGAATTTAGATTGTTTTTTAATCCGATATGAATTAATTTTATTATTCCAAACGTTTTTTTTAATGAATACTCGTACTTAAGTAGAAACTCAGCCTTATTTTAAACAGTATTTAAAATCGAGTGAGCAGAACGGTAGAATTAAATAATGTTTAAATAGAACAGAATGTCTTGTAGAATACGGGTATCTTTAAAAATATCACTTGAAATAATAATAATAATAATAATAATAATAATAATAATAATACAATATAAGTAACAAAACCACGATAACATAACCACCTACATCTACCATTATCAATACCTGAACTATCACCAAAACTAAAACTGCACCCACGTGGTGCTCTTTTATAATCTTGATGGCATATAAAAGTAAGGAAATATTTCTCACCTTAAAAAAGTATGAAAAAGTGAAAAAATTGCTCAATGCCTAATCATGTCATAAATATGTATGATCCTTTCATAGGAATTACTATTGTTTTATAACACTTAACACTATGTGTTTATTGTTTTCTTGAATATTTGAAGGAAATTTTTGTCAGATTAGACTTCAATGATTTTGGTTATTAACATAAACTTGCTATGGAACACATAGGTCATATAATGCACTATATCTTTAGAAAAACAGAAATTAACATGGTATGATAGGATAAAGAATTGAAACATTGGAATTTAAATAGCCAGGTAGTATATATTCTCTTTCGTTTTCTTTCAGTCGGTATTGAAGAAAAAAACTTTGAATTCCATCGCAGTGCTTTGGAGACTTCAACTTTTGTTTATAATCAGTTCTTATGAAAAGTGTGGATTCTTCTACAAAATCCTTTAAAGTTATACGCAGTTCGTGTGTGTTGAGCTCTAGCAGCTGATATTAAACATTTTTTTTTACCCTGAAACTTTTTTTACCCTGAAATGTTGAAATCAACGAGAAACTCGGTATCTGGTTTTCATGCTTTGCTAACAAGGACATGCGTTTGATTGACACGCGCAATTTTGCGAATTCGAGTGGAGTTTTTTTTCTTCCTCTATTTGAATCTTAAATGTCAATTACCTAGGCGTTTCACATGTTCATCTTCAAGTACTTTTCTCTCATTTATGTTTGTACCACTTCTTAAGGCGAACACTATTAAAGATGCAAACACAAATTATCATGTTACCTCTTATGACTACAGTGTTTTGAATCTGCTTGTCTACTTCACCAGCAGCCTCCAAGTTTAAATTTGGAACCCCAATACAGTTGAGACCATGACTGTTCGTAAAACTGGTTTCGTTTGATGTTTAAGCGACATTCTCAGTACCATTTTCTCTTAATAGCATGATACATTTATGAATAAGAAATCATTCATAACATGTAAGGTTCTGTCTATATAAGTGAATGTGCGTGCAAATTCTAGTAGCATCGGTTCATAACTTGCATTATTATTATTAAAAGTATCCTAAGAATGTGGGAAGGACCCACGAGTGCAATTTTCTACAGTTCCGCCAAACTACCAGTTAGTCCAGAATCGGAATTTTTCATATTTTCTTTGGTATATTTCCTAGTACACCAATAGTAATTCGGAATGTCTGAAAATTAAATAACTGTTATGGTCCAAGTTCCTTGTACTACGGTGATGGTCCAAGGTAGAACCAATGAAGAATAACGCGAACACAGGTATGGAATAACACAGATATATTACAAACATAAATATGTACAAAGGAGTAGAAGTATTAGTAATGAATATCAGAATTGTTTAGAGTGACCTATATTGTCTCGACAAGTACCACTATTCCAATGTCTTACAGTAATCGTCTGACGCGACTCAGTCTCTGACTGACTGACGATGTTCATTAACACGCCCACGTGTGTCGAATGTGGCACAAGGCCGGTTTAATGTGGGCTCACCGAGCCCGTAGGCTGGGCCAAAAAATGCCCGTAGAACCCGTATAAACGGGATCGGGTTGGTCAACCTCCCCGAACGATCCTCTGCCCTTCGGCGGAGCCTCGTCCGGGTTCCTCTCTGCCCAGAGGCAGAGAGTTCCCCTCTACCTAGAGGCAGAGAGTTTGACCGTCCAGCCGAGTCGTCCAAAAAGGACTCTCTGACTGACTGACGATGTTTAACAACACGCCCACGTGTGTCGAATGTGGCACAAGGCCGGTTTAATGTGGGCTTTCCGAGCCCGTAGGCTCGGGCAAAAATTGCCCGTAGAAACCGTATAAACGGAATCGGGGTGGTCAACCACCCCGAACGAGGTTCTGCCTTTCGGCGGAACCTCGTCCGGGTTCCTCTCCGCCCAAAGGCAGAGAGTTCCCCTCTGCCTCAGAGGCAGAGAGTTCGACCGTCGAGCCGAGTCGTCCAAAAAGGACTCTCTGACTGACTGACTGCTGCTTCCACTTGAGGAGCAATATTTATGATGTCCGGAATAGTCCATTATTATTATGGGTAAGTTCCCATAACAATAACCTATCTTCTGTATTTCATTTTCCTTGTACTTGCTTAATTTGATTAATAATTTAGCTTAAAAGTTTGCATGTAGAGTGAATGTTACCTCAACGAGTAATCACATTTTTGCATCATCATCATTATCATTCTTCTTCTTCATCTTCTTCTTCAGAAATAGCATACCAAAAGCGTAATTATTTTGCCATTTTCCCAACATCAATATTCTTTCTTATCTTTCGGTTGTTTTGTTTATTGAGGTCGGACGGTCTGGTTACTTTTCGCAGCGCGTCATTTCGATTGTCACATTTCTCCTAACACATTTTTAATGTAGGTCTTCTGATGAGCGACGAAATTATGTCCTTCAACCTGGCCGCCATGTCAAAGAAAACTTTAAGTTAAACAGCAGCACCCTTGTTTTACATGCAGCATGCCGACATATTCTCATGTAACAACTCTTGCATATCATGTCTTTAATAGCAGTTGATGTAAAGCGTTTTCGCAATTAGAAGACTTATGATGAAAATGATACACTTGCTGCTGAAGTGGAATACGTTAAAAATAAACCAATAATAAAAGTGAACTCTGTCACAAGGTACAAATACATTAGTTTATTTAGAGAGTGGACCTAGCTGACCCGAAAGACATATTTGGAATACGTCAGAATGGGGATAGTAGTTTGCTCGTAATGATGTAAGCGAAAGGGATTCAGCAGAGAAATCAGTCCCGAAAATACATGATAGTTTTACAATGAAGACTAAAAGAGAACCTATGACTTTTATCAAGTTAAAGTCTTCTATATATGAAATAATTATATCAAAACAAAGATATAGAAAACGCAGACGAACTTGAAAGTTATTCATTGTAAGGGAAACAGTAGGGTTCAGATTAGAAGTGAACAGGAAAAGTAGCCATATAAATGATGAGACAATGTGAGCCAGTCGTAGTATCATCATATTCAATATGTATTAAATAAGGAGTACTAGTGCAAACAGTTTATTTTCTCGAAGGCTTGAAACCTGACCCTTCTTGGGCAGTCGTATTTGAGCAAATATGCTAAAACTGTTTAAATGGCTAACTAGCAATATCAAGAAGACAAAATATATGTGTGTCAGTCAAAATGAAAAGCCCAAGATGCGAACGAATAATTGGAAACACCAAAATCAACCATGTACAAAGATAAATTATCTAAGAAATGATTTAACAGAGGACGAAAAATGAGACACAAAAATCCAAAGGCGCGTTGACATACCGAAATTTGATTTCCAAAATCAACGCAAACTATTAAGAGACAGGAAGATGTCTTTACAATAAAAAGAGTCAGTCAGTTACATGCCATGCGTGATACACGGTTACGCGATCATGTATCTTTCGATGACGAGGCAGATTTTTCACGCAGTAGGTTGCGATTTCTTTCTGCGGTAGACCAGTTGCCATCCAATGATATGAAACACGTTCTGTCCTGTTATTTAACCGTAGATGGGGGAGGAGAAGAGGATTCTTACCCTTACGAAGTGTCTTAGCACGTAAGTAAATGTAATGGATTTAACTGGAATTCGAACTCTGCTCTCCGATTCCTCAATCCGAGCCGCTGTCCATTACTCCACAGTGCCTCCAGGGGGAGGAATGGTGGAGTAATGGATAGTAGAAGAAAAGAGTACTGGATAGCAGAATAAAAGAGTACTGAACTTTTATGTAATATCGGTAGTCTTATCTGTTAGTTCATACTGGATCTCAGATGATTTGATGCAACAAAAATGCAGTTCTACAGAAGGATGCTGAGGAAACATTGTACTGAATATGGGATCAACGACGTAGTTTTATAGAAAAAGAAAGGAAAAAAGACACTTATAATTAACATCGGAAAGAAAGCGAGTTAACATTTCTAGGGGACTTGAAAATGGAATAAAATCTTATCTTGACTCAAATATGCCTGCCAATATCTGAAGGGATAACTTACAAAATAAAAGAGTAGCAAATACATAATTAGATCAGATAAAACAAAAACTAAATGTAGGACACAGTAAAAAAATGAACAAGAGTATAAATACAAATTATGACAGAGGCTGTGGTACAAACTAAAAAGACGAAGACGGCTTGCAAAATTTGACGCACACAGGATATGGTGAAGGCAAAAGGAAGAGAGTAAAAAAGCCCATAACCTACTTAACGAGCTATTGATAATTGGTGGCAGAAGAGGTATTACGAGAGATAGTAAAAAAACACAATCTTTAATAAAAACTACAAATGACCGGAAATAGTGAGACCAAATTTTTGTCTACGTACAGACCCGGATGATGCCCTGACGGTTATAAACCGATGGCTTGTAACGTTATCAATTTTACCAGTATTTTAAACGAGATGTAAGCAAGTCCATACATTATTTTAGATCAAAATCGGCATCGTCCTTCCCGATCATCTTTTTGTTTCACCAAAGTACTCCAATGTCATAAAGAAAATTTGATTTCTACAAGGCCTCCCTAAAATCAGAACCATTCTTGTAGAAGATACAGTTTGGGAAGAAAAAAATGATTTTGCATGCAACTCATTTTAGTCAACGAAAGAAATAAAATATCTAACCAGCGGCAAATTGCTTACGAGAAGTTAATATGTTAGAAACAAGTCATCTTTCTCCTCATATATATATATATATATATATATATATATATATATATATATATATATATATATATATATATATATGTGTGTGTGTGTGTGTGTGTGTGTGTGTGTGTGTGTGTGTGTGTGTGTGTATCCCTTTCTCTAATCTTTGTTTCTCTCTTTCTCTCTCTCTATCTCTCTCTCTCTCTCTCTCTATATATATATATATATATATGTGTGTGTGTGTGTGTGTATCACTTTCTCTAATCTTTGTTTTTCTCTTTCTCTCTCTCTCTCTATATATATATATACACACACACATATATATATATATATATGTGTGTGTGTGTGTGTGTGTGTGTGTGTGTGTGTGTGTGTGTGTGTGTGTGTGTGTGTGTACAGAGAAGGCGTGAGAAGATAGAAATTGATATATATAAATAGATATATTGGGTGAGAGCGTTAGTGTTTTACCTATTTTTGACCTATGTTCAAATGATTTTCTCTTTCAAATATTTTCTTCGATTCTCCTAAATATACAGTATTCCTATTTTCTATGGTCATCTGGCGCAGGGCCACCTCAGTAGTGTACCCACTGGGAATGGAACTTTCTATAAAACATCAGTCTGCCAATTTTGCGCGTTAAACATTAACCGTAACAGAGCAACCATTATCGAGCTGTAAGTTAATTCTGTCGTCCAGTTTATTTGTATTAACAAACCGAATGTCAGAATTGCATACTATAATAAACTGAAAATAAAGAAAACATATGTATGCGTGTTAAAGAAATCATTTGTATATACATATATATGTACAGTTATTCAAAAGAATTAAATATGAGTAAAAGTCGTCGTTAACTGATTTAAAGTCTTTGGGTAAGTAGCATATAGAAAAAAGTTGTAGCTTCGAAATTACGTTTAGTAGTTGGTTCACAACAAACTAATCTGTGGGTGAGGAAAGACTTTGATCGTCAGTGAAGATTCGCTGACCATCTCTGCTGTGGTATTGGAGATAATTCGTTTGAAGTTGCCAGCACATGTTTATTTCAGAACGCACTGGAGAGCAGTAAAAAAATATGTAACCCCATATTCTCTTTTGTCTGAACGGCTTGGAATAGTCGTATCACATTTTCTGATAATCGAAATATGTGGGTTTTCATGAGAGAATTTTTCCCTCGAAAGTAGGTCCGTGAAACCTAGGCTTTCTCTGATTCGCAAGATATGTCACATGGTGATGTTAATTTCGAATCAAAAGCCAATTTTATTTGAACGATGTCTTGTATTGTGGAATGTTTTTGGTATGTTTGTAAATATTCCCTGCTAGTGGAAATAAAATAAGGTTTGTACGTATTGTAATATGCTATATACATACACACACACACACACACACACACACACACACACACACATATATATATATATATATATATATATATATATATATATATATATATATATATATATATGCAAGTATGGGATTGGTATATACGGAATAAATTCCAATAACCAACAATTATTATTCTTGAAAGAGTGCTCAATACAGAGTAGAGCAGATATAATTATTTATTTAAATGTTATAACATAAATATGTTGAATGTAGATTCTACATTCAACATCATCACTTGATAAGACACCGGAAGTGTTGAAACAAAATGTCTATTTTTGTAGTGATTTTATAACATATTTATGTTATAATATTTAAATAAATAATTATATATATATATATATATATATAGGAAACACGGTGGAGTAATGGATCATTGAATCGAAAAGGCGAGTTCGAATTCCAGGCGAATCCATTACATTCACTTACGTGCTAATACACTTGGGAAAGGTATGAATCCTCTTCTTCGCCCTCAAGCTATGGGTAAGTATGAGGACAGACTGTGTTCTATAAACTTGAATGGCAACGGGTCTAGAAGAAGGACAACTTTAAATTCAAAACCTGCAGAGGGTCGTTTGGGGACTTTGTGGTATGTCGTGCACCAGGTCTCTTTATTCGGCCGTTCGGAAAGTGTGGATGGCTTTGCACAAGACCTTCACGACTATAATCAAATCTCATGTGCTGATGTCTTGGTGTCGGATCCTCAGATCTGATCTGATTGACCCTCATACGTCGTATTCGACGGGAGAGTAGAATATATATATATATATATATATATATATATATATATATATATATATATATATATATATATATATGCAAGTGGATATGTAATTGTGTTGTTAATAGGGAAACTCCCCATTCATATTGATACATATTTAACCTATATTATCAATATGTATATAGTTTAAATTTGGTAGGACAAGTGACTTTTCTGTCGTAATTCTTAGTGACATTTTGGCATGTGTCTTGGCTTGTTGAAAGCATTTGTTGTACTTTTGTGATAGTTTATGTTGCTTGCGCCGTCGAAGTACGCTTATTTTTTTCTGTTTATGGAGACGATATATATGATATGTTTATCATTTCCAGTGAAGGTAAAATATTTTCGGTCCACTGCTTCAAAAGATCACGTGTATGTAGGACAGAAAAATATTTTGAACCTCATCAGAATATATACTTACAGTTGCGAAGATCTTTTGGTGTGTAGATGTTTTTTTTACATCTTATTAGTGTATAAACTTGATAACTGATTCTTTTTTAAGGTCATGTACAAAGAAAGTTATTGGTTTCAAGTAGATGCTTTTCTCACAGATGTGATCGTGTCATGTTACTGATGTCATGAAAATCATTTCGGATGGTCTGCATCCTATCTTGTTTAATCTCATTCCGTATAGAGAGTCAAACAAAGGGCAAGTTCTCTAACCAGGTACCAGAATGGGTGTTTGCTGTTAGGTCTGTTTAAAGCTGCCTATGAAATCTCACAACAAAACAATTGGTGCAATATGATGTGCTGCCGTTCTTATTTGTTTGACCCAACAGTAATTTTTTAAATTCGTCGAGGATTCTTGATTGAAATCAGACACTTGAATCCGTTGTGATTACCGAAGCACAACCGAAAACAGTTATCCATTCCTGTGAGATAAGTCGAGCTTTCAAGTTTGAATTTACAGGTTGTTTAGAAAGTCTCTTCTGCAATTTCAAAAAAATATTATAAAAATAAATGAACATAAAAATATGTGGAACTTGTTACGAAATCGTTGTGTAGTAAATAGGACAAATTGACACACATATAGAATATAAGAAATAGTTTATTCTGGAGAATAATATGGTACACGCTTGAGAACAAAGATTAATGTAATAAACAGCTAATCGTTAGCTCCCCTCCCTCAGTAAGCGAGAGTGCTGTTTAAATAGTCTTCGACTAGTCCATCTGGTTGGGGTGTTCAGATGCTCCACAACAAAAATGAGTAAATATTTTATTTAACTAATTTAATACACCAGTATATGGGCACTATTAGTTGCATGTAGTACATCAAGACGGTACTCGATTTCTTAGCATGTTCGATGTAGTATAGGCTGATACATGATGACCATGGAATCAGTGATCTTTTGCTTTAGAGTGATGCCCCGTATCTTTGTTCCATACACAATATCTTTAGTGTAACCCAATAGAAAGAAGTTCTGTAGTTTCGCTGAGTTTGCGTATGCAATTTTGTTTCAATAAGCCCTGACACACATTGTGCATTTTCTTGTGGAGTAGCCATTTTTAGGGGTTCATTTAACAATACCGCTTTCCTCGACGGGATACTTAGAAGTTTGATAACCACTGAGTATATAGGACAAATCTGATTAAGATATCAATTACATTTGTAATATATTTTTTAAATTGTAAATATACATTATGGATACGGTGGAGTAATGGTTTGCGGCTGATACCCTTGGGAAAGGTATGATTCCTCTTCTTCTCCCCACCAGCTATGGGTAAATAACAGGACAAACCTGGTTCTATAGCCTTGGATGGCAACTGTTCTACCACAGAAAGAAATGGCAATCTACTGCGAGAAAAAACATCTGCCTCGTGAATTATGTTTCGAAAGATACATGATCGCCTAGGCTTGTATCATACATGGCACATAACTAACTGCCTGTTTTTATTTGATGCTTTTCAATTCTGGTTCATATTTACTTTTTTTAAAATTCTTTTCATTTGATGTTTTCTTTTCCTTCTCCTCCGTACATCTACAGTTCTTAGAAAATCGGATGTGTGTTGCAGGTCTTCTAAAATGTCTAGACGTCAGCTCAGTTATTTCTCAGATTTCAGTACAGCTTTAGTTTTTATGAGTTCTATTCTCTACTGATCATCTAATTCTACTAATTTTCCGCTTTAACTAAAGTATTGGTAATGAGAACTACTGCAAGAATTTGTTCTTTTCGCCAAATGACCTCGTAAAACTATAATTCTCTATTAATCCGACAGACTTGAATTGCCTGAACAGCCATATTTGCTCTTTCACAAGACATGTTTTAATTGTTGATTGAAATTCCGATTTGTCTTTAGAATTGGACAAGTTCCAATGTTTGATTTTGTTATCTGGGTATTAGGACTAAAACAGTAAAAAATAAACAGAATTACCTCCTTCATCGGAGTCAACATACTAAATGTAGAGAAAATTGGAAGAAACTAAATAATTTAAAAAAAAAATAACACAATGGGTTACTGGAATTGGAAGAGAATGAGAATATTTTAGTGAGAATAAATAACGATAAAAGAAGATGTTTACGGAAAGAATAAAATGGCGACTTTAGTTGCATTTAAATTTTTGGTGATTTTAGGTGGCAACGAAGCGAACAATCGGAAGAAGGTGAGAAGTCCGAAAAAAGAAACTATTAGAAGAGAATTTACCCCCATTACATCCATAAAACGATGAAAGCTAGTTGCCAATTTAGTAATAGACTTAAATTCATGCGGTCGCCGTGCCAAGGAGGAGAGATCATTAGAATAACTACCATGAAAATATTTATAGAAAAGGCAAAGCTAGGCAAAGTCACGTCGAGTGGAGGAGGGGGAATTACTGAAGTCAAAATGCCAGATTAGGACCGATAACATTACAGACTCTTATACAAATTTTGTCGAGAATCTCGAGATATATAGTCGAAATACCAGACCAGATATGGCAATAATATTCAACGCACGGACAAATGGTGGATTTATAGATGTGAAAGATATATTCTCAAGAGTAAAAAAATGTCTGGCACAAAACAGCGAACCAAATGATCTAGCAGCAGACCTAGCAGTTGATCTAATATAGTCACCATAACCGGAAGAAGTGTGATAGAAATAACTTGCAAAGAGTTACACACCTGGAGGTCAGTATCAGCCATGCTGATGCCTGACTAAAATGGTTCTTTTTGGTGATAAAAATATAGCAGTTTCGTTTCGGTGGCTTTAAAATTTACAATCCGTTTCTTGCCCCAATTAAAAATTGATTGGACGTCATTTTAGTGTGAAGATGTCGTTTTTATTCTGTCGTACCGATCGAACTCATTATTGAAACAGGAATAAAGAACTGTATCACCAGCATAAATACCTAGTTGGGAAATTGTGACATCTCGAAGGTTGTTGATAAATGTAAGGCACAAGGAAAGTCCAAGGGCAATAAAAACGTAATAAAGGCCAACACTCGATACTTAAAGATTTAATCTGAAGACAAATAAAAAACAAACGAACAATAGACATCTTTGAAAATGGCTACTGTTCAGTGAAAGACATCAGATGTTTAATTTTCAAACACTCACCTGAAATCCCAAACATTTTTAAAATACTGAATAATACACAAGAAACATTCGTTGGTTTTTAATCATGCGTACACACACATACACACACACACACACACACACACACACACACACACACACACACACACACACACACATATATATATATATATATATATATATATATATATATATATATATTATAAATTAATTGATTTAAAATGTTTTTTCGCTACACAGTGATAACCATGTTTCAAAAATGGAAGCTAAAGCCTTTGAATTTAATTTTGTTATTAAATTAAAGACATTAGTTCCATTTCTTCGTCTAGCGAATTTTGGAGTAACTTATTTTTTTAAAGTAACTTATTTTTTTTAATTTACGTTTTTAAAGGCACGGCAAAGATTCATAATTGAGGGTTTCCAAGGATACCGAGAAATCCATTCATCTAGACATTCAATTTTTTAATTTTCATTATATCAGTTAATAGTTACATTCGAAAGCGGGGTTATATATATATATATATATATATATATATGTGTGTGTGTGTGTGTGTGTGTATATATATATATATATATATATATATATGTATATATATATATATATATATATATATATATATATATGTATATATCGAGAGATAGATAAGCACCAAGTCTCTCTCATTCAACCCACTCACATGTTTATGATTCCACTGTCCGTCTCGCACTCGATAGCTGACTTCTGTCTTCCGCACCTTCCTCGTCCTTCCCTTCTCGTCATTATCAATTGGGTACAAAGAATAGAGTCCATTAACCGATCACAGATTTGTTTTCGTAATGGCGACAGCGTCAGTGGCAAGCGTCGTCTGCTGCTGTTCCTCCTGGATTGTCCAGATTGTTTATTTTCAGTGCCGAGAAATTTTCATACACCCAAGCCAGTTCCTGCCCTCACTCGATACCAGTGAGCTTTTTTTTCATTTTTTTTAAGACCTAAAGCCACAAATAGTTACAGACGAACTGAACAGGGCGTTGGCATATCGGCAATGTCTATTCTTGATTTATCGCGCCATTGTGTTTCTTGTCTATTAATCGGTCAGGTAAGCAAGTCAAGTAAAGCATTTTAAAGTGGGGAAAAATGGGAACTGGGAGATAGATACATCGATCGATAGATAAGTATGAAAATATTGAGATAACTAGAAAAAGAGACATATATGGAAGTAAGTATTTAGATAGATAGATAGATAGATAGATAGATAGATAGATAGACGGAAGCAATGTGATATATATATATATATATATATATATATATATATAATATACGTAAAAAAATAGAGTGTGATGAATCATGAAATATAATCTGAAATCGTTAATTATCAATTAATATAGACAACGAGAAAGTGATTTAGATAGCTATCATTCTATCTACCTCGCTAGCTAGAAGAATTAATCATATACGTAATAAATTAGAGAGGTGGGAAATCGCTAAAAGATATAATCTGAAATCATTAATTATCAATTAAGATAGACAACGAGAAAGTCATTTAGATAGCTATCTTTCTATCTACCTCGCTAGCTAGAAGAATTAATCATATACGTAATAAATTAGAGAGGTGGGAAATCGCGAAAAGATATAATCTGAAAACATTAATTATCAATTAAGATAGACAACGAGAAAGTGATTTAGATAGCTATCTTTCTATCTACCTCGCTAACTAGAAGAATTAATCATATACGTAATAAATTAGAGAGGTGGGAAATCGTGAAATTATATAATCTGAAAACATTAATTATCAATTAAGATAGACAACGAGAAAGTGATTTAGATAGCTATCTTTCTATCTACCTCGCTAGCTAGAAGAATTAATCATATACGTAATAAATTAGAGAGGTGGAAAATCGCGAAAAGATATAATCTGAAAACATTAATTATCAATTAAGATAGACAACGAGAAAGTGATTTAGATAGCTATCTTTCTATCTACCTCGCTAGCTAGAAGAATTAATCATATACGTAATAAATTAGAGAGGTGGGAAATCGCGAATAGATATAATCTGAAAACATTAATTATAAATTAAGATACACAACGATAAAGTGATTTCGATAGATAGATATATAGATAGATAGATAGGAACGGTTTTCAGAGATATGTAAGAACTTATATACATAGATAAGTTTATTTCTAAATAAATGAGAATTTATTTAGATATATTGAATATATAATAGGGAACATACAGATTCATATATATATATATATATATATATATATATATATATATATATATATATATATATATATATATATATATATATATGTGTTTTATCGTGTGTATATTCTTTTCATAGAATTTATGTATTCCTGTCACATTTGAACCGCTAATAATTATAGTGGATTCGGTTAAATCGAAAGGAATAATAAGGCATAGAATTTGAACAAAGAAATATTAATAAATATATTCCAATGACATTTTACAAAAGAAAATTGGAAAAATAAAACGAAATATGAAAAGTTCAAATAAAATTAAGTATCTGTAATTGATTACTCACATTTGCACAGAATGCGATATATAAGGTTAAGCAAAAGTTTCGAACCATAACTGTTAATGGATGTCGAAGAGGTCCTGTTAATTGGCCCAACACTCTTGGATATTTTTCACTGGGGTCATTTCAAATCAGTTATTTGTCAGACGCGCCCAAGAAATATTTGCAACTTAACGAAAGAATTACATATGAATTCAGTAAAATCATAGATGAATCTTTCCAATGTGTTACTGAAACTTGCAGTCACAGAATAAAAATGTCTTTTGACAAAGGAGGTGGATAATATGAAAAGGAAATATAACAAAAAATAAATAGGTGGTAATAAACTTTTTTACCTGTAATTATCATTTTAAGAAACTATCCCTATGTTGGGCGACTTTTGCCTATGTTTGTATATTAAGAATGATACGAAAAGTTCGAGATATATGATGAGGTTGTTAGAATACAGGCTGCGATGGATAAATTGTCGTCTGAATTGCCTAAAAATAAAAATACCACTGGCATCTTATTTTATCAGTTATATTCAACAAAATTACGCAAAAATATATTGAAATACTAAATTCCATAAGATCGCCATTGGCTTAGACCACGGCCTCAAGAAGAATTCGCGATTTCCTGCAACTCTTCTGGACGGTCTCCTTATCTAAGTTTGTGAATGCTGCCATAATATTTGTTTCATTCCATTATTGGTGTTAAAAGGACTTTCTTTGGTTTCTCGTTCAACTTCGCCCCAAACATAATAATCAAGGGGGTTCAGTCTGGGGAGTTAAGTGGCCTTTGTATGGGGTGGTGTGGTCCCAGAAATTGACTGACACCTATGACTGGGTTATCCTGCTTTTGTGGTGTGGTACACTGTCCTCTTATCACACATATGATCTTCCATTAACTACCATCTTGACCCAGGGCAGCACATCCTTCTCATGCCACTTGATGCCCGCCTTCGTGTTGAGTCTGTGGGAAATGAATGGAGGCATAACTTCGCCATCACTGGTGATCACACTAAACACCTTCGTAATCACTATTAGACTCATTCAACTCTTTCAGAATACTCTGCCCTATCCTCAGATTGACATCCAAATCCCCCTAAACCGTTCGTATTGGAGCTTCCAGCGCAAATGATAAGCAGTACCTCATGACGTTTCCAAATTCTTGGTGACGTGAATTGGCTCTTTTTTCTCACAAACGGTTCTCAACTGATCATACTATACTGTGAAGTCCACAATTCCAAAAACAAACAACGTGCATGCGCGAAATTAAAAACATAAAATACCGACAATTTACCCATGGCATCATGTATCTTTTATGAGATAGATAATTATAGATATGTAATATATAGGTATATTACATATATATTATATACTTCATCTGAAACTTTAAAGCAGAATGATAAAACCCGGGCTGTTCCTGTGGATATCACGAAAGCAACTGAAAACGTATGGTATGTTGGTTTTATTTACGTGTTTAATGCTAATCTTATTTCTAAACGAATTTTTGAGCAGATTCATATTTCCTATCAAATACGGAAATGAAAGTTATTTTGAATGGTCAATCTTCTAGATATATTTCTATTAAAGAAAGTGTTCTCCAAGACTCTACACTTGAACTTAGGCTGTTCCTAATTTTCATCGACGACATTCCTGATGTCATCAGTTCTCATCTCGGTACATATGCTGAGATAACTTTTTTTCTCCTGCATGAATAATAATTCTGATCGATAAGATCAAATTGGCAGCTGATCTAGAAATGACTTACAATCTATTGTTAACTTGGGTAAGAAACAGCTTGTTCATTTCAACGACTCCAAAACGAAACGCTTTTCTTTTAATCGTTTGAGAAAACATCATTTTGCCTTCCATCAACGATCCTCATGCTAACCTGCAGTCCAGTGACTTAATACGACTTCTCAGAGTAATGTTTTCCGTTGACATGATCTCTAAAGTTTATATAAAATCAATTGCTATGTCAGCTGCTAGGAAAGATGCTAGGTTTGTTGCTAGGAAAGTTGCTTGACAATTTTCTTGCCAGAATATACTTTACACTTTTAAAAATTTACCATTCGCCCATGCATTAAATACTGCTCTCACATCAGGTTTGGTCCTTCTACTATTGTTGAACATTATTGTTTTCTCTTCCCTGGCTATTGCTATATTTTTTTTTTTTGGCAATGAATGATATCAAACACAGATAATTTTCATTTAACTATTTAATTGATAGCGACGTCTACTTACTATGCAAGTGAGTGGTTCCCCCTCACTGGGGAGCCGTTTTAGACACGAAATAGATCAAGTTTACATTGCTTGACGGTTAAGACTCGACTCACTGGAAAATCGTTCTCTATCTATCATTCCCACGCTAGCTTACCCAATCAAAGTCGTCTTACATTTTATGTCTTGCATTTGACCCCACGGTTAACCTCAGGAAGTCGGAGCACAGATACACTTCCTCTAAGAAATAATAGTCTGTTAAACTATTATTTAACGCTATGTATTCAAAGAATCTCGGTAAAATCCAAATAAGAACATTTAATGTTATAACTCATGAGCTGACATCTCGGCGGCAGTCATTTACCCACGACTGTAACTTTCCTGTCTTTTCTCTAAGTAATTTCATGGTAATTGTTCTGATGAGCCTTCCTCTTTGGTAACTAAAATTTATAAATTTAAGCGCATTACTAGAGTAGCTTCATGGTTTCATCTTTTTTCTGTTGAAATGCTTGATATAACTATATGTTCTATACTAACAGTTTCTCCTCTCGGGCTTCAAGTTTGTGGAACTCTCTCACGACATCTTGCTACCCAGTCCAATTTGATCTTCAAAAATTTAATTGCAATGTTAATCGTTATATTTTCTCTTTGTAATTCCTGTTCTTTTATCGTCCTTTCTCTTTTTGCCGCTTTATGTTTCTCAGATGCTTTCACACTCAGTAACCCTTTTCGTTGTAGTGGATGTATTGACAGGGAATTGTGGAAAGTCACGATCGCCAAAGAACTGATTGACACGACGCATAGAAGAAGCTCGTTACCAATTCCCTTTCAAAATCGATGAAAGTATCTTCTAGCGAAATAGTCAGGAAGACGATGAACTATTGCCATGGGTAGCAATTAATGTAGTGGAAGGTATTCTCTTAATTCAAACATTCGTAAGGAAGAAAACATACTAATATCTTTGACGAGTGTAAGGAAATCGCTCTAGGCGAAAAAGATTCTACAAGAAATTAAAAATCAGACTCAAAAGGCGCACTGTCATGTGGACTTGACCTAACTATACGCTTTGTTGTTATAGCTACAGAACATGCTTCCCGAAAGATTGTAAAGCTTAGCGGAATCGCGGTTGTTAATATATAAATAAATAAATCGATATACACAAATATTTTCCATGTCGTGATAATGTTTGAAACCTTTTTGGAAAGTCATTTGATTACTTCTGTAAGAATTACCGTTGTTTTTTTTATTTCTTTCTCAATCAGTATTTTTACACAATGTGACATAGCTCGTCACTGAATATAAGAGCTAAACTTTCCTCTTCGCCACTGTAATCGTAACTACGGTCTTGTTTTTTGTTTTTTTTCTTCAAATATCTATTTTGGCTAATATGTTTAGAACTTTACCGTTTACCTGGCAAGAACGATTACCTTCAAACTCTAAAAATGTTTTAAGTTGAAAATCATAAAAGAAACGACAATCATTCATATTTTTCAAGGAAAAAACATTGATGGTTGTACGCATGCGCATATATTCTGCTTAGCTACATGACGTTGTTTAAAATAAAATGTAGGAGTTAAAAATGTACACATAGACGTTTTTAACATAATAGATAAGTTTAAAAATCTCTACAAGAATGACTAGCGATCACCCTGCCGAGGAAGTCTACTTTATCATGATCGCTTCAGGACCGTTGCCCCAAGACTATCAACAAAGACTACTCCCAACACGAAGGGGCTATACAGGGATGCTAGGAATTTTCAAGGACACTAAATAAAAGATTATATGAACACAAATGTGATATTTTACAAAACAATATATCAGATGCGTTGTTTGCGCACCGTAATGAGACTGACCACAATTTTGACATACTTTGATCAAATGAGAAACAATTTACTACACAAGGTCATCTTCAGTAAATTTGTGCCCTGAATCGTACAAAATCTCACCATTCCTAGCAGAACTTCTATTATCACAGTGTGGGATAATTATTAGGTTGGTGCAAAAATAATGTCGTTTTTTGACGTTCAATTTATGTGAGAAAAAAGACATTATTTTTGCACCAACCTAATACTAACAAAAGTGATGGAAAGAAAAAAAATCTGAATGAAATTAGTTAGATAAAAAAACATAATATTTCCGCTTCACTATTTCCTGCATATGTGTCGTCGCAACAACAAATTCATTCTGATGAAGTCCTAAAAGACTAAACGCGTCACAAGAAAACTTTTATCCACTTTGTCATACACTTTCTCCAATATATATATATATATATATATATATATATATATATATCCGATGCGATGAGAACGAAAGTAATATATAAATTGCAACGTTCGCAGCGTTAATTCAAAAAAGTGCTCGATACAGGTAGTAGAGCGATAATTATTATTTATTATAATTTTATCATATAGGCAAAACCATTTTACTCACTACAAAGATACAACTTGGTTTCAGTGCATATTAACTGCACATCTACGGGTGAGGGTCGAAAATGGTTATGAACGATCCTGTTTGTAGGCAAGCCCGGATGTAAAACGTCACTTCCTATTTTACATTTTTTTGAGAAGAAAAATGTACATACAAAATATACATAAAGTATTTGAGTGTAACAATAGTAGTTGATAGTTGTTGATAGCAGTTTGGTAGTGGGTGGACCAGGTGGTTAATATTAGATAGGTTTACTAATAAGACAAGACCAAACGAAAACCTAAAATGTAATCTGTTGGAAAAACATTTCTTAAATATTAATTATTAACCACATGAGAGAAATGAAGCACAGAAATTAAGGTTTTAAATCCGGAATTTTCAGGCACGCCTGTGTCCTTTAACAGCGGCGCGATATATAAACAGAGAAATGGGGATTACTCATCGGCATTTGTTCTTGTGGACTGTGTGAAATCTGGTGCAGATCGAGTTATTGGCAAAAAACAATTCTCCGTCTGACTCCTCGCTGTGCAAAACTTCTTGTGTAAATAAACTTAGATTCAAATTTTGGCTCGGTTTGAAAGCGTTCGGATTATTAGTGTGGGTAGTGGGCGAGTGAGATTCTGAAAATAGAGGAAGAGGGTCATAGAAAGAGGGGTTGGGAATATATTCCATGTGTGGTCAGTACCGAGGATTATTCTATCATCCATCTCAACATACGTAAATATATGAATACATAATATCAGATTAATATGTATCTACAGCAGCTTTTCTCACTCCTTACATAGGCTTGTATGTAAAAGAACTATACCTGTAGAACCGAAGACGATATAGAAGAGGATGATTGGGAAGTATCCCTCAATGCTTCCTTTAATGAATATTGTGTACTGGGCGAAATCATAGGTGTCAAACAGAAAATATATTAGGCAGGAAATGGTCGTTAAAATTTTGATTTAAAATGTGGGATGGGGGATTAATCATTCGAGGAGTGGTTTTGTTGGTATTGGGTTTCCTTGTGAAAATTATACTCTCCGTTTAGTCCTTTTATTTGGGAATTTACTTTTAGGATATACTTCAATTCTAATCTGCGTCAATACTCCTGGCGCTAAAATCACGCAACCGACGTCGAGATGCCGTGAGAAGTTTTGTTGAACACTATTTACATTATTCGGACTATTGTCCTCATCTCTGTCGCCATATTTATTACAACGTTTCGGCCGTTGTACAATCTGGCCATCTACAGGTTTGTTGAAGTGTACGGATACGGGAAAGTTGTTGTTGCTGTCCCAGATGATTTTCTTTGGTTACTGAACCGGAACTCTGTTTCGGTTTCTCCCACGTAAGTCCTCTTCTAGCATTCATGGCAGAAAAATAGATATACGAGACTGGAACTGTCACATGTTAGAGCACGTGGTCTGTATACTACGTAAGTACAGGGCGTGTGTAGTTGAGTGCTGATGTGTTTGAAGAGCCGACAATAGTTGCAGATGATTTTCCATTCATGTGTTATGTCACAGATTTTTGATTTATCATTACGAAAAAATGTCTAAAGAGGTTGTCGCCTCACGTGTAGGTGGATATCACTAAATAAATTGGTAATAGTCTTGTCTAATTTTAAATGTTGGAAAACTTTAGTTAATGTGTGAATCTTTCTACTGATTATATATATATATATATATATATATATATATATATATATATATATATATATATATATATATATATATATATGGGTTGATTCAAAAGTAACTCCCAATTGAAAAAAAACAAATCAATCTAGCTATCTATCAATCGTACACACTCTCTATCTCTCTTACTGTCCCTCCCTACCTCTCTCTCTCTCTATATATATATATATATATATGAGTGTGTGTGTGTGTGTGTGTGTGTGCGTGCGTGCGTGTGTATACAGCCTGATGGAAATATAACTACCCATCTTAAAATAATTATAATTTATTTATGAAGTATAATTTGTACAAGAAATGGATAGGACAAGAAAGAGTTTAGTATTTTGTTTTACTTAGAATTCGAAATGGCCAGCAGATTTCGCTATGCGCTTCTCGAGTCGCCCAGGAATGGCGTTAACGGATTTTACCAGGAACTCTTGTGGTAGGGAAGATATAAGCTCTTGTACTCGCCCTTCAAGTTATTCCAAAGCCTTCGTTTGGCATAGAATTCTTGCTCCTTTAACCAAACCCAAAGAAAAAATCTCAGGGTAACAATCGTTGCTGTCCACTGATACAAAATATATATATATATATATATATATATATATATATATATATATATATATATATATATATATATATATATTCCCTCATCACTGTAGGCGAAACTTTTGTCCTTTTAGTCTTGTGGTTCAGTTCTGAAGTGAACTGTCGTTCGCTTATACAGCCACTCTCTGACCAACATTTACTGATGGTATAACAAAATTGTACATGTTTAAAATATCATTCTCAAATCTGAAAAAGGAATAA
Organism: Acanthosepion esculentum; assembly: GCA_964036315.1. Lineage (NCBI taxonomy): Eukaryota > Metazoa > Mollusca > Cephalopoda > Sepiida > Sepiidae > Acanthosepion > Acanthosepion esculentum. The sequence continues at coordinate 87,518,250 of OZ038487.1, forward strand.
AACCCAGCCAAATGCAAATAACGGGGAAGATATTGATTAAGAATAATTAGAAATCATTAAAACATGTTATTAATCTAATATTTATATGCTGTATTTCATGAATATGGAATACTGATCAAATTTATTCCTTACTGAAAATAAATCGTTCTAATAATTTGCGTTGAAGTAATTATGATTCAGCTGTAGTAAGAAAGCCTATAAAATAAAGTAGAAACTTATATCATCTAAGAAGATATTTGAGAATACATTCCTCGTAAGGATTGCCGATCAGCGTTTTACCTTTTAATTTTTATCATGTATTTTTTACCATTTATTTTTTACCATTTATTTTTTACCATTTATTTTATACCATTTACTTTTTACCATTTACATTTTAACATTTATATTTAACCATTTATTGTTTACCCTTTACTTTTCAACATCTATTTTTACCATTTACTTTTTAACATTTATGTGTACCATTTATTTTTACCATTTATTTTTTACCATTTATTTTTAACATTTATATTTTACCATTTATTTTTTAACATTTATTGTTTAGCATTTACATTTCAATATATATTTTTTACCATTTATTTTGCAGCATTTATTTTGCAGCATTTATTTTTTACCAATTATTTTTTAGCATTTATTTTTTACCATTTATTATTTACCATTTACTTTTCAATATCTATATTTTACCATTTATTTTTTAGCATTTATTTCTTAGCATTTATTTTTTACCATTTATTGTTTACCATTTATTTTTTACCATTTACAATTTAACATTTATATTTTCCATTTATTTTTTACCATTTATTGTTTACAATTTACTTTTCAACATCTAATTTTTACCATTTATTTTCTACCATTTATTTTTAGCATTTATATTTTAGCATTTATTTTTTACCATTTATTTTTAACATTCATTGTTTACCATATATTTAATTTTCATCATCTATTTTTTACCATTTATTATTTACCATATAATTTTACCATTTATTTTTTACCATTTACTTTTTAACATTTATATTTTGTCATTTATTTTTTACCAGTTATTTTTCAAAATTTATATTTCGCCATTTATTTTTTACCATTTACTTTTCAACATCTATTTTTTACCATTTATTTTTTCCATTTATTTTTTACCATTTACATTTTAACATTTATATTTTACCATTTATTTTTTAACATTTATTTTTTACCATTTAATTTTCAACATCTACTTTTTACCATTTATTTGTTACCATTTATTTTTTACCATTTTTCTTTACCATTTACTTTTCCATTTATTTTTAAACATTTATTTTTTATCTATTTTTTATCATTTATTTTTTAACATTATTTTTACCATTTACTTTTCAACATCTAATTTTTACCATTTATTTTTTTACTATTTTAACCATTTATTTTTTACCATTTACTTTTTACCATTTACTTTTCAACATTTATATTTTTACCGTTTATTTTTTAACATTTATTGTTTACCATTTAGTTTTCAATATCTATTTTTTACCATTTATTTTTCCATTTATTTTTTCCATTTACTTTTTATCATTTATTTTATACAATTTAATTTCCAACATATATTTTTACTACTTATTCTTTAACATTTATTTTTACCATATATTTTTTACCATTTATTTTTACCATTTACTTTCTAACATTTATATTTTAGCATTTATTATTATCCATTTATTTTTTACCATTTATATTTAATATTTATATTTTACCACTTATGTTTTAGCATTTATTTTGTAGCATTTATATTTGAACATTTATTCTTTAATATTTATTTTTTACCCTTTATTTGTAAACATTTACTTTTCAACATCTATTTTTTACCATTTATATTTTACCATTTATTTTTTACTATTTATGTTATACCATTTACATTTTAACATTTATATTTTACCATTTATTTTTTACCATTTGCTTTTTACCATTTACTTTTGAACATCTATTTTTTACCAATTATTTTTTCCATTTATTTTTCACCATTTATTTTCGTCATTTTTTTACCATTTACTTTTTAAAATTTATATTTTACCATTTATTTTTTACCATTTATTTTTACCATTTATTTTTTACCATTTAATATTCAACATCTATTTTTTACCATTTAGTTTTTCCATTTATTTTTACCATTTATTTTACATCATTTGCTTTTCAACATGTATTTTTACCAATTATTTTTACCATTTATTACCATTTATTTTTTACCATTTACTTTTTAACATTTATTTTTTACCATTTATTGTTTACCATTTATTTTTCAACATCTAATTTTTACCATTTACTTTTCAACATCTATTTTTTACATTTATTTTTACCATTTACTTTTTACCAGTTAATTTTTACCATTTATTTTTACCATTTACTTTTTAACATTCATATTGTACCGTTTATTTTTACCATTTATTGTTTACCATTCAATTTTCAATATCTATATTTTACCATTTATATTTTATTTTTATTTTTTCCATTTATTTTTTATCATTTATTTTTTCCATTTATTTTTTATTATTTATTTTATACCATTTACTTTTCAGCATCTATTTTTACCACTAATTTTTTACCATTTATTTTATACCACTTATTTTTACCATTTGTTTTTTACCATTTATTTATAATATTTATATTTTACCACTTATTTTTTAGCATTTATTTTTTAGCATTTAATTTTTTAAATTTATTATTTAACATTTATTTGTTACCATTTATTTGTAACCATTTACTTTACAACATCTATTTTTACCATTTATTTTTTACCATTTATTTTTACTATTTATTTTTACAATTTACATTTTAACATTTATATTTTACCATTTATTTTTTATCATTTACTTGTCAACATCTATTTTTCCATTCATCTTCATTTATTTTTTACCATTTATTTATTAACATTTATATTTTACCATTTATTTTTTACAATTCATTTTTTACCATTTACTTTTCAACATCTATTTTTATCATTTATTTTTAACATTATTTTTTACCATTTACTTTTAACATTTATATTTTACCATTTATTTTTTATCATTCATTATTTACCATTTACATTTCAACATCAATTTTTTACCATTTATTTTTACTACTTATTTTTATCCATTTATTTTTTACCATTTACTTTTTAACATTAATTCTTTAGCATTTACATTTTAACATTTATATTTTAGCATTAATTTTTTAACCATTTATTTTTTACCATTTAATTTTCAACATCTATTTTTTACCATTCATTTTTTACCATTAATATTTACTATTTTCTTTACCATTCACTTGTTAATATTATATTTTACCATTTAATTTTACCATTAATTTTTTACCATTTACATTTTAACTTTTATATTTTAACATTTATTTTTTATCATTTATTTTTACCATTTATTTTTCACCAATTTTACTTTCATTTTTTTTACCATTTACTCTTTAACATTTATATTTTACCATTTATTTTTTACCATTTAATTTTCAACATCTATTTTTTAACATTTATTTTTTCCATTTATTTTTTACCATTTATTTTATACCATTTAGTTTTCAACATCTATTTTTACCACTTATTTTTACCATTTATTTTTTACCATCTATTGTTTAACATTTACTTTTCAACATCTATTTTTACCATTTACTTTTTACCTTTTATTTTTTACCATTTATTTTTTACCACTTATTTTTTACCATTTATATTTTACCATTTATTTTTTTCATTTATTTTTTCATTTATTTTTTACCATTTATTTTTTACCATTCACTTTTCAACATCTATTTTTTATCATTTATTTTTTACCATTATTTCTTACCATTTAATGTTACCATTTATTGTTTGCCATTTATTTTTTACCATTTATTTTTACCATTTATTTTTACCATTTGTTTTTCAACATCTACTGTTTCCCATTCATTTTTCACCATTTATTTTTTACCATTTACTTTTTAACATTTATATTTTACCATTTATTTTTACCATTTACTTTACAACATCTCTTATTTTACCGTTTATTATTTTACCATTTACTTTTTAACATTTATATTTAACCCTTTATTTTTTACCATTTATTTTTTACCATTTACTTTTTAACGTTTATATTTTACCATTTATTTTTTACCGTTTATTTTTTACCATTTACTTTTCAATATCTATTTTTTACCATTTATTTTTACCATTTACTTTACAACATCTCTTATTTTACCGTTTATTATTTTACCATTTACTTTTTAACATTTATATTTAACCCTTTATTTTTTACCATTTATTTTTTACCGTTTACTTTTTAACGTTTATATTTTACCGTTTATTTTTTACCATTTACTTTTCAATATCTATTTTTTACCATTTATTTTTAACAATTATTTTCCTTTATTAGATCGTTATACAAAAATATATTTATATGCGATTGCCACTTGCGATGAAAAACGCATTCATTACGATAGTCAAACTCGTAAAAAATTTTTGTTTAATCTACAAATACTAAACAAGGGAAATCGCACGGTGTAGTTCGTATATGTGAAATAGGCTCTCTATTCCAAAATATAACTTTCCGTGTGATAGCGTATAATGGACATGTATGTTGTTTGAACTTAACGCAGGCGTAAGCCGACAGTCATACTCATTTAATAGATTCTGTAAAATTTAGTAGGATGCAGTAGGGTGTTTTAATTGGATACGTGTAAGTAACAGATAATATTCAAATAATTGTAAGAAACCATTCTGGATGCTAAAGTGTGTGTAGGTGAGTGAGACAGTCCAGGATGTTTTGAAAAAGATTTCGTTAAAGTATATCTCATGCGTATTTTGCATATGTATTGATCAATTCGGAAGAGATTTAAGTTAAATTCATGGATAATGGATCTGTAAAGCATTCAGCCACAACATCGCAAAAGTTTTTTTTTGCAGCTGAATTGTTAACAGTACATGATAATGAATGATGGTACCTATTAGGGTTACAGATTCAATTCCTGTCGGAGTAGCACATATATTCTGCG
>OZ038487.1:87525717-87535717 GCA_964036315.1 Acanthosepion esculentum
ATATATATATATATATATATAAATTCAGAGTTATTAAAAAATAATGAACCGATTTCATTACGCAATATTTAATAAGGAAAAGCATTAGAAAATTCCAGCAAATTCAAAAGTATTCTACTCTCAATTAAATTTTATTTTCTGTCTTACAAGTGTTCAATGTGGCCACAACCTGTACCACAGGCAATATAAATGCGATCAGATAATTCCGCGCAGATCAGTATCAGCATATCACGATCCACTGTGTTGATCGCTGTTGTTATTCGATGTTTAAGGTCATCGCGTTAGTGTGTAGCAATGGAACATAATTGCGATCTTTTACGTATCCCCACAAGAAAAATGTCACATACGGTGAGGTCTGGGTATTTTGCAGGCCAAGCACAAAAAGCAGTGTCTTAGTAAGTGCCTGAACGAGGCGTAGTCTGTAATGCTTCAGTTATAGACGTCTTCTTAGCACACGCCAGATAGTGACCTCCCTGGAAACGACACAGACACCCCTCTCTCGAAACTGTTTAAACCACCGTCAAATATTCTTAAGAGAGGGCAGATTAATGTTGAACTGCCTTCGAAAAGCACGCAGCACCGTGACAACCACATTTGCTTTCGCGAACTCGAGAACGCAGAACGCCTTTTGCTGAGGACTCGCCATTCCGGGGTAAACAAACAACGGAACGTTGCCGGAGATACGACGTGACTACACCACCTCTCCGACAGCCATTCAAATCTGAGAAAACTCCTCTTTCAAATGTCCACTGAATTATTCCACGACGATGCTTGAGTACAGAAGCAATGCGTCATGAAATCGGTTCATTCTTTTTTTTAATACCCCTCTATATTTATCAATAACTTATCACTGTCTCTTCGTGAAATTAGATCCATTTTCCATTCGCAGTGATTTCTAAATTCAAATTCTCTGAAGATTAGAGGCATCCATCAAATAAATGAACAGATTTAATGGATTTGAATTATTATGATTAATAATGTTTCACTTGTCACCAAATATCATAATTATTAAGACTGCTTGATTTGAATATATTGTATTTCAAAGTGAGCAAAAGTGGGTCCGAAAATTTTCAAGCTTGCTCCACGGCTGGACTCGTCAGCTTTTGTTTACCCTAGGATAAAACTGAATCATAAATTATCTTCAATTCTAGTCACTTACTAAAATACGAAGAATTCAGCAGGAAACCTAAATCGAGAGGGAGATATACGAACAGTGGCAGATATTTACAGAGACTTCTGTCTTCTTTTTATGTCCCATACCCTTTCAGGGCGTAAGCGATCATGGCTCTCTACCTTCCTCTATCCCTTGCAGCTCTCAGCAAATTCCTTCATTCTGCTTCCTCCCCCAGACCATGTTCCTTCATCCACCAGCTCAAGCCCGTCAGGTATGTCACGCGCTGCTTTCTCTTGCATCTCTCTCCCTCTGTTCGACCCGTGAGTATCAGATTCTCCAGGCCTTTCTTCTTCATTATGTGTTCCAGGAACTTCAGCTGCCCCTTTCTTATGTTACGTATAAGCCTTCTCTTTGTTTACAAACTCTCTAAGACCGTATCGTTGTCCACACTTTCGATCCATGATATCTTTAGCGTCCTTCTGGAGAACCACATCTCCGTCGCCGCGAGTCTCTTCTTCATCTTTGAGGAAATCGTCCAGTATTCGCTGCCGTAATGAAGAACAGATGCCACGTAACAGCTCAGTATTCTCTTCTTTGTTTGACAAAGAAGTCCTCCTGTCTCCCTATACTCTGCTCATCTTTTGGAATGTGTCCTTGGCCATCCCAATACGTCTACGGATCTCAGTGTCGCACTTACCGTCTTCTGTCAAGACGCTTCCCAGATATTAAACTTCTATGTCTGCTTGATTCTAGTGTTCCCGGCCTGCAAATCGCATTTCGGGCTCTTCCTCTTACGGATGGCCATGCTTTCTGTCTTCTTGTAGTTTAGGGTTAGTCCTTTCTTCTAACTCTGCTTCGCTACCTTCTGTAGGAGATTTTTCAATTTCTCTTTCGTGTCTGCTATCCGTGTCTGTACAGAAAGAGAAATACAGATAGAGAGAGAAAGAGTGAGAGAGAGAGAATCACAAAGATAGACGCTAGCGTATTTATGTTTATTAGATGTGATCTTTCAACAAATCGTTGGCATTCATGAAAACATAATTTATTTTTCTTCCATTGACGTCTATTTATTATGCGTATATGATTGTTGGCTATGCATTTAAACATTTTTTTCTGTTTCTGTGGATTCGTTTTTACATTGTCTGTGCGTACTTAGTAGTGGATGTTTAGTTGAGTATGTGGAGTTGGGCGTGTATGTCTTGGGCACTGCAAGACCTCCGAAATGAATCGGAAATATTGAGTCTCTTGTCTTTGTATGTTATTGAAATCAATAATGCAATAATCAGAGAGACTAGGATTTCTTTTATTCTTCATCTACCTATGCTTTTTTTCTTTTATTAATATCCAGTCAATTCAATAACATTTATGTGGAAATCGTATTATCAAACTAATACAAATATGTAAATAATACAAAGGAATACAGAAAACATCTGTTTGTCTGTAGGAGAAAACAATTTTCGTAATCATAAAAGAAAAAAAAAGAAATTAAAAAGTAGAATATAAATCCCAGTGTCCGTTTTTTCTAGCACACAAAACAGATCACGCTAGGCTTTATAAAAGTTTTAATAAACTTAGGATTGCGGTTTGTGGATAAATTATAAGCAAGTTAGGATGTGGTTGGCTCATAAATAATGATTAATTTCATCAATTTTATTCTTCGAATAATTAATTACAGTTACCTCTTATTCTGTTATATATTCCCCAATATTACGGTATTGAATAGGCGTAACGGTCGTATGAATTAAAGAAGTGAGGGATAAGAGCAATTACAACTGGATAATTCCAGAAACATATATTGAAAAAAGAACTGGGTCTAATAAGAAGAGGATAGGAAAATTTAACATTAACAGAGTAAGCGAAGCAAGGAAGAACCAGGGAGTGTTTTACTTACTGCGCTTGAGTAAATCGATAGGAAAATAAAAGAGGAATGGTAAAAAGGCAACGTGACTAAACAAAGTTGTGAAGAGCCTATGATTCCAGATATCTTGAATGAATATGTGATACAAATGAAAAGATGACAGAAAAAAAAAATGTCACCTTCTCGTTTCCTCTTCTCCAGCAGACAAACGTATATAAGAAAATTTAAAAAAAAGGAAATTGAAACAATAATTGGACCTATACAATACCTAGACAATGGAAAAGTAACTTCTACCCATTTTTTGTGTACATGAGAAAATCAAAACGCCTTGGCGTAACCATAAGAAGAAGAGGGAGTTAGTACAAGTTAAATTGTTGTACCCAAACTCTTCTCCTCCTTCTTCGGCTTCTTTTTCTTCTACAGCATCTTCAACTACCTCTTCTTCAAATCTTGCTTCTTCTACTTTTTCTTCTTCTTCAAAAATTGCACAATGTTTTTTCTTCTACTTCTCTCTTCTTTTTAAAAATCTCCGTTTTCTACTTCTAATCCTTTTATTTCTTCTTCTTCATATCATCATCATTTTACTTGGGTTTCTTCTTTTTCTTTTTCTTCTTCTTCATATCATCATCATTTTACTTGGGTTTCTTCTTCTTTTTCTTTTTCTTCTTCTTCATATCATCATCATTTTACTTGGCATTCTTCTTCCTTTTCTTTTTCTTCTTCTTCATATCATCATCATTTTACTTGGGTTTCTTCTTCTTTTTCTTTTTCTTCTTCTTCATATAATCATCATTTTACTTGGGATTCCATTCAATTCTTATTCTTTTTTTTTTAAACCTGCGTATTCAACTTCTAAACCTTTTTATTTTCTTCTTCATATAAACATCATTTTACTTAGGATTCTTCTTCTTCTTCATGTTCTTCTTCTTCTACTTCTTCTTCTTCATCTTCTTCTTCTTCTTCTTCTGCTTCATATCATCATTTTACTTGGCATTCGTCTTTTTCTTTATCATCATCATTTTATTTGGGATACTTCTTTTACTTTTTCTTCTTCATATCATTATCATTTTACTTGGGATTCTTCTTCTTCTTTTTCTTTTTCTTCTTCTTCATATCATCATCATTTTACTTGGGATTCTTCTTCTTTTTCTTCTTCTTCTTTTTCTTCTTCATATCATCATCATTTTACTTGGGATGATTCTTCTTCTCCTCCTCTTCTCCTCCTCCTCCTTCTTCTTCTTCTTCTTCTTCTTCTTCTTCTTCTTCTTCTTCTTCTTCTTCTTCTTCTTCTTCTTCTTCTTCATACACGCGGGTTTCACCAAATAATAGAAAAGTGACTACAGCATCCTTTTAGCCATAAACGAAAGTGTAATATTTCATATAACTGAAATTGCTTTGAAAGTTCTCTCATTCCTTTCTCTATATTTCTGCGAGACTAAGTTAATTACTAGTAGACCGGGTCTTGCTAGAAGCTACCCACGCTTTTAAATAGATTCCATGATCAGCGTACCTAGTTTCGTATGTTAGTGAACTTGCGAAATCAGTGAAATCCCGTGCGGTTAATAAACTTATTTCTACGCGTCCACTGAAAATGTTGGCTCCAAGGAAGCTCATCTTTAAAGCCCAGCTAAGGAGCATCTATTCTCAGGACAAATTACGTTTATATCCATAATCACTCTCACGCGCACTTGGGACTCGCAGGATCAGATTGGATGACCATGCACAGATTATGTTAAATATCAGAAATAATTCATGATGACAATGAAGACGCGGGCTCGGCTTTCATATTAGAAATATTAGAAATTCTGCCAATATTTATTATTGTTTTTAATCCACGTTACTCGTTATAATTCACCATTTGATCACTCGCATTTGGATATGCAATTAAAGTAGCGGTTATTTGCGTTCAATATGGAATCATAGATGAGAATTAAAATCCTGACCATGCCTGTTACGTACTCTTTTGCACTACTGGCTTTTGGAAAGACATGGATTAAATTTTTCTTCTCCCAGCTATGGGATAAATAGAAAAGTAGGCCGTGTTCTCTAGGCCTGTATGAACGTGCGACTAGAAGAATTATAACGCACAACTGAAAAAATTGATTTAAGCCAGTAGTTTCAGGCCCATTTTGAAAACAGAATTATTATGTGGTTTATAAAATTATTAGGCAACAGGAAACCTCAGCACGCTCACTGCCGTAAATTGATGGCAATTCCGAGATAATAATGACTGGCATTAGTGGAGATCCGTCAGTGCATAATTCCTGAAAGGACAATAGAGTTTTTCAGCATATTTCTACTGGAATATTTGCTTATTTAAAGATGTACATTTTTTTAAAAATTGATAATGCTTACCCTTTAAATATGATTTTAAAAACTGTTAACCATTAATTTATACATTGCATTTTTACGGATGCCCACTTATCCTTTCATTGACGATGCAAATGTCACAGTGTATATAACAGTCAGATAAGTGAAACTACTGAAGGTAGTAAAGGAAAGTAAGAATAAAACACTAAACATCAAATGCAAGAAGATACAATGCTTGCTTGTCGGCTAAAGGGAACTGCGCAGATTGCAAATTGAAAATTGGTGAGACCAAAATCAAGCAAGTGAAAAAATTCTAAGGCGCATTGGGATAGTGAAATATGTATTCCAGAAGCAAAGCAAAATATTAAGAAACAGGAGAATTTTGTTAGAAACACAGTTAAGAGTTCCGAAGTCATACGTAATGCCAGTTCTTCTAATATGGTAGTGAATGCTGGAACATCTGAGAAATGAAGAATAAACTTGAAGCAAGAGAAATATAGTGAGGAAGGAGGACTTGAAAAATTTGACATTCATCGAACAGGAAAGGAAGAGGGACAGACGATACAGCGCGGAACCTACCGAACGAGCTTGGGTAAAGGGTTGGCAGGACAGGGATTAAGTGAGAGAAGGAAAATACAAAAAATTCTAAGACCTAAAAATGAACGCCCATTTCTTGAAGAGATATGCCACACGGAAAAAGAAGAAGAAGAAGAAGAAGAAGAAGAAGAAGAAGAAGAGGAAGAAGAAGAAGAAGAAGAAGAAGAAGAAGAAGAAGAAGAAGAAGAAGAAGAAGAAGAAGCTGTATATGTGTTACCCCCAAAATAGTGACTGAAACAACTGTAGACGAAACCGTCGAAACATGTGCACGCCCGAAATTACATTTCATGATGAACCAAGGATAATGGCCTCGTTGAACTACTGGTTTCACAAGATTACACTCTCACTCAGAAACGGTAACTAAGATCAGTTGATCATAATTGCAATAGAAACGTCATGTTGGTCTTTTGTGTTTAGAAGGTCCCAAAATATTCCTAAGTACGCGTCTTCAACAGGGATTATTCAGCTTGTCTAGTAAATGAACACATTAGGAAACAAGCAGGTTCTCATTATATATATATATATATATATATATATATATATATATATATATATATATATATATATATATATAGAGAGAGAGAGAGAGAGAGAGAGAGAGAGAGAGAGGGAGAGAGAGAAAGACAGAGAAAGAGAGAGAGAAAAATATGACAAACCGGAAAGTGGTTTCTTTTGTGACGTGTTTCATTCGTTCTGATTTCATGGAACTGGGCTTTGCTGACTTTACCACATTTACACTTTCGCACGAAATGAGAGACGCAGGTAGTTTCAAAATTTTGAAAGAATATTTTAGAGATATTTTTTTCTCAATACAAAATTACATTTTTCTCCTATAGCAATTTTTATAACTTGAAAACAAATTTGGGATAATTGGAATTAACTGCGAAATTTAGCGAAAGTCACCCATGTAATAAAAATAACTGTGCGTACAATAACTTGACTTTAAAATTAAATCATGGTAGGAGAATTATCGTGAACTTTCAAAAGATAAGCTTAAATATTCATACAATACAAATATTAATGAAGCGATCAATTTTGAGTTCTTCTGTAGTTTATTGCTGTCTATCGAATAGGGCAGCAGTATGCAATTTCGGCCAACAGAGGACCAGATTGCGATCAAAAGAACGAGGGCTGCATAGAGGGAAAGAAAGTTTTGTGCAAATGAAAACCCAGATTAAATGACAGCCAGGAGAGCTTCTAATGCTCTGAATAGGCAAAGACTTAGGGACTCCCAAACTCCTGAATATCACTCCGCTTGTGTTAGGTTCATTGCCGTCCGAAAGGGAGGCTTTTAAGTAAGTTACTAAAAAATATACATTTTTCCACAACGGCAGCACAAGTTACATTGGTTCATCGGTGAGGAAAAAAATATATGTATTATTATTAATATATATATTGTATCTCTGTTATTCTAGATCGAAAAGAACGCTATTTTATTAACATAAGCGCTCAATGTGCGATATTATATATATTTATTCATTTATACATATATCTATCTATATATATATGTATATATATATATATATATATATATATATATATATATATATATATATGTATGTGTGTGTGTGTGTGTGTGTGTGTGTGTGTGTGTGTGTGTGTGTGTGTGTGTGTGTAGATAGATAGATAGATAGATAGATAGATATGGGGGACACGCTCGCACACGTGTGTAAATTTATCTTAGATGCACCCGAGACCTCTCATATAATTACAATGTGAATTATTTAAGAGACAAAAGGTATTAAATTATTTCAAGCAATCGACACACAGACTTATTCATTTTCCCAAACGTGAAAAAAACAAATACTTGTTGTCGCTTTCGTAATGTTCGTTGTAGTAGAGACTTTGTAATCGCAGATACAATTATAGTAACGCCGTTGAACAATACTGGTGTCAGACGCCTTCGAATATCACTCGCACTAATAGTACGCGCTCGATAATACTCCCTCAAAAAGTAACCCTTATAGTGATCCGGACAGAGAAATAGTATAGTGAATAGAGTAGAGAATAACAGTCCGTATAGTAATGGAGGATAGAATAGAAATTGTGAGCAATTAGACACACGCTACCTTCCATATAAGCGGAACTTTTATGGTTACGTGATACATTTAATCCAATAATGGGTTCGCCTGTGTTTACTCTCTGACAATCAATGTTCAAACTCAAGTGTCGGCAGCAACACTTTATTCATATATAACAAAACCACATTTTGATTAATTGCTATACATAAAACTGTAAATGTGTAACTAACGAAAAACAAATATTTCTTAATTATTGGATTAAAGTGGCCAGATATTTTTTTGAATAACACCTTCTTTGTTTTGTTTTTCTGTTTTGCTGTAAAAGTAAGCTATTCGTTTTTCGTTTCAAGTGTCCTCTGTGTAGCAATTTCAATTTTATTTGCCATGTGGGTTTCTTTATTCGTTGCTTCAAATCTCAATAGAGTTTCTTTTCTTCACACTTTCATTTTCCTTTTTATTTTCTCCTTTGCTTCCTGATCCAACATTTTTTTTTATTATTTCTATCAAATTCTCTGTCAGTATCCGTCATTCACTAATCTACTTTGGGTAATCCCCAATCCTTGTTGATAACTGAATGGACACAAACGTCAATGCTGAGAATTCTTTTTCTCAAAGCCATTTCTTTTCACATACACTCAATTGAGGCCATCAGTAGGGTCGCTATCTTTAGGCACCCATTTCGTTATTATAGAATAACTGTTCTCATTCTATTGTTGATTCTAGCGTATATCTTGCAACATTTAATTCGTCAGAGCTATTTAACTATCTAACTCAGTGTTTCCTATTCCCCTGTTATCGCACAGACTTACAAACCACGACAGGCAACTAAAAGAAGCCGGAGGATGAAAAAGACATAAACAGGAAGAATATAACAAAAGGAATAACATAGTATAAATGCGTAAAATATGATAATTTATCCTTTAAAATAATTATAAGAAACATTATGACTCTCCACAACTTCCTCTCATTTTTGTCGTAAGTTACTTTTGAATGCACCATCCCTCTTTGTCTTTGTCCTCTCATCTATTGACACACATACTTTAAAAAGGGTGCTCGCTGTTTCCTCCTGCTTCTCCTTCGATCATCATATCTTGTGAGTGTTGATTCTCCAAATCTTCTTTTCTATTTGGCCATCGCGGAAATTTGAGTTGTTTTTTTTTATTATGAGTGTACGTTTCCTTGTAGATCTTATTTTCCTTGTGATTTTTTTGGTTCTCAGTTCATGAAATACTTAGAATTCTTTAGTTTTGTGGCTTCAAGTCTCTTCCCTGTTAAGCGATCAAGACACACTGAAGAGCACGTTTCTGTTATGTCGATAAAATTTAAAACAAAAATATTTTCATGCTTTCTAGAGAAATTTATTTTATTTATAAGCATAATATAATTACAAATTTTAGCTCATACAGAGAACATAGGTAACAAAATTCATGAAATAATTACAGTAGTAGTAGTAATCTCAAAAGTACATCATTAGAAAATGGCCGCAAACTACATAAAAACTACCGTAGAAGCAAGAAAAAATCGATTATTTCCACTATCGATGGGAGTTGGGAAATGCAAAGACGGTCTTGGCCATCTTACTAACTTGGAGCATGTGCATGTAAATTTTGGTGCAAATCCGTCGAAAATTGCGGCCGTGCATTCGTTACACAGACACATCCTGCCTTTTACATATATATATATATATATATATATATATATATATATATATATATATATATATATATATGAAAAAATAAATTTTCTTAGTATATGAGATGTTCATAGTAGGGCGATCTTGTAGGCATTTTTAAAGCTGGAATCGTAGCTTTCATCCCCACAAGGAAATGTAAGGTTAAATCACGTTCATCCTCTTGGTTCTCTGGTACATCCTCAGCTGCCATTGCTCACAGGTATCACTTCTTCCGCCTCTACCGTAGTGACATATCGGATTGCAACACATGTCTTTTTGTCTCAGCCCGTAATGTGTGTAAACGTGTCCTTCAGGAAGCAATGTCCCTATTTGCTTATAGAATGAAACAACCGATTGCAATTTCGGCTACAAGATTACTGGCGTCCCTGCAAGAGCATACTAAACTACAGCAATTACACAATACTCCT
>OZ038487.1:87550717-87555717 GCA_964036315.1 Acanthosepion esculentum
TTCAAAAATTTTTGAAAATGCTTATTCTTTCGTCTTCACATTCAACTTTATTTTGTATATATATATATTTCCATGTGTCTATTTTCAAGCTAAAATCTGGAGTATAGAGTATCACGAGCTATCATTTCCTCTTCGTTACAAATGCAAGTCAAGATTCAATGGATATCTTTCTTCTGTATCCTCATAGTTCACCTCCTGCCATCTCCTCGTCCATTCACATCTCACACCTCATTCATAATAAACATTTTTACAGTCACCATCTACCCTGACTGCCTCTTGAGCATTGTAATAGTTTGGAATTTATTATTAATAAAAAAAAGGAAATTGCAATTTATTTCCCTGGCTTCTGTAGTAAATTGAAACTCTATATAAAGGTCCCGAATATATTTGGATGGGAGAATATCCTAATGAAAGAGACTAACAAAGGGTAAGTTAAAACCTTCACTCAGCGATTTTGTTTTAGAAACACACACGCGCATGAACATAAATAAGACAAACAAACAAACAAAAAAGAAATGAATAAAAGAACACACCTGCGCACAATAACAAAAAGAAAGACTTATCTTTCTTTTAGAACAATGATATTTTTTCCGCTCTGAAAAATGCTCGCATTTTCAAAGAAATTGTTTGCTGGTTACGCAGAAAAGAAGGATGTGAATTGCGATACATTATTATATATAATCCTTTCTTGTTTTGTATATTTAGATACCACTTGGCGTACAAAAAAAAAATTAACAAAAAACACGCAATGTTTTCTTACATCCTCCTTTCCCTGGGCTGGATATGCCCCTTCCCCCACCACTTACAAAATGTAGATTTTCGACTAACGTGACCTCTCATTCACAAAAGACATCTTTCGGCAAATCCTCAAGCAGAAATTCCGAAGTACCCCTAGACGCTCGACACATCATCAATTCGACGTCATGAGTGGCACCCCCGACTGAGAACGCAGTATTGATCAACAAGAAACCTAAAATTTCATTTCTCCTCATCTCTTTATTCGTTTTATTTTTCTCCCTGTCTTTCTTTTCTATTCATATATGTTTCACTTTTTATTCGATGGTGGAAACCTTTTCGGTTTAGCTTTATCATTTTTCTCCATTGTTTCTTTGAGTCTACCTCCTGGTTCAAGAATAAGGTGGAATCATGCATTTACCTCTTTCTTTCATTCTTCTAGTTATTTTCTTTTCTTATCTGTTTATCGCTTCCTTTTATTTCAGATATATGTCCGGGATACACGTTTCATTTTTGTATTGTTGTGAAAGCAAGTTTACATTCGACATTCAAATGACATAAAAAAAAGTCAAATTAGTATAACCTCTCTTTTAATTTTACTTTCATTTAATCTTTTTACTTAGTATTTTTTCGATATTTTCTTCGTTTGGTACATTTTTTTTCCTTTTACATAAACGGTGCAGTAATGGATAGCGGTTCGGATTGCGGAATCGACGAGCCGAGTTCGAATTCCTGTCGAATTCATTACATTTACTTACGTACAAATATCCTTGGGAAAGGTATTAATCCTCTTCTTCTCCCCCCAGCTATGAGTAAATAACAGGTGAGACCGGGTTCTATAGCCTTGGATGGCAATTCGTCTACCGCAGAAAGAAATGACAATCTACTGTGCGGAAAAAAACAACTGCCTCGTCAGTCATGTATAGAAAGAGTCATGATTGCCTAAGCATGTATCATGGATGGCACATAACTGACTGACTGATTCATTCTCTGTATAATTCTCATTTAATTCTTTCTCTATTTTATTCATCCATTTCTTCCGCGTTTGTTTTTCATTCACTCGTTCCTTTTCTATTCCTCATTCATTCTCTGTGTTTGGCGTTTCTTACAATATTTAAATAATCTGTGTGGCGCAATTTAATTTCTAATAACACTTTATAAAAGGAAATTTTAATGGAATATTAAGCGTATGAGTGATAAACTGTCGTCTAATTTACGCAAAAAGGAAATTAACACTGACATTTCATTTTAACAGATACATTTACCAAAATTAACACAAAAATATCTTAAAATACGAAAGAGTAAATTTATTCAGTAATATTCTCCATTGGCTTCAACCAGGGCTTCCAGATGACTTCGGAATCTCCTGCAACTCTTCTGGACGGTGTCCTTGTTTAAGCTGGTGAATGCTGCCATAATCCTTGCCTTCAGGTCATTTTTGGTGTTACAAAGTGTTTTCTTTATCTCTCGCTCAACCGAGCCTCACACATAATAATTAAGATGTGAGGTCAGATGTGGGCGCAGGAATTGTCTGAATGTAATGATTAGGTTCTACATTGTGCAAAGTCCTGTTGCCAGACATAGTTCCTTCTAGCAGACATCCTCTTGACCCAGGGCAGTTGAGTTTCGGGACCTTACAAACAAATGCAGGAATTCTACTCTTGTCAGAACGCTCAGAGTGCATTTCTTGCGCTGCCGCACCTTCGTAATCACCATTAGATTCATTCAACTTATTCCGAATTCTCTGCACTTTCCTCAGATTGAAGTCCAAACACTCCGAAATGTGCTTATTGGAACTTCCGCCACGAATGCCAAACGGTACAGCATGCCTTTTCCAAATTTTTGGCGGAGTGAATTGCCTCTTCTTCTTACAGACGGTGCCCAACAAATCCTACTATACTGTACATTTGACCAAATCAAAAACAAATAACGCGTATGCGCGAAATGAAAAATATAATATGGTGACAATGTACGCACTAAACCTTGTATTTACATATTGTAGGCAAATATAACAGGGCAAAGTTGAAGGAACATCAAAGATGAGAAGAAAATTCCCAACCAGAAATAGATGAATCCATAAAAATAATCAAATATGTAACAAAATTGAGTCAACATTAAACTGATCCTCGCTCTTCCGAAATCAATTACTTATCCCAGTTAAAAACAGATTGTAGTTCATTTTTGAGATCAGCTCTTAATTTGACCTTATTGAACCGATCTGACTTACTATTAAAACGAGGATAAATAGTTGTCTCATTAATTTAAATACCGAGGGAAGAAATGGTGACATTAGAAAGGTCATTAATGAAAATGAGAAACAACGTAGGTCCAAGGATAGAACCCTGAGTAACACCTGCATTAATGCAAACATATCTAGAATAGTGGTCATTCAATGCAACTTTCATTTCGGGATTTGATAAAAAAGACTGAATCAGTTAAGAGTTAAATCTAGATATACCGTAGCCTTTCCACTTATAAAGACCAGCGTTGAACTCTTTCGAAATATCTATAGCAACAAACCGAACTTCTTATCTAAAGCTTGATAAAGTTTTTTTTTTTTAGCAATAATCGTAATTTCTTATTCCAGGAAATACTACTGAGCATCTTTCCCTATGATAAACCCAACAAAATTACATTAATTTTTTTTTGTGGTTCCAATAATTATTCTTTGTAAATACTAAGGCGTTTACATAAAACTTACAAAAAAGACAACTCTGTTTGATATCATTTTAGAATCATTTCACCTCTGACGAGGAGACAAAATCCACTAAGGTGAAGAGAAACAGAAGACGATGACATTGCATTTAAGTTTTCGAAGATCATTGTTGACAGAAGAGTAGAAAGACAGACACAAGATTCACAAGCGAGAAGTGCGAGAGAAGTTACAAATGGCACAGAACTTACGCTTGCAACAAGCGGTTACAGAACTCGAAGTACCAAGAAAGAAAGCTTATCAGAACAATTGACCGGACATATTTATAGAAAAGACAGAACAAAGAAATACTACGTTATGGTGGTGGGAACTTGATCAAAGTTTTCCAGATGCCAATTCAGGACCAATAACATTGCATATTTTTATTGGATTTTCTCAAAGAGTTTTACCAGAGCCACCACACGAGATATGCCAGCAGAATCCGATGCACGATCGAATGGTAGACTTATAAATGTGTAAGATAGATTCTGGTGAAAAACACCGGCACGATAAGAAAAAAGTGAGATTTCTATCGGGTTATTAAGTCTAATATGCACGTATAGTAAACTGTTTTTCCGTAAAGGAAGTTTCTTAATATTTTGCAGTGTGTATTCCTTTCTTAGTTAAATCTTTTCAAGTTACAACATTAAGTAACAGGGAAACAAAGTTACAAGTCTAGCGGGCATGGGAATAACATGTTGTGTTATTGTCGGCGACTACCATTAATCTCAGTAGTTGCACTAACGCGATTTGTATAGAGATATAGAGAAAGCCAAATCAAGCTAAATATGATACAACTCGTAAATAAGGCTAACCATTTAGTGTGACATACATCGAACACAATTTTTAGCAAACAAATAATTAGGAAGTAATTTACAGGTGTAGATCCGTGCATGAGATGTAAAATTGCATTAGTTTTTTATTTTGGACGATGAAATGTATCCTGGTTGTCAGAATTTCATTTTGGGGAGAAGTTAATATGTGTGTCTATCTAAAACAACGAACCAAGGAGAAAATCACCTGGGCCTAGTGATCAATGCCCGGAGGAGAAAAAAGAGGAAGTGTGTACTTCGATATTTCTGTTTATACGCTCCCGCGAGCGATTCTGATTGGCTCGGCGGAAGCCTACGTAATGTCTAATTTTGACTACGAAAATAAGCATGACGTGCGGATTTTAATTTCCGCTAATCTCCACAAGATAACTTTGCGGCCTTCTCTCAGAAAAGACCTAAACGTAATAAACATATTCGGATATCAATTTCAGGCAGCATGAACAGATCAGATGATGAATGAGAAGAGATACGACAAAGGGATTGTTGCTTACAGTCTGAAAGAGAGTGCTAAAATATTTGCGAACTACAATGAGAAAATACTATATAGGAATAAACACTCAAAGGGCATCCAAGACAATGGAATTAAAGGAGACACTTACTGGGAAATTTGAGAATATGAATAGAAGAATATGTATTACATAAATAGGGAAAGGCTTTAAGGAAGAATGAATTACTGATATTAAAAAAATACATAAAAACGCGGAAAGAGTATGTTATTATTGACAGTTACATAGCGTAGT
>OZ038487.1:87560717-87595717 GCA_964036315.1 Acanthosepion esculentum
GTCGTTCTTCATTTGTTTTTCGTTTCATACTTTCTTTCTTTCTTTTCGTTCTTTCTCTGTCTTTTTTCTTCCTTTCATTCTTTATTTCCTTCTTTAATTATTTTCTTCTTTCTTTATTTCTTCTTTTTTCATTCTTTCTTTCAATCTTTATTTCTTTCGGCCTACTATCTTTCTATTCTTTCATTCTTTCTTTCGTTTTTTCTGTCTTACTTCATTCTTTCTTTCATCTTTCTTTTATTATTTTTCTCTTTTTTCTTTCTTTAATACCTTAGTTCTTTCTTCCTGCTATTTTTCTTATTTCTGTCGTTCTTTCTTTTTTCTTTCTTTCATTCCTTCGTTTTGTTTGTCTTTCTTCCTTTTTGTATTCTTCATTTCATTCTTTCTATTTCTTTTCCTTTTTCTTTCATTCATTCTCTCTTTCTTTCATTCCTTCTTCTTTCATACTTTGTTTCATTCATTCTTTTTCTTTCTTTCATTCTTTCTTCTGTCTTTCTTCTTTCTTGTATTCTTTCTATTTCTTTCATCTTTCTTTCATTCGTTATTTTTTCTTCTTTATTTCATTCCTTCTTTCTTTTTTCTTTCATTCTTTCTTTCAGTCTTTCCCTCTTCATACTTTCATATTTTCTTTATGCTCTCTTTCTCTCCAGTCTTTCCTTTAATGTTGAGTTCCTTTTTTTAACCTTGCCAGCATCTCATTTAATTAAACTGCTTTTTATGTTCAACCAATCTTTTTTTTTTTCAAATTTATTTTCCTTCGTCTCAACATTTCTTCTGTTCGTATTTCACAGAAACCACCAGCGATCATCACATCTTTTTTCCACCATTTTAACTCCTTTCATCTTCCTTCTCGCCTCGGCTTTCGTTCAACGCCACCTGATCGCTTTTCCCTAGCTTCACACGTACACCATCAAGCAACTCTATCAGAATTCAATATAATCGTGACGCTAATGTTGTAAGCGTCAATATATTACGCAAATCGAATTACCTTAATCATGATATCACACGGCTGTTATTAATATTATTCTTTGCTAACGATCATTCCGAATATTTTTTCTTTTAAAACCGACCGATATGATTCGAAAGAAAGCAAACTCTAGCGAAACAGTAAATACATGAGAAGTCCGCAGACAAACCAAGTTTCACTAATATACAATCGCATCGTATATTTACATTTAAAAAAAGAACAAAGCTATCTGTTTTAAACCACACAGAAAATGTAAACAAGATGTAAAATTTACAGTATTTTCATTTTTCACTTTGTTGTCCTCATCTTCGTTGTCGTATTCACGATGGTTCGGCCGTTGTGCTCTCCTGACTTATTCAGATAATTGGAATTTCGAACGGAACCTTTTATTTCATTCACCAGGGTAGATTGTTCTAGTTCCACGTGCCATTCCTCTTACGAATGCCACAGCTTCAGTTATTTCCCCTCAGTATCTTAACTCTCCTAGTTTTTGTTCACCGCAGCTGTGGCCAGGTATTGAACACACAACACTTTGAGTCAAGTCACTGGATTACTTCCACCATCGCTTTTATCTACTGGGTCTTGTGTCATTGTTGAAATAACGGAAACTGAGATATCTGGAAGAGCTATGACACGTGGTACTAGAACAGTCTTAGGGTCGAAATTCCAGTCATATGACGAAGATCACATCGTAAAACGGCCGAAACATCCTGTATATGACAACAAAGATCAGGACAACAGTTCGAACGTTGTAAATTGTGCTAAATAGTTAAAATACCTCATCTCAAAAATATATATATATATATCAAACAAGTATGTTGACCATCTTATGAGTGATTTTCAACGTTCTGCATACTTGTTTGGTATTAATCTCAGGTTTTGATTACTTTTGGTCAGCATCGTTTTACATTCCTTGTTGTAATTTGAAACGCAAATTAACTTGAGTACAGTTTCAAGGGGCTGTCGCCCAAGGCATTAACTCATCGGAGAAGGTAAATGGTTCAAGTCAGCATAAGTCTATTTAACCCTAAGGCTTCTCAACGAGGAAGTGCCGCGGGAACTTAACAATTATTACCACATGTTCACGTGGAGAGCTATACTTAACTGAGACCTTGGGGGAGGAAATTACAATCGTGACATTGCAATTCAACTACATTATTTTTTTTCATCATTTCATTACAAGCATGGCAACAAAGCTACTAAGACGCAAGATTTTACTGTATATTAGAGAAAGTACAAACACTATCAACAAGAGAGAACAATAACAGAAGAAGAATTAAGAAGGCAAAACAACGGTTGATATTACATTTAAATCTTTGGAGTACAAATTTGACAGGAAATCCAGAAAATATTTCCACAAGAAAGAAGTGTGATAGAGAAAAATGCTAAGAATAAGCTTACGATTATATCTAGCCATTTGAACTCTAACTTGATGAGACCTTGCCACCAATCTTGTCATTTAAGTATCAGACATGATAAAGGCTTGGACGACCATGTCTCTTTTCTTTTATGAATCACTACCCAGAATATTTCCCACGTAGTGGGTTGCCATTTCTTTCTGTGGAAAACTGGTTGCGAAGCAAGGCTATAAGACCCAGTCTGTTCGGCAATTCAACCCATAACTGTATGGGGGAGACATGGATTCATACCCTTCCCAAGATTGTTGGTGCGTAAATTAATGCAACTCGAGTGAAATTGCCTCTGACTCCCAGTAGATATCCATTACATCACAATGCTAATCTAGTACGGGATTTAAATTTATAAAGTCCAGGTACCACAGAGGGAAGTTCACCAGAAAAATTACCAAGAAAGAATACACAGATAAGGCACATGGAAGCTACGTTACGGCGGAGGGAATGTCACTGAATACGAGATGCCCGGTCAGGACCTATAACATTACAGATTCTTCTTTGCATTTTATCAAGAATCTGTAAATATAGAGCAAGACCAACAGATCATATGTGACAACAATAATTATAGCAAGGACGAATGTTTTTCCTCCATCTCAATATTTATTCGGCTCATATTTCACAGAACGCACGACCTGACATCATGTCGCTTTTCTACCATTTTAACTCCTTTCATCTTCCTTCTCGCCTCGACTTTCGTTTAACGCCACCTGACCGCTTTTCCCTGGTATTACACGTACGTACGTCATCAAGCATCTCTGTCAGAATTCAATATAATCGTGACGCTAATGTTGTAAGCGTCAATATATTACGCAAATCGAATTACCTTATAAATATGCAAGATAGATTCTGCCGATAAAAATTGGGAAACAATTTTTCGGAGCAGCAAACCTAGCAATTGATTCAATATAATCTTTCTACTTCATGTCAGCGTAATAACTGTTGTCCGAGAAGGCGCAATGTGTCTGTCATTCTCCTGTAGGTTACCATAAGATGATTAAAAGAGAACAGTCTTATTATGGAGACGTCAAAATTAACAAGACATTCCTTGCCCCATTTAACAACAGATTATAGGTCATTTATGAGATCAGCTGCAAATTTGGTCTTATCAAAAGAAAGGTCAGTCAGCTATGTGCTATACATGATACACGCTTAGTCGATCATGTATGTTTCGATACATGACTGACGAGGCATTTTTCCTGCAGTAGGTTGCCATTTCTTTCTACGGTAGACCAGTTGCCATCGAAGGCTATAGAAGCTGGTCTGTCCTACTACTTATCCATAGCTGGAGGAAGAGGATTCATACCTTTCTCAAGGATATTACCACGTAAGTGAATGCAATGGATTCGACAGAAATTCGAACTCGGCTCTCCGATTCCTCAATACGAGTCGCTATCCATTACTCCACTGTGCCTCAACAGATCAGACTTACTATCAGGACAAGAGTAAATAGTTTTACGATATCATAGATATCTATTGAGAATTGATGACATCAGGAAGAGTCGTTTATGAAAGTTAGTAATAACGTAGGTACAAGTATAGAACCCTGGCGAATACCTGCATTAAGGCAAAAAAATCAAGAAAATAGCTAACATTCATTTGCAATTTGATAATACAAATGGTATAGGTTATTAGGTATTTATATGGCTGACATTGCCATTTATTCCTGTGTCAGTGACAAATCACCAGTCTGATCTGACAACGTAAAGCTGGCAGCTGTTCTGGAAAAGGACCTACAATCTGTGGTTAACTGGAGCAAAAATGGCTTGTCAATCTGAACGTCTCCAAAACAAAACTACTTTCATTTAACCACCAAACAGAGACTTTTCTGTCTGGCATCAGCATGTCTGGCGCTAGACTCTAGGAAAGCTACACTGCGCCTTCTTTGCCTCACTTTTTCCACTGACTTGAACTGGAGCGACTATATAGAATCAATAACTGCATCTTTTGTAAGGAAAGTTGTGTCACTGTGTCTTGTCAGAATTTTTTTCTTGTCAGAATCCATCTGGCACATTTACAAATCTGACATTCGCCGTGCATGGAATAATGCTGCCATATCTGGTCTGGTGCTTATGCTATTAAACTTGAGGTTATTGACAAAATACAAAGAGGGATCTGTAACGTATTTGATCCTGACCACTACTTCTACTTCAATAGTTTATTTTCTAGCACCTCCCATTTGTGGACGGTATTGATCTAATGCGTGAATTGTGTCGATCAACTAAATTGTGTATGTCTGGAGAAGATTTAAAAAAAAACCCTCTGATTTCAGACCCAATAGGGTTTGAAATCAGGAGGACAACAAGGAAGAACGGAGATTCCTATTCTATGAAATAATTTTATAGAATACTCGTTTCGTTTATGTAAGTACAGATATGAGAAAATTTATATTGAATATTTGAATATAATTTTTCTCATTCCCAAAAATCCATTGAGTAAAAACAGCACTCACTTGGTGCCGAGACTGAAACCACAATCTGTAATTGCAAAGGGAATCTTTATGTTACCTACTATGAATCTATCTGGAAAATTCTGAATGTGGAAATAATTAATTTTTAACAGTTCAAATACATTCATAATTGGATCAGTTTTAACGAATGAAATGTAGGAGTTACAGAAATTGAACACAAGATAGGTTGTGGTATGGATCATAAGAAATATCCGCTTCCGCAGAATAAAATAAAACATTCTTTCTGCCCATCTTGCTGAAGTGCAAGTTTTGAATTTGTGCCGCATGCAAGAGCTATATCTCTGAAGAAAATCCATTGAAAATGGGTACAATACATACAACATTTAAGCCCTTATAACCTTAAATCTTCTACTGAAGAAAACATTAGAATTATTGTAAGTTTGGACAAAATAATCTGAAAATAATCATACCGAATGTGCGAAAGAACTTATTTTATGTATATACTAGCAGAAATACTCGACGTTGCCTGAGCTTGGAAGAAGCCACCAAAATTGTACTATGCTTTTGAAAGATATTGAACATATAATAATAAATAACTGTTAACATTCATGTAAGTGATACAGCTATATCTGTCCAGGTAACGCAATAGAATGGACTGTCAGTTTTCATATAGAACAAGAAGGTGCTTCCTCCAAGCCAATATCATCATGGTTGCATTATAAACTTCTGGTATTTGATCCCTATATTTTGGTCTATAAATATAACTAAATAAAAGATTGAGGAAAACTATAAACATATGCAAGTAACCATATTTATTTAATCATTACAAAAACATCAATAATAAAAAAAATATACAATTATAGTAATGTTTATTTTCAGTCTAATATATCCAGTTGCATGATTGCTGCATTCCGTCATGTAATCATTCTGAGTCTACTCCCCCTTGTAGACATTCAGGTTGTCTGGAAGCTGCATTCCTTTGAGCATCTAGTGTATACATGTTACGTCTCATTTCAATTTCATCTTGAGTTTCAGATTGTCTTGCTGATGCAGTCTGTTGAGCATCTAATGTACAGCCTTTATCAGCTAATTCTTGATTTTCAGACTGTCTTGATTTTGCATTCCGTCGAGTATTCATTCTGAGTTTCTTCCCCTTTACTTATGGATATTCAGATTGTCTGACAGCTTTATTCCGTCGAGTATTAATTCTGTGTCTCCTCCGACTTACTTTTGGACTTTCAGATTGTCTGGGAGCAGCAGTCCACTGAGTATTCATGATACGCCTGATTTAAGTTTCTTCTTGAGTCTCAGATTGTCTTGCTGATGCAGTCCGTTGAGCATCTAATGTACATCCTTTATCAGCTATTTCTTGATTTTCAGACTGTCTTCATGCTGCATTCCGTTGGGTCTTCTGTCATATTCTTCTTGAATCTCAGGCCGCAGTCAGTTGTGCATCTAATATTAGTATTTTGGGAGTTGGTTTCAAAATATATCAAGGTGACTAAATCATGGCCCTATGACAAAAAAACCGTGATAATAGAGGTTCAAATACTCAAGATATAGGCTCCCAAAATTGTCAATATACGTGTGGGTGGTAGTTATAATTAAGGTGTAATGATATTATTGAAATTGGCTGATAGTTTGGGAATAGCCATCATTTTGTTGTGGAATAGGCATCATTTCTGTTCATTTACCTAAGTTTAAATTTCATTTGAATTGAAGGGAAAAAATTGAGGGGGACCTCCTTTGCTCAAAATAATATACACTTATACATAGCACATTACATCCACTCTCATGCCGGAAATATATGTTCCACGTTTCATTTTGAATCCATGGGTATATTGATTTTAAAAGGATGGGGGTTCTGCACCATCTCTCCCGTAAAAAAAATAAATCAAACATTGCTCATTATACTCCCTTTTATGTCTACGGTCAGTTCCTCATAGAATAATACAACTAGCGCTAGAGTTCTTTTACATTCCGCAGATAGACAGGGATTGCCTGGGTAAGAATTTCAATCAGTTCATACTGCGTTTGTCAACGGTGAAGTACACCACAATGTATGTGGTGTTGCATAGGGGAATTGGTATGGTATGTGCCATCTCTCCAGTGCTGTTTTTAATGGTGATAGAGGTGACTCTGAGAGGTCTGAAGTCAGAGTGCCGCTTTCTGCAGAATGAGGTCAAAACACGGATATTTATGGATGACAAATCTAATTAAAAAAGATAGCAAAGTAGAACAGTTAATTCTGGAGAGACTTTCAGATTTGTTACAGTGGCGTCAGATGGCCTTCAAACCAAGGAAGAGAAGACTACTGTCTATGAAGTGTTTTCCATCACAGTTGAAACGATGCCAACAGTGCGGGAGCAAAGTGTGAAGAGCCTTGTGAGGTAGGAAATCAAAATGTAGATACCAGACTTTAAATTTCCTTCCTGGGAAATTTAAAGTCTGATATCTACATTTTGGTTTGATGCCGAGACTAATGTGGCCACTAACTATATATGAAGTGGTACTGTCACGAGTTGAGATAATTGAAGGGAAAATCAGTAAATGCTTACGGAAATGACTTGGTGTTGCAAGTATTTTGTCGCCAGTCAATTTGTATGGCAGATTGCGGTGAGCTGGTTGGATACCTGTTACCACTTTGGTAGAGGAGTACAAGAGGGCAAGGGGAGATTCTAGTCCATGGTGTGTGAATCTAAAGATGCTGTAATCCGGGATCATTTGGACATAACTCGGTTCAGGAGGTTGTGGCAGCAGCTTCAATAAGTTCTAATATACCCTCGTCGGACCTGAAAATGATTGCCTTCCTGAAGCAAGGTGTGACTGACACATACAGAATAGAAGGTCGGAAAGCTCACGGAAGTGGACAGTGTTGGTTGATGCTACACTGCCAGGGAAGGTTACTGTGTCTGAACTGAGGCCGGATCTAGTGTTTATGGATAGCGAGAGGAAAAATCTGTTGCTGTTGCTTCTGATTGAAGAGGCTCATGAAAGAAAGATGTTTCAGTATGAGGAACTGTCCATTTAAATTTGCACCCTGCTGTCGTTTGAGGTTGGCTGCAGAATATATCTTGTTGCTTCCTTAAAGAGCTTCCTCGAGTGGGCTGGTATACAGAAGCCGAATAAGGTGATAAAGACCTGTGCCGAGAAAGTGGTGCATGGATTACCCGGTTATTCGTATCAAGTCGCATCCAGCGAACAACAAAGCTGTTGCAACGTAATATCATCCAGCTGTTGTAAGCCCACCGTGTGGATAGGTATTGAGCTTAATGGGACGAAACTTTTGAAGCACGGCGCCCTGCTGAAGATTGCAGCTGGTCTGGAGCACTTGACGTGCACACACACACACACACACACACACACACACACACACACACACACACACATATATATATACACACATATATATATATATATATATATATATATATATATATATATATATATATATATATTTAAAGACATTTATAATATGTTTAACGTTCTTTATATAGATACAAGTATTTAAGCAAATGCTCTCTTTTATAATAAACAGTATTAAATAACATTTACCGGCCTGAATGTCCGAGAAACTTTCATAGAAAATTTTCGTTCTCCGACAGGAATCGAACCTGTATCCTATACGGAACCATCATTTCGCGTGATGTGCCTTAAACGGCCACAGAGAAGCTTCTGGTTAGCAAGGTCGATTTTACTATCTTTAAACTTAAATCTTCCATGAATCTCTTCTTTTCATATCTGCTCTAGCGTATCAAATGTAAACAAATGACGTCATATATTTTTGAATTGGACATAGTCCGACAATTTATTTAAAGACATTTATAATATGTTTAACGTTCTTTTTATAGATACAAGTATTTAAGCAAACGGTTAAGGCACATCATGCGAAATGATGGTTCCGTATAGGATACAGGTTCGATTCCTGTCGGAGAACGAAAATTTTCTATGAAAATTTCTCGGGCATTCAGGCCGGTAAATACTGTTTATTATAAAACAGAGCATTTGCTTAAATACTTGTATCTATAAAAAGAACGTTAAACATATTATAAATATCTTTAAATAAATTGTCAGACTATGTCCAATTCAAATATATATATATATATATATATATATATATATATATATATAACATTCTTCTGCTGGAGGTGTTAAGGGGTAAATCGTTAATCCAAGAAAATTTTGGCCGACTACTTGCACACAAAAGACAATGGTCAAACATCGGAAAACATAAGGATAATTAATTCATTTTATTAATATGTGGAAATAATCACTCTTTTCCTGATGAATGTCGCGATCCCGGAAACACGTGTAGCAAAAATATGGAAAATAAAGTTTAAAATATATTTAAACAATCCACATTATAAGCAAAAACATTTGCTGTTTCTCTCTTCTCTTTAATATATATATATATATATATATATATATATTGTACATTTCAGTGTGCCAAGAAAATGTCCAGGGAGCTAGTTCGCCGGTAATATGAAATATTTGTAAGACATCGTGATAGCTATTAGTGTTACATGTGGTTAGTTAACTCTTTGAAAAACAAATATCTCCAAAAATTGGAAATCAAATTAAGGAACCCACGCAGCATAAACAAGAGAGGCTTGTTTTCATCTGTTAGAAAGCGCCTTCCTACCTACGAATCCACTGAATTTATTGATCTAATAACCGAACTGTATCCATCCACAAAATATTACTTGTCTGGTGAGGACCCTTGTACGGAAACATTTCTAAACACAATAAAAGTTGTACAAGGAGGAATTAAGAGCCCCAAACTATTTAATATTTTCCTAGACTATGCCCTGCGCATTTACAAGTGTAAATGTAAAGAGATGAGCATGGATCTTTTAACTAATGCATACCACATCCCAGACGAATCTACCAATAGAACATGCTTTTCCTCCTGAGCCCAATATACTGTTAATGAGGGCGGGGTAGCTATTCTCAGGACATAGGTATTCATAGTTGAGATAAGCATGATCTTGAACATCAATATTATCTGAAAGTACTCTCAGAAAAGTGACTGAAGATAATGCTTTCTAAAACAGAAATTATGATCTTGAATTGGAATAAAAACAGTAATTTCACCTACACTGAATCTATTATAAAAATCATCGTTTCAAATTAGCAAATTCTAAACACTTTAAATGCATGTGTGTATGAACTTGTTATAACGAAATTTGTTTAAGAGATAAGGAAATTAAACGAAGAATAGGTTATTTTATACAAACGACAATTTGTCGTAAAACCAAAGCTTTAACTTGGAAACTAGTCATGATCTTAAATATCCTCGACAGATCTAGACTTACATATGAATGTCATGAATCGCACCGAACCCCTTCAGAAATGTGCAATAATATCAGCTGCATTCATCTGCTTTCTTTGATCAAGCATGTGCGAGTAAGCTCTTTGGGTTTTGGTGAAGATGACATATCTTCGAACCTTGTGAACTGACACTGCAGTATCATGAACAAAGAACTATACCAGATAACGCAAACCACATTACTTGAAGACTTTCAACAGCAGCAACAACTAAAATACATATCGCATGTATCTCGAAAAGGGAATAATGGCATAATAAATATGATGACATTCCATTTTGAGTAAAAGATTAGAAAGGAACCCCTCCCACCAATACTTGAAAGAGTGACAATAGATACTGGTCATTACAAACCATTTTACCTGAAAAGATTATTTGAAAAGAAAGATTCTATGAATTTCAATTGAAATTATTAGTGTCTGCTCGATCAGTGAATGCCTAATTTGTCTTTGTATGGAAATGGCTAATACAATGTGAGACAGAACAACAACGGACATACGCCCGACATCTCTCTCGGGTAATGGTAACGCATTATCGAGATGAAAACACCATCGGCACTAACATCGTACAATTATGTGGGGTATTTTTGGAACGTATATGTTTCAGATATTTCTGTCTTATCCTGCGCTGCCGTTACCATTTCGTTATAGATTGAAGTGATATAAATCCGTGTATTATCAATGCCTTTAGTAGTTATACTTATACTGTTCGCATCCATATACATCTTTATTAGTTAGTAGCTTAGAAGCTGCTAACTTTGCAGATTTTAAGACTCGGACCCAAACTAAAGTGGCCCCAATCCAGTTTAGACAACAGTAATGATAAGTTTGGAGAAATATCTTTGAATTCCTCATTTCATTCAATTGAATTTCAAAACCTCCTTTTAACTCTGATTCGGGCTATAAGTCCAATTCCGACTAAAAGACCGATTTGGACCGAAAGTTCGATCTAGGGCGAAAATTGAGTTCTTCAAATCACATACAACGTGGAACTTCAGTTGAATTTAGTTCTTCAAATCACAAACTCCGTGAAACTTCAAAACATCAGACCAGGAACACTTGCACATTAATTCCGATGCATAGATATTTTGAAAAAATAAAGTAGATTTCCTCAATTCACAAAAGTTTGGAGATATTTTAAACTGAACTTAAAATAAAAAATAAGTTCAGAAATTTTTTTGTTACTTTAAACTCAAAATAAATTAAAATATTTTAAAATCACTAATTTTTTCAGTTTTTAAAATTTGAATTTTTAACTCTTCCCTCCTCATCCGGACATAAATTCTATTGTTGTAATTTTAAGCACCATTTGAAGGGCAAACATTGAATCCCGAGATAATCCTGATTCCAAAAAGTTATAATATGTCTATATAGAGCATGTCTGCCTTGAGTTAGAAGAGTCTCAGACACACAGATGGACAGACAGAATTTGCCGTTTATTTATTTAGATTTTCAAAATACAGATAGTGATTAGCCTGTAATTAACCAAATTTGCTAATTGCTTCATTCAAAGAAAAAATTGTACTAACATCTGCACTTTTCTCTCTTTATATCTAATGAAAAGTTAAACATGAATAAATATATATTTTATAGTTCATATTTTATTGAAGCATCGGGACGTAATAGTCAGCCCAGTCAGTACACAAGGAAGCAGATATCGGCCAAAGAGGAACAATTCATTCATACTTTTAATTTACTTCTAAATTTGGTCGATGATTTCATTGGTAACATATTTCGATTTGTAAAACTCTTCATTTATAAAGGACAAGATGCACTCACCTTGATTTAACGATGGAATCTGATTTCAGTGATCTGATAAACTGGAATTTTTTTTTGCAATACGCTGAAGTTTATTGAAATCTTCACAATATTTAGTATTGTTGAAGTTATCGCTAACATTTTTGTCGAGGTTTTCCAACTCGGGGCTTCATTCAGTTTCCCAAATCAATCGATGAAATTTGAAAATGGAGATGATTTGTTTGGAAATATTATATATTGGTAAAACCCTGCTTTGCGTTTTAATAATTCCTTTAATTTAATTATATAGGACTTCATGGTAAACAATATTTTTAAGAATATTTATTTTTTCCTTTTTCATTTTTTACAGAAGAATACATTCTTAGGATTCCTTACTCTTGAGCACGCGATATACAATTGGCCATGCTGAAATATTTCTTTCCGGAGCCAAATTCAAACTTTTTGAAATGTTTGTCCTTGTGATTTGTTATAGTTCTCGCAAACGCAGGACGAACTGAAAACTGGGTTATTGAACATATAAAACATAGAAAATATAATGCAACAAGCAATATTGCATTTTTATTAAAAAAGTATTTGTTATTTTACTCATTAGGTTCTTTTAAAAAAGCGAGATTATTTTGTATAATAAAATATAACGTTTCCAAAATAATGAACATTTATTGTACTAACCTAATTACCCTAATAAAACCAACTGTACTTTGTACCCCCTTAACTGTTTGCACGTCTCCCCAAAATTTGTTTTCAATCGGACAATGTATGTCTATTTTATATTATGTGAAGAACGGACGGATTAACAGAAGTTAACATAATTTTATATATAGATAGATGAAATATTTTACAGCTAAAAGCACATATTGTGCTCATTGGTTAATATAATTATTGTTATGAATGATCAAGAGTGGTCTCCCCTTGTTTGTCAACTCTCCTCTTTGAGAAAGCTATTTCTGTTTACTGGCCGTATAAAAGGACACTATACTCGAACCGTGTATTTTCAGTTGAATAAAGCTTTCTTAAAGCCACCGCCTGCGTAGTTTTGTCATTACAATCATATTCATTTCGTTTCAATAATTCAAAATAGATCTGATTATTTTTATCTATTGTTCTGCTACTTCTTTGTATTTACGCACGTTACCATTTTGATTATCATAGATTATAATTTCAAGTATAAATATTCATTAATTTCTTTTGGATGTACTCGCTTTATTTTTCTTACAATTAATTTCTTTTATTTTTCTATATCCAGTCATCAAATTGACATTTTGATGAGTTTTTTCTGTATAAAAATTTTATTGATTATTTTCAGAGGTATTTATTTTAAAATTTTATTAACTGCAACTCATTTACAAATTAACCAAGGGGTTTTGAAATAGCGATATTTCCATGGCAAATCCTGAGTTTTTTTCTATTTTTCTGATCATACTCTTATAGTGATTTTCTAAGTCCGGCTTAGATGGGGCACAAATCCGAAATTATGGGACGCCCAGTGAGGATCGAACTCACTACTTGGTCGTAATTTATCTAGCAAGAAAACAATTACACCACGCTGAGGTGCCCAATAATATTATTTCTAAGCATAGCTGAGATGTGGCAGTAGGTCGAAAGTATGGGGAACCTAGTGAAGATCGAGACAAACTTGCTAACCATTACACCACACCGAGGTGACCTGATCATACTCTTATAAACCTTGTTTCGCATATCGTATCATACATACATTTTTTGGGATATCGTGTGTCATTATTTTTCCATTTTTATTATTTAAATAAATCCACATGTCATTTTCCATTATTATTTATCGGATTTCTGTATTTGACCACGTCAAAAACAAAACATTATATATATATATATATATATATATATATATATATATATATATATATATATATATATATATATATATATATATATATAAAATTAAGCGAATCCTTTCCGGATTGAATGTACCTGATGTCACAGCTGTAGATATGTTGAGAAATGGTAATTGATTACATATTTATCGTCTGTTTTGTGCTTGTCGATGGAGATTGAGTTACATTGGCATCAGCAGAACTTTACTCAATATACTTAGCCTTCATCATCATTGAGGTCTTGCGAGGTCAATTCTAAGTTATCTAATGTGAATTCAATTGTTTTACAGTTCCAATACATTAACTATTATCCACACCACAACAACCTCCATACTGACAAATTTGTTCCTGGGATTGAGCGAAGTTCTGGTATCTTTAAAATTGTTCCGTTATTAACCAGTCGTTTGATTGCGCTATATATCTATTGGGATGGGAACAAACCTTGTTTTCGAAAATCAGCTTCGATCTCACTTGGATCTAAATAGACGTGATGATTTTATTATTATTATTATTATTATTATTATTATTTGTAGAATGCAGGCGGCATTTATTTACGTCTTTCAAGCGAGGCCGTTTGCATGTCATAAATTATTAGCGTTCGCCCTCTGTCGTGTCGAGGTTTGCATTCATGTCAAGCCATCTTGATTAATTTACATTTGATGTGCATCAGATTTGTGTATATATTAGCCGCATGTCAGCTATTACAATTTGATGTCTTATTCTTTTTTAATCATTTCCCCCCAAGCAAGGCAATGATAAACCAGCCGTTACTGGAAGTGAAAGAATATGAGACCACTTCAGTATGGAGAAAAGACAATAAAAGAAGAGGAATCAAGAAGACATATTGTGACGAGTGACGTTACATTTACATTTTTGAAGATCGTAGTTGGCAGGGAATCAAAAAACCAGAAGAGAAGTGCGCGAAAAGAATCTATCAGAAGAGAACTTGCCGTTACATCTAGCTGCTCCAACAGACAAACGGTGAAATATAGTTGATTATCAAATAATACGTTTAATTTAATTGGGCCGATGTACGAGAGAGAGAGGAGAGATCATTAGAACAACTACAATGGATTTATTTATAGAATCGACTGAGGAAAAAACACATCGTGGCCGTTGAAAATGACTGATGTCGAGATGCCAGCTCAGGGCCGATAACATTACATACATTTTTGTGTAATTTTCGTGGTATCTCTGGATATTTTCAAGAAGCTCCAAACTAGATATGGCGTCAATATTCAATGCAAGGGCAAATTGCAGATTTATACATGTGCAAATATGGATTCTGTGGAAAAGAACTGTCTGGCACGACACAGTGAATCATGTTTCATAAAAGCAGACCTGACAATTGAATCACTCCACTTCTTGTCATTGGAAATTTCGAAACCAAGGTGCAATGATTGGGTCTCCTGAGGGTTAGCATATGCCATGTTAATGAAAGGCAACAATGGTTCTCCATGATGATCAAAATGTCGTAGATTCGTTTTACGCGCTATTTCCTGTTGCAGGTCATTTTCGGGAGAAACTGCTAGTTTTAATGTGTCGGGCCAGTCAGACTTACTCTTAAGAACGGAAATAATTATTTGCCTCATCTGCGTAAATATTTAATTGGAAAGTCCAGAATGTCATTTATGAAGATAAGAAACATCCACGGATAGTGTCACATCATTAACGTGAAAGAATAAATCAACACCATGATATTTCACGGATTGGTAAGAACAGTTGGACTCTTGGAGGCAGCAGAAAACAAGAGCTTTTCAAGCGCCTTCCAGATAACTAAAGCCAACACCCGAGCCTAAGTGTTCTTATATCAAGATTGATAGACAAATGCAGTAATAACCGTTAACACTAGTTAGTAACTATACATACATATATATATATATATATATATATATATATATATATATATATATATATATATATATATATATATATATATGTGTGTGTGTGTGTGTGTGTGTGTGTGTGTGTGTGCGTGTGTGTGTGTGTGGAGAGAGAGAAATGAGAGTGAGAAGTTTGTGAATTTTAATCCATCCGAAATGAAACTGCTGTCATTTACTCAATATAGAGAAACGTCCCTGATGTCTATCAGTATCGTTGATGCTCAACTCCACGAGGCCGCCTCATTCCGCCACCTTGGTCTCATGTTCTGCACTTACATGTGATGGAATAGCTACATTGGATGAATTACTGCATCTACCGCAATGACATGTATTTCTCCGTGTGGCGCCAAAATGTTTTTTTCTCGTCCGAGTCTATCCTTCACATCTAGAAATCTACCATCGTCCACCATAGTTTCACATCATTAATGTGAAAGGATTAATCAACACCATATCATTTCACGGTATGATACGAACAGTTGGACTGTCGGAGACAGCATAGAACATGAGAATTCAAACACCTTTTAGATATCTAAGGCCAAAATCCGAGCATAGGTTTTCTTATATCAATACAGTAATAACCGTTAACACTAGTTAGAAACTATATATATATATATATATATATATATATATATATATATATATATATATATATATATATATATATGTATATATATATATATATATGAGTGTGTGTATATGTGTGGCTGTGTGTGTGTGTGTGTAGAGAGAGAGAGAAAGAGAGAGAGAAAAAGTTGTGAATTTTAATGCTTCCAAAACTCCTGTCATTTACTCACTATAGAGAAAAGTCCCTGCCTTCTATCAGTATGTTTGATGCTCAACTCCACGAGAACTCCTCGTTGCGCCTTCTTGGTCTCATGTTCTGCATTCACCTGTCGTAGAATAGCTACATTTGACCAATTGCTGCATCTATCGCAAGGACATTTGTTTCTCCGTGTCGCGCCAAAATGTTTTTCTCGTCCAAGTCCATGCTTCACATCTACAAATCTACCATTTGTCCATGCATGGAATTCTGTTGCTATATATGGTCTAGTTCCACCGTTGTTCATTCCTAATTTCACGACAAAACATGTGATCGGTTTTTCACTTGAGTTCTCGTCACCAGTTAATTTCTCATCGGCTTCCCTCTGTCTTTTCTAAAAAATATTTTCATGACATCTGTTCTGACGAGCTATTTTTACTTGTACGCCGACTGCATGAATTAAAGCGTGCTACTAGATTGGCATATCGGTCCCACCATTTTACATTCGAAACGGTTAAATATAACAGCCTCTTCTACTACAACAGCTTCTTCTCTCGTACTTCCAAATATTGAGACTCCCTTCCTCTTACTTGGTTCCCTTATAACAATAATCTTCAAAAAACTTAAATGTTATGTCAGTCGTCATCTTCTATTGACTTGATCCCCGTTCTTCTTTTTATTGTCCTCCGTTCTACCGTTTATCCTTTCCTCAACCCGCACTATACCCAGTCTTTTCCATTAATTACATTTTACGTAGCCCCTTGCGTACTAGTGATAGTCCCGTCTTATTTTCTTGTTTGAGCCCATCTTTCATATCTACAAATATAACATTCGTCCATGCATGGAATACTGTTGCCATATATGGTCTGGTGCCACCGTTGTTCATCTCGTGGTTCTCGAAAAAATCCAAAGACAGATATGCAATATGATAAATAGACCTGATGATTTTATCATTATTATTATTATTATTATTATTATTAATAATAATAATAATAATAATAATAATAATTG
The DNA here is from genome assembly GCA_964036315.1 of Acanthosepion esculentum. Taxonomy (NCBI): domain Eukaryota; kingdom Metazoa; phylum Mollusca; class Cephalopoda; order Sepiida; family Sepiidae; genus Acanthosepion; species Acanthosepion esculentum. The sequence continues at coordinate 87,578,082 of OZ038487.1, forward strand.
CTTCAAAAAATCGGTGCTTTATTTTGTTTTGATGGTATTCGTCCTGTTGTATTTTTGAAGACAGACTCCCAAGAATAACGGATGCAAATCTAATCTCTATAAAACTATAATCTATTTTTTGCTTAATTAAGAGCCTCTGTCTATATTTCTGAGATGAGATCTTATGTCCTCAAAGACACATGGCACAGTGGATAAAATCATTGATTAGATCCAGTGACAGGACCCAAAGAGTGTGAGTTCAATAACTGGTTAAGGCGGTGGAGAACTTTGAGAATGGAAATTAACAGGAGATAACTGATTACTGACATCTATTAGACATGGCACATGGAACTAGAATAGTCTACCCCAGTGAGCGAAATAAAAGGTTCAGTTCGCCATTCCAACCACCTGAAGAAGGTCGGAGCGTACAACGGCCGAAACGTTGTGATAAATATGGCAACAAAGATGAGGACAATAGTCCGAACAATGTAAATAGTGTAAATTTGGAGTCTTACAAGAAATTTTGCCTTGTATCGGAAGCTAATCTTTACTAAAAGCGTCGTAGTCTACAAGTAGTTAAATCCATAATACTGTAATCTTCTTTTGATATATATACCTTATCCCCCAAGAAGATTAAAACATTATGATAAATATGGCAAGAAAGATGAGGACAATAGTCCGAATAATGTAAATAGTGTATTTAAGAGTCGTATAATATTGAATATGTTACTTGCTAATGCACATCATAGATTAAAAAAAAAAAAGTATAACAAAAGAAAATGATCAGCAAGTAAACTAATTAGTAATAATACAATTCAGCTTTTCTTTGTTTACGATTTTCAAGTTTCATCGGCTTACGGCGTTGAAACAATGAGTTCTGTACGATCACCGAAATTATGTAACGTCGAGGTTTGTTAGTACCTTCATCGATGAGCGCTTCGGAGTTCCACGTGTTGTAAGCTTGGATGTGTTTGCGGTTTAATGTATAATGGCTCGGAATTTTTAATCAGAGAGCTGAGTTCTAATTTCAATTATATTCTCTTAAACGAAATTACGCTCGATAAAGTTCTGAATCCACCTCTTCTCCCTCCAGCTATTTGTTAATCAGTAAGATTTGTACCCAGTACGGGGGAGAGAATTCCCGAGGTCAGGCACTCGGATTATTTTGAGGCCCCTGGTTGAAAAAAAGAGATGTTGGGAGAAACAAACTCAATCTAGCGTGTCTTACAAGACTTTTGCAAAGTGTGTCATATGTGGCCACCCTTGCGAACGGGTGGGATTTGGTACGAGAATTTGACTTCGAGGAACACATCGCGCATTTGGCTTCACTGAAAGTTCGAAAAATGCACTTTTAAGCTGATTCGGAACTGGTTTTAGCCTTCGAATTTTTCTTTTCCAGTAAGATACTGATTCGTGATTTTGCTCTCTACTTTTTTGTAAAGAAGTCCACACTAAACCTATAAAGGTATTTTCTTGAGCCCCATCGTGTTTCTAGGCACAACACATTTGTGCCGACTGTCTCCGTTCATGCCGCCTTTGCTTGAATTAATAAATCATAAATATATAATATATATATTTTAATATATTTTCTCTCTATAAATAACCTACATATGTTTGATAAGTCGCAAAAATGAATGATTTAATGTGTCAAGTTTGATGCATTTTTAAATAGAGTTTTGGTTTGAAATGAAACTTCAAGTTTCAGGTCGAGTATATACGAGGGTCATTCAATAAATAAGTAGAAATTTTCAGTATAAGGACTTCTAATTCAGACAGAAGCTTACTCTTTTTTATTTATTTTTTTGTTTTACTTCTTTTTCACATGGATTTAATTTCTTTTGCAGATTAAAAATAACTTTGAGAGTTTTAGCGATTAACATAGATGGCCCACCAAGAAGCATGCTCCAGGACTGAACAGCGGTCAGTTATCAAGTTTTTGGTTGCTGAAGGGTGAAAACCAGTTGAAATTCATAGGAGAATGTCAACTGTGTATGGTGCCACATGTTTAAGCCAAAAAATATCTACAAGTGGGCTAAATTGTTTAAAGAAGGACGGAGCAGTGTTGAGGATGAAGACATGCCTGGGAGGCTAACAGAAGTGAGGTCTCCTGAGGTGATCGTATCAGTCAATGACCTCATTCAATCTGACAGAAGGGTGATAGTGGATGACATTGAAAGGACTTTGAAAGACATAAAGAACAAACGCTGGGTTCATCAGTCAGAAGGAGTCACCTTGCATCATGACAACGCAAGGCCTCACACAGCAGCCCAAACGGTGCAGACCATCAACGAGTTGGGCTGAGAACTGCTCCCTCATCCCCCTTACAGCCCAGGCCTTGCCCCTTCAGACTTTCACCTGTTTGGTCCCCTGAAAGCTTTCACGAGAGGAACGAAGTTTAAAAGTGACGATGAAGTCAAAAGTGTTGTGAGCGACTGGCTGAGACATCAGTCCAATGATTTTTACGCTGATGGAATACGGAAGCTTTTGCACAGATGGGAAAAGTGTGTGACAGTGCTGGGAGATTACGTTGAAAAAAAAAAAAAGAGTAAGCTTCTATTTGTATTAGAAGTCCTTATACCGAAAAATTCCCCTTTTTTATTGAATGACCCTCGTATTTTTTTCTTTGATTAGACAGATTATTTTTGTGTTGCTCTCTTTTAGTCTTTGTATTTTTTTTCAGCAAAATACTGATTCGTGATTTTGCTCTTGACTTTTTGTAAAAAAGTCCCCACTAAACCCTCAATTTATTTTCTTGAGACCCTTGGGGTTTTGAGGCTTGGTATATTTGTGCCGGCTGTCCCCACTCTCACCGCCTCTGCTTGAATCAGTAAATCATTATTTTCTCCCCCCTCAAAAAATTACTTACAATCTAAAAATATTTATTTTTATATATTATATATTTATTATATATTTTTCTGTCTTTAAATAACCTGCAAATGTTTGATAAGTCGCAAATAATGAATGACATAATGAATCAAGTTTGATGTTGTTTTTTTTTTAAATAGGGTTTTTGGTTTGAAATGAAACTTGGTCGAGTATATCATTTTTTTCTTTGATCAGACAGCATATTTTTGTGTCGCTCTCTTTTTCTGATGGTTGAACCGAAATCGTTTGCACAATTTTCACCGTATGAAATTGCCTAATCTGTGTTGCCGATTCTCGTTCTCAGTTTGCGCTAGCCTACTGAATTTGTGAAATAGACGTTCCAGTAAAGGCTCTAAATCAGATCGTCACCTCAGCGATAACGCAATAAACGATATCATTGATGCTTCAATAGAGTTCCCTGTTTCATTTGTTGGAACATGTGGAACGTCACGTTTCACAGTTAAAATACTTTGTCAACGAAAGGAATTAGAATTTCAACAGCAAATAACAATGATGAATTTCATCACGATATCCACGAAAATTGCCGCGCTTTTATTTTTTCTTTGGTTTTCTTAAAGGTATTATTTTGCAGGTCCACTACAAAGAATCAGCCAGCATAAAAAAAATTCAAACATTTTCTCATTTCAACCCACAGTGTCACTTCTGTTTAGGTATTGATACAGTGTGGGAATTTTGCAATCTCACTCTTGCAGTTAAAACTATTCTTCATCCTTTTTTTTAACAACTTTCAATACTCCTTCATCACACAACATGTGATCATCAGAAATGAACACCTCGATGAATAGAGTCATATAGTTTACGATCAAAAGTAGCGTAAGTTTTCTGCTTTCCAAGTTCATAATATAAGTAACTTTGGATAAAAATCCTACGGAATGTCAAATATATAAAATAATCTAAAAATTGTAATTCAATCATTTAAATTTACACACACACCACACCACACCACACCACACCACACCACATCACATCACATCGAAACACGACTTCCCGTTACGATCGCCTAAGTTAAGCAACGTCGAAACTAGTCCATAACTAGATGGGTGACCACGTGAGCATACCAGGTTCTGTAAGCTTAGATGTTCTGGTGGTATAAACGTTTATCGGTGGGTCGAGTTACAATTCCCATTGATTTCGTTTTAATCACTTAAGCGCAAATACCATTGGAAACGGTATGACACTACCTCGTCTCCCCTAGTTATGGGTTAATTAGTGAAACTAGTATTACTAAAATATTATTACCAGCCCTAAAATAATTCTTTAAAACTGAAAACATTTTATGACATTAAATATCCTTCGAAGGGTTGATGAGCCGTAAAAAATGAATCAATCAATAAAACACACAGAGCGGCATACACACACACACACATATATATATATATATATATATATATATATATATATATATTTGTCATCCACAGACAGACTGTTTCGCTGTTTCACAGCTCATCAGTGTGGCTAGACGTCCGGTTGCCTCTAGCTAGGATCGAAACCCGACTGAATTTGCGTCAGTCGGAACTTCTCCCACTAAGCCATCGGCTTACGGCAGGGATGAAGGGGAATTTTAGCGTGTTTATTTTTAGATTTAGATAAACACACAGTGACTGACAGTGACTCAATTCTGCCGAAGAGTCGTGCAAAATTAGCTTAAATAGTCACTGTTTACAAACTTACACCTCAAGCCAAAGAGCTCAAATATAATTTAAATAAAAACAGACCACTTTAAGGTTCCATGTAATAAATTATTGCGCCACAGCCCTTTTAAAGGACTGCGGATCATCAGACTTTACTTCCAAAGGTTGAAACGAAAAATAAAAAGAAATTTACACATTTTTGACGGGCAGTATTAAGCATAAGTAAATTAACGCAGTGAGGAAGTGAGGGGGGGAGAGACATGAGTGAGTTAGGTGTAATTTAATATTTCTATTCTTTCATACTTAATATTACTTGAGGAGGTCCAGACATTGACACATTTAATCGGTTAACTTAACGGAAGTTATATATTGATATAGAAAGGGGATAGGAGAAAAAAGAAATAAAAAGAAAAAGAGAGAAGGAAGTCATGAGAGAAGGTGTCACTAAATTTCTTTGGAATGAACAGGCTCGAAATAGACGCTGTCGTTTTGCTTTGAGAGTTCATAAATATTATAATGTTTGATATAAATTTGAATGTTTAAACCGTCTATAAGGAATTTAATTTGATGTTTGTTAGCGGTTTAAATTTTTTTAAAACTTTATTACAAACATTTTGGTGATTTAATATGAAATAATCGAGTAGAAAAAATATTCATAGAATTTACATTAAAATACTAAAATTTTACTTTCAAACATAAGTTTCCTTCTAGTTGTAATTGGTTATTAAGATGATATGTCTATCAGTTTGACTTTTATTTATGAATTTAATTTGCGACTATTTTTAGATTGGTAATTTCTCTTACTTAAAGTTTAGTTTTTAAGTTAAGATGGAGTGATATTTGAAGGTAATATTAGAGATCTTGCTTCCTCATATATTATATACACATCCATGCAAGTTTCACATATACATACGTTCCTTTACATGTGCAGTCACTCATACAGGTACACATGTCCCGATATACACGGTTAATTTCATGTTTTAATACCTACTTATATCTTTTTAAATGTTTACGCATACTTACACATATATATATGTGTACTTAGAATTTCCCTAAAAAAATATTATACATTAATATTAGGTGATGACTTTGGTATTCAAATATCAAAAAATCTTTCCAATTTAAATATTTTATCATCAATAATGATTATTAAAGGGTAATACATTTAAATTTAAATTAAATTATCAATTTAAAATTTTTTTATTCCATATTGTAAAGAATTTTAAACTCACAATTCCAATTGGAGAATATTAAAGGAGAAAATGGGGTAAAACATTAATAACTGAACTGTAAGTCCTTCTTTTATAATATTCTATATATCCCTATATATACACATACACACATATACACATATCCGTACACATGCACACGCATATATATATATACATATATATATCTATATATATACACACCCATACACATACACACACACACATATATATATATACGTATATATTCATACATACACATACGCATGTAGATATACACACTGACATACATACATACACACATATACACACATATATAAAAACATATATACAGACATATATATATATACACACACACATATATATATATATTTACATATACATACACATATATACATACACATATATACATATATATACATATACACATATATACACATATACACACAAGCATATACACATATACACATATATACACATACACACATATACATATCTATCTATCTATTTATATATATATATATATACATACATACATACACCCACATGTTCGTGTATGCAAAAAACATATCAATATTCAAACGTATTTAAATTATTATATTTTACCCATATTATCCCATATTATATATACGAACTCACAAATTCTTATATTTATACATACATACATACACAGATTACCCGCAATCCCATATCTATGGCACGATACACATGTACCCATATATATATACACCCACACACACACATACATATATATACACACATCGACACATATACATGTATACACATACCCACATACATACATATATACACCCATATATACATACAACTACATATATTTACAAATAAAAAACCAAAGATCACCTATATACATACAAGTATATATAGATACATAGACATATCCATACCGCCTACTCCAAATATGTGTCCACAATACACAGATACAACACATGCATGCCTATCTTTCGATATAAATGCATATACATATCAAAAGACGTATCAATGTTCCAGTTCAGTTACATAGTTATATACATACAGTTACGTGTTCGCATTCATGTGTGCATAGCAAAAGCAAAAAACAAAGATCATATAATATTAGTCTTCCAATATAGTTACTTCATACATGGAACCTTAAAGTGGTCTGTTTTTATTTAAATTTACATTGAGCTCTCTGGATTTTACATTGGGCTCTCTGGATTTTATCCTCCTTGGGTCTACCCATACGGATTACCTAGTTTTTCATAAACTATATGTATCTATATCTATATCTATCTATCTATCTATCTATCTATCTATATATATATATATATATATATATATATATATATATATATATATATATATATATATATATATCCTACTACTGTAAACATTATTTGTTAGATACCCATGTTTGAGAAGACGCCCAGCTTTTAAACAGTATAAATTATGTCTCCCGGCATTTTAAAAAAATTAATCTCTTCGGAATTCATAAGTTGCTCTTCAAAGTTGTCATGCTCCGAGTAGTGAAACTTCAAAAAGCATTATAAGCGACACAAAGATGTAGTTTCCTAACATTCAGATTTTTTTTTGTTTTCGTTTGTTTTCGTTTATTTTGTTTTACAGCATATGAACTTCAATGGGTTATTTAACGCAGACAAGATTTTTAATGTATTGCGGGTATTTTAATGTATTGTTTGTAATTTTTTCTAAAAAATAATTTTTTTCTTTATTTTCAAAAATGCATTGCCGGTAATTTTTTTTTTGGCAAAAATTTATTGCTGGTTATATTTTTTCAAAAAATATATTGCTGGTAAAAGAATTTTCACACAAAATATTGCCGGTATTAATACCTTTTTTTTTTTTACTTTCATAGTGTTTTGAGCCTTTTTAGGAGGTTAACTATTTGCCATAGCTGGGACCCTGACTGGTGCTACCACTCCGGGTCAGGGTGGAGCTGGGAACACCATCAATTAAAAGGTGGTTCCAAACTCCTCAAAACCTTCTTATCAAAGGCCTTTCTGTCGGATGTACTTTATCGTCGGTGCATTGGTTGAAATGTGTAATTTTATTCTGAATACCGTATAGGTGCATTTGAAGATCTTTGGCCGAGCGAATTTATCAAAATCTGATAATTCTCTTTCATCCAGAACTTTTCCGCATCCCCCGTCTTATATTTCCAACATGACCTCGTCAGTATTACGGCTTCAGATGCATCAAGCAAGGGTTGAGTAAACATGTCTCTCCGGATAAAATTAAAGAGGGTCAGGCGTTCAATAATCTTTCTTGGCGCCATTTGAAAACGGTTGTTTAATTTAATTTCTATGAATTTCAGAATGAAGATTCAATTAATTCTCATTTATTTCACCTGAAATGCCACCTCAGAATTGAAAAAGGAATTAAAATGAACACTTTGTCGCATCGCAGGAAGTGGAGTTCACTCATAGAATGTTAGTCAACGATTGTTTTTGTGTGTAGTTACTTATTTGTTTATTTGTTTGTTTTTAAATACATTCATCCAGGCGCCATTACGTCAGTATTTACCTCGTCGTTGCTTGATTGATTAGAATATTGTTCTGATTTCTAACAATATGCTTTATGTAATTAACCATGTTCAGTGTGCGATGGGTAGATTGTCGCCATTTTATATTTCCGATTTCGCGCATGCGCGTTGTTTGTTTTTATTTTGTTGATTTCACAGTATAGTCGGGTCAGTTATTCACTGTCTGTGAGAAAAAGAGCGCCACAATGCAATTCACTCACCCAGAAATTTGGAGACGTCATGATGTACTGCTTGGCATTAGTACTAGAAGCTTCAATACTAACATGTCAATGTTTGGGTGTCAATCTGAGGACATTACAGATAATTTTGAAAGAATTGGATGATAAATCCAGTGAACATCATGGTGTTTGGAGTGATTACAATTGGTGGTGATGTTATGCCCCTATTCATCTTCCGATAGAGCCTCAGGAGGCCTCCAAAAAGTGCTTTGAGAGAGTAGTTCTACCTTGGGTCATGATGGTGGTTGCTGGAAGAATCTATGTCTGGCAACACGACTCTGCACTATAACATACAAGCATAAGAACCTAGTCTACCACATCACCCATTACGTCTGTCCACCTAACTACCCAGACTGCAACACACTTTATTATTATGTGTGGGCAGCAGTTGAGCGAGAGCCCAATATAACTCCTGATAACACCAAAGATGAACTGAATGCAAGGATTATGGCAGCATTCACCAATTTAAATATGTAGACCGTCCAGAAGAGATGTATGGGATTCCAAAATCGTCTGGAGTCCATGATCGAAGAAAATGATTTTAGTGAATAAATTTATTCTTTAGTTATTTAGTTTAAATATATCAGTTAAACTGTCAGTGTAATTTTCATTTTTGTGTAATTTAGACGACAATTCTTACATCGCATCCTCTATCATACAGGTAAATGTACACTTCATGATTGCACACTTAATGATTCACGTAGGTTTATTATAATTTTTAGCCTTGAGTAATTGTTTCATAAATTTTGATGTAAGGTTAATTTAAATCTGGAATATAAATTAAAATATAACAAATAACAAAGCGGCTTAAGGAAAAACTCGAATTAGCCATCTTTTTATAATCACACGTAATTTTACATTTATTGTAATGAAATATATTTTTATATACATTAGTTCACTTATTATTGGGTCCAAGAGACACTCCTGTTAGAGGATTTCTGAGCAAGATTATTGTAAGAGAGGGAAAAGGGGGATTAAAACCGTGCATAAAATGAGGAACTGTAGGAAAGATATAAGTTGAGCCTAGATTTCAATAAAACAAAGATTGAAGTTGTCAGGTAAGCAACCATTCTGGAGTTTTTTTTCCACGATGTAAAAATCCAAAAAAAAAACTAATTATCATTTGTGAAAATTATTTTTCGATAGAGATCAATTAAAATGTCTTGAGTATATTAAATGTACGAGAGGGTGCTATAAATTCCTCAAAAGCAAATATTCGTTTGTTGTTAAAAGAGCTTCTGGATCGGGGTGAGAATTTTCAACGCAGTTGAGTATTTTTGTTTTTTTACAAAACTTTATCATTAAGTTAGTGTACCTTGAGTATTTTACTTTTTAACGATATAACTAGCGGCCACATCAAGATGAAACACCCGTTTCCGTACGATCAATGAAGTCAAGCAACTTCGATCCTGGTCATTAACCAGATGGGAAAACGCTTGTGAATTCCAGGTGCTGTAAGTTCTTAAGTGCGGTTGGTGTAATAAATAATGACTAGAAATTGTTAATTGTAGTCTCTTTCCAGTTCCCGTTGAAATCGTTATATTCACTTACGGGCAAATACATTGCAAAATGCATGGCTCCACCACTTCCTCCCAAGCTAATTATTAAAACTTGTATCATTAAGCTATCAATATCATCTCCAAATTTCTTAAATTCTAAAAAAAATATATTTTCTGGCATTAAATAACCTGCAAAATGTTGACAAGCCGTGAAAACGAATCAATGAAATCAAAATCTCATTTATTTTAAGTTTATCCCAAGCAAAGCAGTGAAACCACCAAGAAAGAAATACTTGACGTAGAACATTTAAAGGAAAGGGAGCGAAGAGAGAGAAAGTGTAATGAGGAGGACAGTAGATAACGACTAACATTGCATTTAAATTTTTGAAGATAGAGCCGCAAGTATTCAAAAGCTTATTTCTTGTAGACAAGAATATCTGTGATACAACTATATTATAAATTGTTCATTACAAATTAAGGAAATTACTTCAAAATCTTCCACACCCTAAATTTATAGACAAAACCTACAGATGCAGGTTAGGATTTCTGCCTAACTAATAACAAAATGAAGAATTCTCAATCCCAACATTTTGATATTTCTTCCCTTGATGACAGCAGGCATTTAACTGCATCGATTTTGCGTGCGAATACTATTCTTACTTTATGAACATTTCACCGTATATACTCGTTTATAGTGCTAGTTTTTTATCAGTTTTTTATACGCAAAAATAGGGTGCGCACTATACACAGGTATTTTTTTGAATATGCTAAAGAGGAAACATAAACGAAAAAGTACGGTTCTTAAATCTTAGCATCAGCGATTTTACATGTGTTTTCACACAATTTTGGTGTAGCTTTGAATGAAAAAGAACGAATACCTTTTATTTGCTATAAAATATTTACAGGATAATGCCCCGTACAGCAATATTTGACTCCGGTAGGCGTACTTGCATTGCGCAGAATCAAAGCGTATATTTTCCTATCCGCCAATATCTCTGAGATGAGATGTTATGATTATTTACATAATTCAGACTGTCATTGTCTCATCATTGCCATATTCCTAACGTTTCGTACAACAGTTGAAACGTTGTGAATATGGCAATGAAGATGAGGATAGCAGTCTGAATAATGTAAATAATATATATTTTCTAATAGTAAGATTTCTCAATTATTCAGGTAGGTAAATGAAAGTAAACAAATATACTGTTTAATAAATAAATGGAGTGTCTACTCAGATATGATTATCCATAAAACCTGTATCAGTAATAATATATTAATGGGTATCAAAAGCATTTTATTATTTTATAGTTCTTTCATCCAAAGCTTAATTTTATATACACGAATGGGCGTATTTAAAACGTTTTTTTTTAATAAATAGTCTATTAATACAGGGTGTTATTGACATCATTTTGAATGCAATTATCTTGAAAACTACTAAGTCAAGCTCAATGAAATTGAACAGTTTAGGTCTTTAACATCATACGCTTATTATGAGACCGATGTAATAAGTATTTAATATGCGCACTGGGACACGGCACATGTCAAGTCGGTAGTTAAGCTCTTGCCAAACACGCTGTAGCATGATTCCGGTAAAATTGTCCATTGCAGAAGTGATTCTCTGCTTGATTTCATCAAGGTTAGTAGAGCGAGGGTGACATAGACCAGACGCTTCACATATCGCCATAAAAAGAAATCACACGGAAACTGGTCAAATGACCACGGCTGCCATTTCTTCAGAAAACCGTCTTCATCTCAACCTCGCCCGAACTATCTATCTATCTGTCCGCATCTCATTGAGATAAGTACATTCTGTGCTATTCCATTAAATATAGAATCTTGATCTGTTTCTAGACAGTCTGTGAAAATTTGAGATTATTTCAAGAAGAATTGCCAAAATTATTGGCCTGCGAAATGATGTCACTCTGTATATTATATCTTCGCAATTCATCCCTGAGGATTTCTAAAGTACGTGGGTTAGCAAGAACTAAAGGTTCCATCGTTGATGAACTTCAACTTAACATCAAGAAGTTAATTAGAGAACTAGACAGGATTTCTATAAAAATAAATAAACATATATGTCAATATTATTTAACGAAACATGCTTGAATTAGATACGCTGCGTCAATATACATATGTTAATATATTAATGTTTACTGAAAGTGTTTTCGTTTTTCTGTTAGATTTTAATTCAAAGCATATTTCAAGTGATATCATAACTATTATATGGCAGTGAATGGTGGTCAGTTTCAACACAGATGAAAAGAAAATTTGATTCCGCATAAATGTGGATCTGCAAAAGGATAGAGGGTATTCTAGGGACCCAACTAGTAATCAACAAGGAAGACTTCAAAGAAATGGTGCCGAAAAAGGAGACTTTTGTTCAGAATCAGAAAGTGAGAAGAAATATATTCAACACATAATGAGGAAGGCAGGCTTGGAAAAATAATTCTCTACAGGTCATATTTATGGCAACACTGGGAGCGGAAGGCATGAGGCCACTTACCTGACTTCTCGTGTGAATGCATTGTGGAACGGGGAGATGGATGCTTGGCAATGGGAGAAACGCTGCTAGGGATCACGAGGCATAGGAGTCTGAAGAGAATCATGATCGCCCATTTTCTGAAGAGACACAGCATATATAAGAAAAAGATTTAATGTACAAATCTAAAGGCTTAATTCATTATTTTATTTTTTAATTATTTTTTAAAAATAATTTCATCCAAGCAAGGCGAGAATGCCACTAGGACGCAGAAGGTTACAAGGAGTTAAAGTCAAAGAGAAGACTGTGAATAGCAAGGACTGAGAAAAGGAGAAAAGATAAACGGGATTCAAGATGGCGATTGGTGTTATATTTAAATTTCTTAAGATTGTAGTTATCAGTGAAGCATGAAATAGGAAGTGAGTTCCACAGGTTGGAAATGTGAGAAAATAAACTATTAGAGTAAAAGTGGCAATTGTATTTAGCTCTTTCACCGGTAAGCGGGTGGAACCTGGATGCAAATCTAGTAGCACGCTTAAATTCATGTATTTGCGGCACAAGAGAAAAAAAATCTCGTCAGAGCAGATATCATGAAAATATTTGTAGAAAAGACAGAAGGAAGCTACGTCACGTCGGTTAGAAACTGACTGAAGTCGAGATGACAAACAGGGTCGATTACTTTACAGACCCTTCTTTCGAGTAATATTGTTATTAGATAGTAAGTTGCGTCGAAATATTTTCATTTTTACAGACTTTCAATCGAATGCGTATTTTGTGTAGGCATCAAAAGATTATTTATAATACAACGCTATCATATATATGTTTAATAAATCTGTCATATAATTCTTGGTAGGATTTAGCGGCATGCTTCATCTCCGATATTACAGTGACAGATACAAATATGGAGACTTTAGCAATCAGTCAATTATAGACGATCATTTATCTTTCGATACATTTCTTTCTGCGATAGACCAGTTGCCATACAAGATTTCATAAACTGTATAGGCATTTATTCTTTTTCTATATGCCTTGTCTCTTCAGGACATGCGCGAATGACTCTCCGCAATTTCCTGCTTATTGTAGCTCTTCATATTTTTTCTATTGTTTGTAATATTGCCTAAATCCTCTTCTGTCATCCATTTACTCAAGCTCACAAGCTTGTTGTTTTCTTCTGTCTTTTATGCTCTCGTTCTGTCTTGTGATGTGTCAAATTTTCCAAGCTTTCTTTCCTCATTATATGCTTGACAATTTCAATTGTCTCTTGTTGATGTTAAGAATCATTGTTCTTTTTGCCACGATTTCTTTTCTAAAACTTCGTCGTTGCACACATGTTCGGTCCATAATATTCTCAGCAGCCTCCTGTAGAGACACATTACTGTTGCTTCATGTCTCCTCTTCATCTGTAATGAGATTACCTGGCATCCAGTGCCATAGAAGAGCATTGATGATGCATAACATTTCAGTGATTTTTTTTCTTTGTGGCAATCCGAATATTTCTGTTTCCTAATAATTTGTTTGGATTTGGAAAGCATTTTTCGTTATCCCAATGCGCTTTCGGATTTCACTGACGTACATTACGTCCCAGATATTGAAATTGTTCTACTTTTGGAAACCATTCTCCGCTAGAGATGTAAGATTGGATACTCCTACTCGAGGCAGGAAAAAGGATCAGGGTGTACGAAAATAAATGGTTGAGAAAGTTCCTCTGCATCAACTTCCAGAAGCACAAAGCCAATGACTATGTACGGAACAAGGTCAAAATTATTGTGGGTGATCATTAATCTCTCTTTAATTCAATTAAGCGTTGGAATATATTATAGTTTGACCACGTCACACGGCATAACAGTCTCTGCAAGACCATCGTGCAAGTCACTGTTGAATGCGGATGCAATTGGTGACGGCAACGCAAAAGCCGGTCAGACAAAATCAAAGAGTCGATAGATATGAAAATGATGAAACTCCTGAGAGAAACATCCTCCTGGAGGAGATATTTTATTGACTTCACCCTAAGCAAGACAGTAAAACCACTAAGTCAACATGATATTATTTGGTGTGGAGAATTAGAAAACAGAAACGTTACTAAGGATCAAAATCAAAAGAAATGTCATCAGGACGGCAGTAGATAGCGATTGACATTGCATTTAAATTTTTGCAGATTAAAATCAGCTGGAAAGCATGGAACATGAAGAGATTTCCACAGGCGGTGATTGCGAGAAAAGAAAGTGTTAACATATAATTTACGGTTACATCTAATCAACCCATCTATATAGTAGTGAGACAGCGTCGCTAATCTAATACTGCGCTTAAATTCATATAGTAACTTAGCAAAAAGCTCATCGAAACAGTTGTCATTGAAGTATTTATATAAAACCAACAGGGAGGCAAATTTAATGCGGTTGGAAAGTGAATCAAGCTGAGACGACAGCTCATGACCAACAATGATTCTGATTCTTCTTAAGGATTTCTAGATATATGCCTTGATCACCAGACGATATGTGGCAATAAATATGAACGAATGGTAGACTTACAAATATTCAAGATAGATTCAGGAGAGGAGAACTGTCTAGCATGACATAGTGAAGCAGCTTTCTTAGAAGTTGACCTAGCAATGAATTCGATATAATCTTTCCACTTCGTGTTAGCCCAGAACGTTAGCCCGAAAACGTTAGCCCGAGAGGGCGCAACTAGTCACTCTGCTGATGGAGGACAGAATGTAGTCACTCTGATGATTAATAGAGAGAAAATTAATTTTGGAGGATATAAAACAGAAAAGCCATCCTTTGCTAAGTTAACAACAGACTGAAATTCGTCCTTTGTCATTAGTTATTCTTCTGCCATTAGCTCTCAAAAATGATTGAAACAGCCAAGGGATTAATGATGATGATGATGTTGATGATGTACCATTACAGAAACGGGATAATGACTCTTGGTTTATAAAACCACTAAAGCACGGATACGCATTGTAGAAAACAAATCGAAATAAAATTAATAAATATTATCTTGCTTGTTTAATTTTTTTTTTTTTTTTTAACAATCTTAGGGATTTTTTCGAAATAAGTAGGGCTGTTCCGGAATGGACTGTTTAGCAAAATCATGCCCTCGGTGTTTATAGTGAAATAGCCATTAATTGCATTTCAATAAAAAAAAAGATTTCGATTATTTTATTTTGAAATTATGCAACATTTTCTTATAAATTAAATTAAATATTTATTTCCTTTGAATGTTTTCTTAACTCTAGGTGTCTAGACTTCTTACGAGACTTAGACTTTATTGCATTTTTTCTGTTGTTTTGTTGCAATACGCCATTAAATAGATATCGGTTCTATGGTAAATAAATTAATTTAATTTGAACCGATTTTTTCCCGTTTTTATTTCATTTAAAAATTAAAATTGAGTATTAAATAATAACACGCAACAGTGTTTTGGCACGATATTGAATGCAAAATAATGTGCTTTATTCACAGTATTTACGGTATATGCGACTATTAGTTCGCTAAATGTAAGAAATGTAAATGCTTGCATCTCGTTTTATACAACTGGCATGTACCTAATATTATAGATTCTAAAACATTTCAGCCGCTGGCGTTGAAAATTAATTTCTTTTGATTTGAATTGCTAGCCTGTTTTACACACGAATTAATTAAAGACATACAGTTGTAGTTTGAAAGAAAGCAATGATTAGCTTTAGACTTTAAGTCGTTAAAATAGAAGTTGAAAGTTCCTCAAGTTAACAAGGTTAATATTCAATGAGCTGATCTAGTTCTTTTTGATAAAGTTTATTTGCTACAGATGCACTCTTATTGCAGACTTATAAAAATAACACCAGATTAACATGCACATATATATATATATATATATATATATATATATATATATATATATCTTGCACATAATATGTTTGTGTTAATAAACAGTGCTCGATGTAATATAACAGAGCTACTTCGTTGTACTTGAAACTTCGGGGCGTGCTACCAATGAAAGAAAATATATATATATATATATATATATATATATATATATATATATATATATATATATATATATATGTATATATGTATATATATATATATATATCTGTATGTTTGTATGTATATATATATATATATGTATATATATATATGTATATATATATGTATGTATATACATATATATGTATATATATATATATATATATATATATATATATATATATATATATATATATATATATATGTAGGTATATCTATAAATGTTTGCATACATATCTAATACATACATATGTATAAGATATATTTGAATATGTGCCTACATATATGAATATGTTTATATATTTGTGACATAACCGGGATGCGTATGTATGTACGCATATATATATATATATATATATATATATATATATATATATATGTGTGTGTGAAGAAATATACTCTTAATGTGTGCTATATTTATTGGATAAAGTGCCCGTATCAGAGATAGAGCGTGTGTAAATATAAAAGTGAACATTGAAGTCAACATTTAGAGGCGACTGGTTGTTTCATGCTAGGCGCAATTG
Organism: Acanthosepion esculentum; assembly: GCA_964036315.1. NCBI lineage: Eukaryota > Metazoa > Mollusca > Cephalopoda > Sepiida > Sepiidae > Acanthosepion > Acanthosepion esculentum. The sequence goes on from OZ038487.1 coordinate 87,595,052, forward strand.
TCAGGCCGCGAATGTTGGCTTTTTCCTCGACTATTTATATATATGGGTCAGTGGTGCATTGTGGTTAATCTATTCTGGCGGTTATTTTTGCGTAGGTGGCTTGTTTGTTTATTGATTTATTTACTTGTTTGGGTTAATTTATTTTAATTGTTTTTCATTTCCATTTTGTATTATATTTGTCTATCGTTATTATTTATAAATAACCCACATTGTAAAAGCCGGATATTTTTTTTAATCGAGTTCACCTGAAGCAAGTCAATAAATCCACCGATACGCAAAGCGTTGCTGTGTCTGAAAGAGTTAGAAACAGGAATAATGCTAAGGTGCGAAAACAGAGGAAGAGTAATCAGGGGAACAGCAGATAGCGACTGACATTGGATTTACACTTTTTCAGATTAAAATTGACAGCAAAGCATCGTGCCCGAAGTGAGATCCACTGGCGAGATGATTAACTATTACCATAGAAATTACGGCTATATCTAGTTAGGTCAATTGTAAGTTGATGAGACCTCGTCACCACTGTATTTATGCACTTCAATTCAAAGAGTCCTGCCACCATAGCAAAGAGCTCATCCGAACGATTACCATGAAAGTATTTATAAAACAGGGAAAACAGATATGTTATGTAGTCTTGGATGTAAATTTAGCGTGTATTTAGTGAAATTT
>OZ038487.1:87600717-87628217 GCA_964036315.1 Acanthosepion esculentum
CATTTAATTTCTGCATTGGACAAAACGCGTCGGCTAATATAACAGTTTTCCTATTGTCTTTTTCTACAGGTTAACTCTGAGAAATTTTTCATATATATATATATATATATATGCATTTGAATATGTATGTATATCTCAGTGTATGTGTGCTTGTCTGTGTTTGAATATATATATATGTATATGTATACTCATATATTTATATATGTATGTATATGTAGATATACATGTGTGTATATGAATATATATTTGCATAAGTAAATATATATATACGCATAAATATGTGTGTATATGCATATCTATGTGCGCATGCATATATATGGATATACACTCACTCATGCAAGCACACACACACATATATATATATAAACAAATACATATATATATATATATATATATATATATATATATGTATATATATATATATATATATATATGTATATATATATATATTAATGTAAATATTATCATTTCATTTTATTTGATATACCTGTACATTTTATGTCATTTCATATATATATATACACACACTCATATCTATATCTTTGTGATGCTGGATAAATTGGTTATTGCACCGAGTGAAAGCCATCAAACTACCTCCACATTTGAAATAATTTTAAGAAAAAGTCGTGTAATAATTAAAGTTAGAACTAGTGAAAATAAAATAAAACTTCAAACTGAAAAGAAAAACTAATCACAATTTTTAAAAATAATTTCCGTTGAAAAAAAAAAAGATATAAAATCCTCTACAAGAATAACTAATGGGGGCCGATATATTTTTCTTTCTTTTTTTTTTTCAATTGGCAAGTCGAAGACGAAATTAGTGAGACATTTCCCCCAAAAATTACACGTTTGAAATTAGAGCAGCAACATTGGGACTAATAATTATCGGAGCGAACTTCGTGTTAATTATTGTCATTAGAACGATTAAGGAAGGAAATCGTGGCATCGAATATTAAAATCTGCCACAGATATTTCGCCGCGGGTTCTTTTCCAGAAGGGAGAGCTGCCAGAGACGCATATTCCCGCCAGGAACTCTAAACATGCAGTGAGACACACTTCTCAATACGAAAATAAACGGAGACCTTGAGGGTGTTGTGGGTGTGGCAAATGTATTCTGACTCATGATAGAAGACAGATTTCTGATTATTAAAATGAATGATTATTCCACACAAACATTTCCATACTATTTTTTCTGTTTCTCCCGAAATAAATCGTCTTGCATCATTAACTTATTTATAACACACACACATACACATACACATATACATACATACATACATACATACATACATACATATATATATATATATATATATATATATATATATATATATTTATATATTTATATATATATATGTGTGTGTGTGTGTGTGTGTGTGAACATTTCATTGAAAACGACAGACAAGGTGCTTGTATTTAGTTTTTTATACAATTTCTAATGCGATCTAATAATTTTTTATTTTCGGATGATAAATTATATAAAAACTGTCCGAAAATTATTTTTATCCGAGCGCTTTCGGCGATACATTTAGCCATTTTCAAGAATTATATTTTAACTGTTAAAATAAAAAATAGGTTGTTGTATGCATGATTTAGAAAATGTTTTCAATTTTCAAAACATGATCAAGATATTGTGTCCATGTTCAAAGTTCAAAAAAAGGCTAAAAATAATGGAAGCCTTATAATAATAAAAAAACAACATTTAATAATATTAACATTGAACATGGACACAATATTTTGACCGTGTTTTGAAAAACATACATACACCAAACTATTTCTTATTTCACAGTTAAAATATTTCATCCTTGAAAATGGCTAAATGTATATCCGAAAGCGCTCGCATAAAAAGAACATTCGGCCAGTTTTTATATAATTTATCATCCGAAAAGAAAAAAAAATTAGATCGCATGAGAAATTGTATAAAAACTAAATAAAAGCACATTGTCTGTCGTTTTCAATGAAATGTGCCTGAAAGAAGGATTTCTGCCTAAACACACACACACACACACACACACACACACACACACACACACACACACACACACATATATATATATATATATATATACGCCATAATAAACAAACAGTGAAATATTCGTTGAAATCGTACACGTGAAAAAATGCTCAATCTCAAGTAGGAAAACCAAACTTGCAGAGCGATTTAATATATTAAAATTATAAGAACGCTGACCGGAACACTATGGCGGTTTCGAACGCCGTAGTCTCGTCATGTGATATGTTCAGTGAATCAGGGGCAACTCAACAACATAAAAGCCTTCATTCGACACCGGAAGTGATGGGGTGGGTTCGTATAGCCCCAAAATTAACTTTTGATAATATTTCCTATGTTGCTAGTGCAACTATAACTCAGTTTGAACGTATTGCGGTTAAATAACCTAAACATCCCGGATGCATTTGGGAAGTGCTTATTTAGTTGAATTAAAAATAATCTTAAATACATTAAATGAAATCGTCCACTTCCACGACCATGGAATATATCGAGATGATGTTGGTACCGGATAACAGAAGAAACAACGATTTCGTCAGCAAAAAGCTACACAGGATATTTAAAGATCTGAATTTTACTCTTACTGTGGAAATCAACAGAAAGGTAATCCAATTTTTGGAAACAGAATTAAACCTGTTGTCTGGAATCATCACACCCTACATGAAGCCTAATACGGCTTTACGATATATTAATACAGTATTGAACCACCAGTTAAGTATAATTAATCATATCCCGTTAGGCGTACAATGCAGATTGTCAAAAAAAAATCTTCAATTGAAGAAATATTCAATGAAAAGAAGAAACTATGTGTCACTGCCTTGATAGAGGAGGGGATAATACCAACCTGTGTTTCAAGTACCAAACGAACACAAGAATATATAATATTAGAAAAAGGAAAAAAAAACATCAGCTGGTTCAACTGGTCCTTTAACAAAGACAAAGAGAAGATGTTTTTCAGTCTACGAAATAATCACTTCCCAAAAGCGTCCGGGTTGTATCGGTCGTTTAATCGTAATACGGTCAAATTAAGTTATAGTTGCACTAGCAACGTAGCGAATCTTAACAAAATATTGAACAATAAAAAGTCACAGCTAGAATGGGACGTGACAGGTGAAAATAAGGTCATTTGTAATTGTAGGATAAAAACTAATAGTCCATTAAATGGGAGATTTTGTACAGAAGGGGTTGTGTATTGTGTCGAGGTGGAAATTGACAATGGCAGTATAAGAAAATTACATCAGTTGCACTGCGGGCCAGTTAAAGAAGAGGTGGTATAATCATACCTCATCTTTTAGAATTCCAGAACGGAAGTTCAGTACGAAGCTGGAAAACCACTATTGGAGCTTTAGGGATAAGAATAACAAAAGTCCGAACATTAAATGGAGTATTTTACGAAATGTTCTGGCTAGGAAATTGTATGGCAACTCGTGCAGGCTGTATCAGGAGGAGAAGCTAGCTATAGCAACATACAAAGCTGGCATTGAGTTGTTGAACGGGAGGTCTGAGACCATGTCAAAATGTAGACACGTCAGATAGTTAATTGGGGTGATGGTGATACGAAACCGGATAATGTTGGAATATTTATTTTTCACTCATATACCCCCTCATCGCTTCCGGTATCGAATGAAGGCATTTAATTTGTTGAGTTGCCGCTCAATGATTCGCTGAACATACCATCTGACGAGACATCGGCGGTCTAAACCACGACAGTGTTCCGGTCAGCGTTCTTATTTTTTGAAGTAATTCTCTACCTTGAGTGGCTCTTGAACCTTGTATTAGCTATATATATAGATATATATATAGTTAAGTAATCTGTATGGATAATTCCAAAGAGGATGAAATCCTGAGAGCTCAGTCTTAAGTCAGAAGGAATAATTTAATTTAAAGTAAAACAGACGACTTTAAGGCTCTATTAGTTATAATTTATTTCACCACAGAATTTTATTTTTCTCTGGATCTTCAGATTTCACTTTCAAAGGTGAAACGAAAAATGAATTTAAAATTTACACTTTTGTCGGGCAGTATTAAGCTTATATAAGTTGACATAGAGGGTGGTGAGGAATAGTGTGAGAGACATGGTGAGTTTAGAGAGGGGAGGGAGAGTTGTAAAATTAATTTTTATTTTATTATAATACTTAATATTGAGGAAGAAGGGGTACGGATCATACATTGGGAAAAGGAAAAAAAAGTGGGGAATTAAAGGGATAAGATATAAGAGATGTACGTAGGGTTTTGGGAGGAAAGAGAGGGCTGATATATATATATATATATATATATATATATATATATATATATATATATATATATATATATATATATATATATATATATAGGGGAAATTGTATGGCAAAGTGGAAAAAGTTTACATGTGACGCGAATATTCCTTCAGGGATTCATCGGACTAAATTTGTTAATTTAGTCCGATGAAGTCCTGAAGGACCAAACGCATCACAAGCAATGTTTTTCCACTTTAATTACTCTCTATATTTCTGAGATGAAGTATTGTAAATTTTTACATTATCTACATTGTTCAAGAACACATTGCCCTGTGGATAAAGGCGTTGGTTAGATTCGGTGTCTTGATCGAAACAGTTGTGAGATCAATTCCTGGCAACTGCAGTGGTGAAAAAAAATAATTGGAGAATTGAGTTAAAGGGTGATAACTAACACACGAGAGGTATGTGGAATTAGAACAATCTACATCAGTGGAGGAAATAAAGTGTCCAGTTCGGAATTCAAATCACCCGAAGATGGCTGGAACGTATAATGCAAAATTTTCTCAGAATTAACCTGTAGAAAAAGAAAATACTAGTTGATAACGACATTTTGTTTGTTGTTTTTATATACTCTGTTTCAATAAATCCATTTCTTTTTATTCCCTTGAAAAATTCCACATTGGATGAAACGCGCCGGCAGAAACTACAGTTTTCATATTGTCTTTTTTCTTTCACACACACACTCATATATATATATATATATATATATATATATATATATATATATATATATATATATATATATATATATATATACGTGTGTGTGTGTGTGTATTTAAGCAGCAAATTCTCTTTTAGGCATGTCTAATTGAATGAATTACAGACGCTCTCTGCTAATTTTTAATAAAATCTTTTCATACTCACGAATAACCTTCCGTGAATTGATGTTAAAGGGTGAGAGAAATGTGCTATAGCTGTTTAAACTTATTTTATTTTCATGTATTATTTATTTTCAAGTGCTTGGGTAATGAAAATAAAAGATATTTAAACAATTATAGGACATTCCTCTCCTCCTTTAACATCAATGCACGAAAGCTTCTTCATGAGTATGAACGGATTTTATTAAAAATTAGCTGATATAATGTGTGCAATTTATTCAATCAGACATGCCTATATATATATATATATATATATATATATATATATATATATATATATATATATATTAATGTACAAATACAAGCGACTTCAGAAGAAGCACAATGGAGATGACAACTCAAACATAACGAGCACAATACCGCAATGGCAGTGAGTGAAATGACATTTATCATCATATGTACGTCTGACCGACCAAGAGTGTCAGGTTCGTGCACTCTATGAACTCATTCAGTATGTCATCAGGCGTTCGGTGGACCGATCGCCTTAAAAATGCGTGCATAGCCCACATGATAGTAACAGTTGTTGTTGGCGTTGCTTTGCGCAGGATGATTATGCTAATCGTTTTCGGCAATTGCCATTTTCTTTTTTTTTAATAAAACGCTATTTTTCCATGTTGAAATTGTGGTATTGACGCTTTTGGTGGAAAAAAAACAATTCATTGAGTTTATCGGTTAATTTCAGTGACATTTTATGTTCGTGTCTTCTTTTCTTTAATTTTCTGGACACTCCCTCAATAAACTAATTTGCTATTAATTCCAAACATAACTGGTTGATGGAAAGCTCTCGATCTAACCAATAATATATTTAGATTGTTGTCATTTGATCAGACACTTGAAAAACTCTGCCATAGTAATGAGTATCCATCATCAATTTCTACGGGTTGCTTCCTTGCTAAATATTATTGCATATATTACTACTACGCCATTTCCTGATGCTTTGAAGACGTTGAGAATTTGATATAGAAATGTCTCATTCTAGGCTGATGAAGTAGACATAAATGAGATATACATATTGTTGTGGTAGGATCCACCTAATTTGCATAGTGGAGTACCGACTATATAAATATGGTTGGGACCGGGAAGACATGGGAGGCGAATCAAGAGATTCGCATCTCCGATACAGGCCGGTCGCAGGGATTCGTCCCTGCGCTTGTAGTATCGCGGCTACGTCTGACTAGCTATGACCAGCTCTGACCAGCTTGGACAAGCTAAGACCAGCCATGACCAGCTATGACTAGCTATGACCAGCTAAAGACCAGCTTGGACAAGCTAAGACCAGCTAAAGCCAAAGCACTGCGGCCCGGGTGAAAACTCGGGTCCATTCCCTCTCCCTTCCCACGTTAAACCCCGACCTTGTGTCACAACCTGGCCCTGTGGGAGGTCAAGTAAATCCAGAGGCGAATCAAGAGATTCAACTAGAGACTCTGCCCGACTGCGACTTAGTCAACACATTCTCCAGGAACGGTCTTCCCGGGAATATACAAAAGACTATATGTAAATATTGTTTACACTTTCTTGTTTCAATACATATTGTTCTAAGTACATTTTGTGTTGTATTATTATTCCATGCATTAGTCAAGTTTCAACACATATGAAGAGTTAGCCCCAGTAACAATATGGACATGAATGAAATGGGAAAGCACTCAACCTCTCCAAACAAATGCAACTTAATGAAATAGAAAAAAGACAGGATCCACCCTAAAGAATTGAACTGAATGAGATAGAAAGTTGCGTGTTCGATCCAACCAAATATAAATCTGAATGAGATATACAGATTAAGATTCCACCCGACAAAATTCGGGCTTAATGCGATAGAAACATTTTTGTTCCCCGGCTTCAAAAAAAAAAGATGCGGATTCCCCCACCAATGGCAGGCCTGAAGGAGATTCGCGCTGCCCACTACACCAAAAACTGGCAGTGGATATGATAAAAATATGTGTGACCTCTTCCACCAATATCCCACCGCCATTACAAAATGACCGGTATGAATCCGACAACCACAAGGTGATCTGACTGGAGTAAATAGATTTGGGTTACCCCATGCCAAAATATGAACCTGAATGAAATGGGAAGATGCAGGTTCTTTTAGCCTACCTACCTACGTACGATAATGGTAATGGCGCCGGTCCTATAATTAGTGATGGATATTGTATGTGTGGTTCTGCGATCTAGAGTTGGAGATTTGTCTTCAGCTCGGCTGGTTGAGCTGTCTGCCTCCGGGCAGAGAGCATCCCCAGACGGGTCTTTGCCGAAGGGCAGAGCCTGATCTCGGGAAACATCGACTCGACCCCATTATATAGGGGTCTAAGGGGAATTTTTGTCTGATCTTACGGGCTCAGATACCCTTCATTAAATTCACCTTAAATTCTCCTTGCACTACATCAGCCTGCGTGGGGCAGTTGGTAGATACCGTCTGCGGACTAGAGTTGGTGACTCGTTGAGGAATTCACTTGACTCACTTCTAACAGTTGACTATTTCTTCTACCGGCCGCTGGCGAATCTTATGTGTGTTGGTCTTGTCCTAAGTATTATCATTCATGACCAAACTTCGAGATTATTCTCTATTCACTAACATTCCGTAGGTTACAACACAGGTAATTCCAGACTAAAAAGGACCGGCCATTTTCCTTCGAACATTTTACGGGAAACAACTTCGATGTCTTGACCCTAAGCAAGGCAGTAAAGTCACTAAGACACGATCGGCTACTGGATTTGGAAGAATTAGAAAACATAACCATTACCAAGAAGCTAGAAAAATAGAAGTGTAATTTGAAACAATGTAGACAGCCACATCAAGTAGCATTTAAATTTCTGAAGATATATGGTGGTTGGAAAGCATAGCGCCAGAAGGTATTTACACAAGCGGGAAGTGGAAGAAAAGAAACTGTCTGCATAGAACTTACGGTTGCATCTAACCAACTCAACTGTAAATGGGACCTCATTGCCAGTCTCGTACTGCGTTTAGATCAATAAAATTTAGATTCCATAGTGAAGAATTCATCCGAGCAATTCCTATGAAATTATTTATAGAAACGGCACAGAAAGAGATGTTTACGACGGTGGGACAGTAACTGAAACCGAGATGCCATGTTAGGACCAATAATATTGCTGATTTTTCGTTTGATTTATTGAGAATCTCTAAATATATAGCAGGCGCACCGGACCATATGTGGTTGGAATATTCTAACCATGGACGAATGGTAGACTTATAGATATGTAAGATCGAATGGTATCTTAAATAATATATACTCATTTCGGAATGTTACTTTGAATTGTTAATATTTCCAGTAAAATTTAAAATAGCTTCTTAATAAATTATGAAAAGAGATGTGTGTAAGTTCATTACCATAATAGCTTAAAATCCGCACTCCGTGTGGATTTTAAGCCATATTCTGCAGAGGGCTAATTGGGCAATTTAGAAAACAGCAATGATACCTTTTAAGAAATAACTTTAAATTCCTCAATTGACTCCATGAAACATTAAAAACTCAATTTAACTCTGATTCGGACTATAAGTCCATATCCAGTTAAAAGACAGATTTTGGACGAAAATTCAGATTGGGAAGAAATTCCGATTTTGGGCCGAAATTCTAATTCAAGCCGAAAACTGAATTCTTTAAATTACAAACTCTGCGGAACTTCAAAATCTTATGTCAAGAGACGTTTCACTTTAACTCTGATTCCTTTGAATTTTGAACAAAGAATATTGATTTCCTTAACTCACAAAATTTGAGAGATATTTTAAACTGAATTTAAAACAAAATCTTTGCGTTTCTTTAAACTCAATATAAATTAAAAACTTTTAAATATCACTAATATTTTCAGCTATTTTAAAATTTAAATTTTTTAACAACTCTCTCCACATCCGGAGAGAAATTGCATTGCTGGATGTTCAAGCAGCAGATGAAGGGCATATTTCAAATTCCGAGATAAACCTGATTCCAAAAAGGTATACTATGTCTATGTAGAGCAAGTGTGACCCGAGTTAGAGGGGTTTCAGACACACGGACGGATAGACAGAATTTGTCTTTTATTTATTCACGAGCCCAGAAGCCACCCTTCGGGCCGGCATTAGATTAGCTTCTGCGAAGGGTTTTTAGGTCTTAGGCCTTTTACCTTCAGCGTCCTATGTACGTAAATGATTAAATGCAAAGAAAAATAATTGAAAAAACAAATGTCTTTACTTACAATTTCTTGTATTTTTTTTAGTCCACTTGTATACTCCAATGTCATTTTTTTCGAGGTTTCGAGGTTTTGTTTTCTTTCGGATACTATGTGGCATAAGTTCTTCCTGACACCATGTGACGTAATATAAGTCTATTAAATTATAGGAGAAGGAAAGAAGAGGAGATAAAGTTATTAACTGTTTGGTTTGACGTTCAAACTCGTTAACGCGTAGAATTTAAAATCTCCCCTCCTCATGCAGGGTCCGTTTTTATAGTGAAGGCAGATAACATTTCTTGATAAGCGAGGTAACCGTGGAACACTACACAGCTGTTAAGTCAGGTTGTTTATGCCACGCCGAAATCGAAAAACGAACAGACGGACACACGTGCACTGACCTTTATTATTATAAATATATCTTGAATTTTAGGTATTGAAAGCTGTTAATTCTATCCTCATTTGCGATTTGGTCTTTGCATTTGAGACTCTAATTTCATATCTACCAGTGACACTAACATCGACTAGAGATTTTTCTGTTGCACATAACCTGTGGCATTTAAGATATACTGTCGTCTTCATCATGCTAAGATATAATGACGCCTTCATTATACCAAGTGATTCTTATACGAGATCGCCTTCATTCGGTTTTGGAGTTAAATAATTCTGCAATTACCTTTATTTGAAGCTGTATTTTTTCACGAAGCATCAGACCTATCATAACCAATTCTATAGATTTCCACTGAAATGTAGTCTCTTTCTTTATTCATGAAACACTTGCGCCAAATTCCTTAATTCTAATAGAGGCACATTCTTGTTTTATCATTCGATATGATATTAATCCAAGTAGCTGTATTCCACAGTTCCAGTTTCTTGAACCAATTTAATTGCTTCAAATAATTTTTTAATTAACTTTGGTTCTCAATGTTGAATGTGCTCATTCTGTCCATATTCTCGAAGGATACGCATAATTGTATCAATTGACGCAAAAATGGCTACCTCGCATTCATTATTTATTTGTTTTAGAGTTTTCTTGGAGCGAGATATTGATTCACTAATTACTTTCAGAGTGATCATGTCTTTGTCGATTCGAAACATAGATCGAGAATATTCCTGAGATACCTCTCTTTCGAAAAGCAAGCTACTACGCATACATTTGCTTATCTTCCTCTCGCATTCTCCATCTCTTCATCCTTGTATCCCTAGGTGCTTTCGCCAGGATTCAAATCATATCAATGATGCTGTACTTCGATGCTTAAATTTTAACTACATGAATAAATAAAAAAGAGGTCTTCTCGTGAAAAATACCATATTACTGACGAAATCTTTAGAAAGAATATAAAGAAAAGAAACGAAGTCGTTGAAAATTTTTACACAACGATATTTCGATTTCGTTTTGCATTTTACCGACTCATTTAGAATTCCTAATACGAATATAAATTCGAAATCGACATAAATATCCATTGTAAAATTGTTGTAACCGAGGGAAGGTTACTGAATAGGATAATCAAACGACGGTTCGTAATGAATTATAATACTTAGGACAAGAACAACAGATATAAGTTTCGCCAGGAGCGCGTAGAAGTAATCATCTGCTAGAAGTGTGTTAAGTTAATTCCACAATGAATCTCCAACTGCAGGATATCCACCAACCGTTCCACACGGTCAGATATGACAAAAGGCTTAATTTAATATAGGGTATCGGAGCCCGTAGGCTCGGTTAAAAATTCACGGTAGACCCCGTATGAAACGGGGTAGGGTAGCTGTTTCCCGAGACGAGACTCTGAACTTTGGCATAGCCTGGTTTGAGGATCCTGTTTGTCCGGAGGCAGAGAGTTTGACTAGCATTGCTGGAGACGAATCCCCAACTCCAAGATATGTAGCAACCGCCCCACACGATCAGATGTGGCACAAGGCCGAATTTAATGTGGGGTATCCGACCGCGTAGGCTCGGCAAAAAATTCCCCGTAGAGTTCATATAAAACAGATTCGTGTAGCTGTTTCTTCAGGCGAGACTCTGCCATTCAACATAGCCTCGTCTGGGGATCCTCTCTGAGGTATACCAGCACAGCTGAAGACGAAACTTCAACTGCAGACCAACATACAGTATTTACTATTGTATTTATGTGAATGGCGACATACACATTATCGCCGGTAGGTATGGTACAACAAAAAGATAACATCAAAATACAGCTATTCATAAACTGGCACATATGACAAAGTATGATTTAGCTCACCATATGATTATTTTATTTTTACGGGTGTTTTTTGTATTATGGATATACTAGCTTCTGTCATTGGGAATGAAAATTAAACATATACACATATAATATATTCTCTTATTTCTGACCATTCATGCATCAACTTTCCTACTAGATATTCTTAAACGGACTTTTATTATAATAGTTTTCTAAGCGTACCTTAGATGTTGCACAAAGACGAAGGTATTAGGCAACTAATAGAATTCACTATTCAGTTATAATTGATCTAGCGAGACAAGCTTGCTAAGCATTACACTTCTATAGATTCTAAAAGCGCAGGTCAGATGTGGCACAAGGACGAACGTGTGGTGAAGAATCACTGGGCTTTTATTTTTATTTGGACGACAAAAACTCAGTAGTCATTAGTTTTGTCTACTTAGTGAGGAAGGACTCACTATTCACTCGTTATTGATCTAGCGAGAAAAGCTTGCTAACAATTACACCACGTCGATGTTCCTTGGGATTCTCTAATCTCATGTCAGAAAGTGTGATGAACCCAGCGAGGGGCTTCTATTACATATGGGCAAAGAAAAGACAATAGAGATCATTTTGGTGCATTAAAACTACCAGAGACTAGGGAATATTTCGTCAACCCCAAAATCTAATGAAATAATTTGTATATAGCAACACCATCACTGATTAACAAATATGAATAGAAAATAATTTTGTAATAAACACAAAGTTTTACAAAACTACTTAAATGACATTACAAGAAATTAAATATCTAGTTTTTTATGCGTAATGTAAAACGTGTGTTTTTGCTACATTTAAAGTTTATATAGAGATTATAACTGTGTACATTTTATAAGTGATTTACTGGATAAATCAAACCTGCTATGACTAAGTATTGAGGGTTCGATTCAGGAAACAGTGTGTGTTCGAAGCATTCATTGAATAGGACCGACAAAGAGGATTGAATTAATCTTTTATTAAGTTTATCCAGGATTCGAATATTTTTCCGTTTAGAAGGACTTAAAGTATATAAAAGTTGTCCATAATTTTTATTGTTCGAAAATTTTAGAGAAGACAAAAATCGCTTGGGTCAATAAAAATGATGAACAATTTTTATATTCCTTAATTCCTGGAAAAAGAAAAAAAAATGTTAAAATCCTAGAAACCTAATAGAAAATTAATTAAATCTTCCTTGTCGCCTGTATCCAATGAGAGATCTACGTTCTGTCTTGACGCGTCCATTCGTCATTATAATGGATATACATAAAATAAAATGCTTCCTTCATTGGTAATGACAATAATGTTAAAAATATTGGTCAATATTTGAACTCTACGAATTTAAAAATTCTCTCGCAATTTAACAAGACAATTATCTAAAAGTTGACAGCAGAAAATCTACTCCTCGTCTACAGATTTTATTAGGTTGGTGCAAATATAATGTCGTTTTTTGACGTTCAACTTCATGTGAGAAAACGGCATTATTTTTGCACCAACCTAATAATACAGAGTGTCCCCTGTTAGGGTGCTTTTCTATGAATGCGTTAACAGCGAATTTAACATTATTTTGTGTGCTTCTGTATGCCTCATATTTTGATTGAAACTCGGAAATTGACGCGCGTAAATTGTTCGAATGATTAGGAAGACTTTCAAGCAGGATTCAATGAGTGAAGCCCAGATAAATTGTTGCTACCAACCTTTTAAATTTGGCCGGGAATCCGTTGATAAACTCCAGTATGATGAACAGTCAGAAATGTTGAACTCGGGAAAACTGTAATCCAAGGATGGCCAACCTGTGGCGCATGCGCCATAAGTGGCGCATTGGATGCTTAAAATATGTCCATATTGCAATACGTACTGAAAGAAGTGAATGTTTGTGTGGCGCATTTAAATTAATCGTACAAAATATTGGCGCATGGAATCAAAAGGTTGGCTACCCCTGCTGTAATCAAATATTATTAGTGATTGACAGTGCAATAATGACAAAAAACGGGTATTCCACAAACTGTCTGCAAGAGATCCAGCCATCTTGACAATATCCACTGACTATACTATACGCATTTTGATATTCGCCTTTCAAAATATTACATAATTCACGTCTGTCTCCTCCCGCAATTCCAAATACGTCTTTATGTGATGTCAAAAATCCCATTAAAGGTATCTCTTTTGGGAATTCACAGCAATATTTGATTAATTTCCACTTTTCGTATCAGCTTGTAAATAATTTATGATTGCCAACATATGCTTTTTCATTTTTATTTCTTAATTCCATGCACAGTGTGTGAATAGAATTTTTAAATTTGACATACTTTTGGAGGCACAGATAATATAACCGTTATCAGAGCGGAAAGTGTATCAAGCGTACCAGGTTCAATTCCAGCTCGATTCTTATTCATTCTCTTCATATTAATCCCCTGGAAAAGGGCATACATGCATTTTCCCCAAAGTAAAGAGTTAAATAGCTGTGTTCTCTTGTTTTCAGTTGACAGCCTGTCTTGAAGAAAGAAAATTCTAACCCAGCCTGGAGAGGGACGTATGGCTCCTGCAGACTATATAGCGTAAGGCACACAACTATTTCTATAGTGTTCTTAAAACCCTAACTGAAACAAGATTATAAATATGTGCAGTCACAGGAACCCACATGGGTGGTGGGGGTCTTCATTTGTCTGACAAACCTGCCTGTTGCCAGAGTTTGGCAAAACATTTTGCACAAAACGGGAAGTATAAATTCAGTCGGTCCTTGTTAATACGATGGTCACTCAGTACGCAAACTCCTTTAGATGTTTCTCATTACCGACTGTCTAAACCAAATATAGAATTGTTGCTTACGCATGCAGGCACGTTATATCAAGGTGGTGCAACAATCCTCGAGATATAACAAACGGTTGGTTCACTGGGTGCGCCATACTTTCGGCATTTTGTCACATCTAAGCTCCGCTTAGAAAATCATTATAACAAATGGTTGGCTACGACGGCGACTCTGCTCGTATATAGGTCTTCTTTATTTTTACATCGGATTTAATAAGCCGCGATAAATATTCCAATATATAGCAGCCCCTTCCGTTCCATAATGAGATAGAAAGATGCAGGTTCTACCACAGCGTAAATGGACCTGAATGAATGAGCAAGATGTTGGATACGCTCTAGAATATGGATTTGAATAAGACAGAAAGTTGTGGGTTTTATTCGATGAAACATGGATCTCGTCATTATATACTCCGTTCGGAACCTGAAGCGTACACTATTCTTTGGTTTTGTAAAACGTGTCATCCAGTAGATAAACCTTTAAAAGTTTTCTTGTAAAATGTAGTAGTTCACTTCATACTTTTATTCGGCGAATTTGTTCATTTTTAAAAAACATCCACAGGTGCGATTCACGGCTCGCTTAAAACAGAAAATAAATGTTAGAAAAAATATATATTTCGTTATATTTTGCTCGTAACATACGTTTTTTTTTGTAAATCTGCAATAACGCACTTATTAAAATGGATTCCGTTTGAGAATGTTCTCTAAATATCATTGGCCCCATGCTTTTAAAGAACATCGTTTTGTGTTTTTGTTTGCGTAGCTAATTCTTTTCTTCTCCTGTTGCGTTTTTTGATCCAGGGAAATTCGAATGTGACATAGATATTGGAATATACATGGTAGCAATCATTTCAAAAGTCTTCGAGAAGAAATTTGGCGACATAGATTTTTACAATGAAAATAAAAATATATATGATCGATGTTATGTCGTAAACAATAAAAATGCTGAGAAGGTGATATATTTAAATGGGAAAAAATGTAATTTTAAAAGAACGAATTTTCTGATGCAGTTCCTTAGAGTAAAGCAAATGATATTTTTTTAAATGTTTATTTACAAAAAACCTCTAAATTCTATGTTTGTTCTCGAAGAAAAATAGGTAGAGGAAACGTGATAGGAATGCCTATAAAGATATCTATAGCTATATCAGGCAGACAGACAAACAGACAGACATTATATATTTGCTAGGTTGACTAGTCAATCCTTTATGCAGAACCCTGCTCTGGAAGATTTATCTTCGTTCAACAAAGTCAGTACTATCAAACCCTCTGACTCACTGACATTTCACTTCGTACTAACAGTAAACTTGTGACTTCGAATAATTTTTTTCGTCTAAGCATGCATATATATATATATATATATATATATATATATATATATATATATATATATATATGTATATTGAATATATTTTGGCAGAATGTTTTCATTGAAATATGTTTCATTGAATAAACTAAATCTATATATCTATATCTATACATATATATATATGTATATATGTATGTATGTATGTATGTAAGTGTGTGTGTGTGAGTGTGTGTGTGTGTGTGTGTTTGTGTGTGTGTGATATGTGGGCACTAGTGTCAACACCTCGCGGTGAGCGTCTGCTTCATGCTTCAATGCAAACTTCAGAACATGTGTGTTGTGTTTTGACTTTAATATAAATGTTAGTGATGTATTATGGTTAGTATGGTCTCTTATTATCCTGATGGTTATTCAGTAGGTAGTAACTGTTATGTTTCCAAGTGTTCTAGAGGCGATGACGTAGAAAGTATTCTGAATCAGGTTATTAATTAAGCTTTTTCTCATTATTTATTTCTGATTACTTAATTATATGTTGTTGACGATCATTATTACGTTTACCTGTGTTTATGTGTTCATTCTTAATTTATTACTTTGTTAATTTTTTTATCATTTAATTAATTTATTTCATTATTTGTATTTTTTCTTTATTCGATTTTATTTTTTCGGTGGTTAGTTAACCTATTCGTTTATTTTAAAGTATTGGAGTTCTTTAAAGTATGCTACATTATTTTCGTTGTATATATTACATATATTTATATTTTTCCTGGTGCTGTTTTACAAATTATTCTTTTTCGGCTTTCGATCTTTAAGTAAGATTATAAAAATGTATTTTCTTTTCAATTTGAGATGAGTTACGATCGTTTATTTAGTAATCTGTTGGACTGGGAAAATTATTATAACTAGGAAAAATCTCTTTGAAGAAAGTATCCCTTTATTAAATTGCAATGAACATTGGAATGTTAATATTAATTAGCGTTTAATGTAAGGAAGTAGTTGTTCAATATCTTTTGGAACGCAGTATGTATTCTTCTTCTCCCCCAGCTATGGTTAAATAGCAGGACAGACTGCTTTCTATAGCCTTGGGTTGCAACTGGTCTACCGCAGAAAGAAATGGCAACCTACTACGGAAAAAATCTGCTTCGTCATACATGTATCGAATGGTACATAATCGCCTAAGCGTGTATCACGCATGGCACATAACTGACGGAGGTATTAGTGGAAAGGAAAAAAAAATATTTGAAGAAAGTATCCCTTTATTAAATTGCAATGAAAGTCATAATACTAATTTTAATTTTGTACAATAAATAGTCAATAAGAACAATGCTGCTAAACTTGAAAATCTCGACATTATATGAAAGAAAATATTGTTTTTTTAATTCATTTAAAACAGTACTCGGCAGTCACTAGATGCAAAGCGATGGTTCCCAGAGCGGGGCGCGCCTCATAGGTGGGGCTGAAGAGGGATAGCAGATGAGAAGATATGATTGAAAGAGAAAAATTTAGAAACAGTTTCAAAAATGTCATATGCCAAAAGTCAATATGATGTGAAAATTTAAAATATTATTATGGATCACTGGTAATTGCAAGCATGAATCCAAGTATAAATAGTTTAAATAATTATTGACCAATTTTATCGTTGTGAGTGTTTTGCATTATATCAAATATTAAGCTTATAGTAACTAGGAACCGCGAATTGGAAGAGAGAGTTATGATTGACAATCTTCTGACTTCGAATCCGCGGTTATCTCCCTTTAACCGTTTCGATTCTTTTTTTTATTTTTAAATGTACTTTTATAAAATTTGGCGTGGCGCGATCAAATTTTTATTCCGAAAATGCCGCCCAGAAAAAAAAAACTTTTAAGAAAAACTGATGTAGAGGGTTACATTTAAAACGGCGACGATAAATACGTGTGATAGGAAATAAAGATGGTGGAATGTGGGGATTACATATGTAAGAATGATATATAAATATTTATTATTTAGGTCAGGATTAAAGAGCTCAAGGAGACAGCCACACAGATCTTGTATCGCAAATTTGTAGATCTTGGGGGAAAAGCTTTTTGAGTGAGTTTCATTCTTATATTCAGGATTGAGAGGAAATGAAGGCCAGTGGACCCTGTGAACGTAGAAGGACGTTTCCTCGCAGTAAATATCTGAGTTGTTGCAAAGAAAGAATGCACTTCTCCCCATTTTTTTATGAAAATAACGTTATCTTGTATATTTATCAAGATAAAAAAAAGATGCAGACTAAAATTAACCGCAATATGTGCAACAAATGTTGCATGTTAGGATGAGTAAATTCAAGGCGTCTTCAACAATATCAGCAACATTATAAACACAGACAAAGAAATATCATGATTCTGATAGACGACTTGAACAAGAAAATAGAGAAAACCAGCGTAAAATTTATCTTGTGCGAGAAAATTTGAATTGGGACGCGAAATATTAATTATGCTATTAGAAAGTCAAAAATCGCCAGTTATAATCCATTTTCTATGAATTAAAAGACCACAAAATGTGAAGCAAAACACCCCCCAAAAAAAGAAAGAGAAAAGAAAATGATTACATAATTGAATGCAAATCCAGATGGAAACAACAGGAGAAAACAGTTTTGTAACTTGCAAAGTTAAACCTGATTTTAAATTGCAAAAACGATTTTCCGACTGAAAACAACAAAACCCAAAGTAATTTTCAGACTGCAAACATAACAGGAAGAACATCATTTAATTTCGTGGAGAAATCAGGTTTTTAGTAATGACAAAAATAATATCTAAAATATGAATTGTTAACTGTACTCTCAGGTTTGCAATAAATTTTAGACTCTCCGTTAATTAATCTTCAAAAAAAAAACATCCAAATGCTTATTCCAGGACCTGCTCATTCAATTTCGGGGTCTGTTCCTAGAATCAAATATTATTCTAAGAAAATTATCATTTCTAGTTGCGAAATTGATTTAAAATCGATTCTTAAACTTTATTTCAATTATAATTAATTCACTTTCAAAAATCCATTCGAACCATAATAATTCCAATAATATTTTAATCATGTAACACACAGTCTTTCCTCGTTATTATAAAATAATCTAAAATATATGGCAGAGAAATTAACTTTGGGATGAGTTTTCTATTGAAGATAATCAATCCCTTGCAGCTGTTGTGCAAACATATAAAATTGAATATTGAACAGGAATTAGAAAGATTAAAAGATGAAACACATTGATATCCTTAACTATCCTCTGTAGGACTTAACGTGTTTTCTTCTCTGCGTCTGATACCAACACTGTCATATGTTTATCTAAGGTTGTTAATATTGTTGGCGCTAATAATAAATCTTAATTGTGTGTTACACGCTTAGGCGATCATGTATCATTCGATACATGACTGACGAAACAAATTTGTTCCCGCAGTAGGTTGCCATTTCTTTCTACGGTTGACCAGTTGCCATTCAAGGCTATAGAACCCAATCTTTCCTGCTATTTACCCACAGCTGGGAGAGAAGAAGAGGATTCATACCTTTCCCAAGAGTATTAGCACTGAAGAGAATGTAATGGATTTGACTGGAATTCGAAATCGGCTCTCCGATTCCTCAATCCGAGGCACTATCCATTACGCCACATATTAATGGTTCAATAAGCCCAGTGAGAAAAAGCATCCTTGGTTTACACTCCTTTTATTTTTGTATATTTACCGATTTCATGGTATATCCATATGCAAGCAGTATAGGTTTTTGTTTATTATAATATCCAACCCAATTACAAGATCTGTCTGAAAAGTAATGGAACTGGTGTCACAAAAATTGGTTTTAGTTCCAAACAACAAATTACATGGTTTCTTCTTCAGAATAATCGACCTCGAGTCAAATGCAGCTGCTCTGCAACGCTTCTATGCACTGCTGGAAGGATTCTTCGCGGATGAGCCTTAGCGTTGTGGATAGGTGCATTGTCGTGCTGAAGCAACCAGGATTTGTCCTGCTACAACTCTCGTCTCTTCACGTTTACGCCACAGGATCTCTTTGTAGACGTGTTAATTGATCGTCTGGCGTGGCAATAACTCGTGGTTGAGGCCAATGGCAATATAACTTATAAATTTACCCTTTAATATAATATATATATATATATATATATATATATATATATATATATATATATATATATATATATATATATATATATATATATACAGAGCGAGAGAGTCAACGACGAAGTTATTCGTACACTCATCAAGTTTGAATATTTTTATCCATGTTTCAGAATCTAATGCCCATATGATGCCAGACTTTTTATATGTTAATAAGCAAAAAAAGAATTATAAAAAGACAAAGGTTTAAATAGAACAAATTTGACAAATAATAGTATTTGCCTGAATGTTCGAAAGTCATGCCACCCCACTACCAAAAAATAATGAGAACAATAGAACAACAAGTAATACAGTAATACAAATCACATATACTGGGTTCATTTTATTCACTTTTATTGACGCTGTCACACATCGAGAAAGCCATCATTTTCGTGGCACAAAATGACGTGGCGCAAAGTCCTGTGTAATATTTTAGGAAACTGTGCTTTGTTGATTGTTGCAAAGGCTCTCTTAACGGTGTTTTTCAACTGATGAGTATTCTGCTATCGTTCAATGGAAACTCTCTCCTTGATAATACCTCACAAAAGGCCGTTTATAATAAACAGTATTAAACAACATTTAACGGCCTGAACGTCCGGAAATTTGTATAGAAAATATACGTCCTCCGACAGGAATCGAACTTGTATCCTATACGGAACCGTCATATAGCCTGACGTGCCTTAACTGATTCAGCCACAGAGGAGCGTTCGGTTAGCAATGAGGATTTTACTGCTTTTAAATTTCAATGTTCCATGAATCTCTTACGTACATTCATATCTGTTCATGGCGAATCCAAATGTAAAGAAATGGCGTCACATATTTCAAAGTCCGACAATTTTTAAAAAGCATTTTTATGTTTATACATTCTCTTTATAGATACAAACATTTAAGTAAAATTTCTCGGACATTCAGGCCGGTAAATGTTGTTTAATACTGTTTATTATAAACAGAGCATTTACTTAGATTAGATTGTGTATTTAAAGCTATTTTCTATCGCATAAGTCAAATTATATTTCTTTTTTCAATAAATCTGGATATGCGTGTGTCTGTGTTAAGTAATCTATTTGACTTGTTTTCATTCATTTCTTTTTTTCCCACAGGTACATGCAATGAAATTCGGCGCGGATTTTTTTCCCCACAGGTACATGCAATGAAATTCGGCACGGATAAATTGTTGAAATTACTGGAAATTTTTATTTACGTGAGAAAAAATAGAGAAATAATCCGTAACTTGTATTGGAAACGCTGTGACTGGTTGGCAATAGAGAATCTGTTAAAGGGATGCAAAGAAAAACATGCGGAGTACAACAGGTATATATTATGTAACAGGATTTATTCAACAGGGACAGTATGATGATATTACGGAAACAACTCTTTGTGCGAAGTAAAAGCAATGATAAGAGCATAAACAATGCAGACGACAATGACTTTCTTCATGAGAGTTTTAAAAAACAACTGATAATTTTATTTGAAGACAACATAAGGGGAAAAACTGTAAAAAAAGTAAGCACCGGAAAACATTCATTTCAACTGAACTACCATCCCTATATTTGATCTATGTTGGCGGCATCGCTATCAAGCAGGTGCAGACATTTAAGTGTAGAAAAAGCCGAGTCAATCATTTGCCTATTACAGCGAGGTCATCCTCAGAGATAAACGTTTCCTTGTTTAAGGTAAGCTTGAGGTAATTGGGAAGGATATCACAATAATCTACAAGCTATGCTGGCATCAAACAACCGGCAAATGAAATCAGCATATATACAAAAATAAGTGTGTGTTTCCTCACCGAACTTATTCAAATTTTACGACAGATTTACAAGACCTAGTATGATTCATTACTAGTGGTCACATTCTTAATAACATAATATATACAAATAACACAGTGTTGATAACAGACGCAGAAAGGAAAATGCTGGAACTCGTACAGAACTTAGTAAACGCAAAAGGAGAAGAAAGGACAAAACATCACGTGTAAGAAGACAGAATGTATGGTTGTCAGCAAAAAGAAGAGCCCTACATGCAAATTACAAATCGGAGATGTTAAAATTTAGTAAGTACAAAAATTTAAATGTATAGCTATATTTTAACGGAGAACAGAAAGTGCGACACTGAAATCGAAAGGTGTATTGGGACAGCGAAAGATGCTTTACAAAAGTTAAGTAATGTATTAAGAAACAGGAAAAAACAAAGATTGCTTAAATATTACATATTATCAGTCCTTATATATGGTACTGAATGCTGGAAAATCTTTTCACAGATTCAGGAGATTCTTGACGCAACAGAAATGTTGTCCTACAGAAGGATAATGAGAATACCATGAACTGAATATATGTGCAACGATGCAGTTTATGCAAAATGTAAACAAAAAGAACACTTGTAATTTGAATCCAAAATAGATACTTGCAATTCTAGTGAACGTAATGAAGACAGAGTGCTTGGAAATTCTGACACTCACGGGATGGTTGGAAGGGAAGATGGACTGAGCAAAACTTCCGATAACCTACCTATTAACCTTTGTGAATATTTAGCAGACAGGGATTAGAAGAGCTAGCGGAAACTTACAATTTACTAAGAACTACAAAATATAGGAAATTGGGGAGAGCAATGATCACTTATATCCTTCAGACACATATATTAAACATCAGGTATTTCCGAAAGAACTTAGTAAAAGAAAGTGTGAAGAAAGGACTATACATCACTAACATGAAGACATAATAAATCGCAAGTGGTTCAACCCAAAATGCTGACGAGTAACCGGAGATATTGAAGTCGTAAACAAGCAGATCCGAATATGTAAATATCTGGAAAGTGTTCTTAAAATGGATGGAAAATGTGACACTGATATTGAAAGCGCATTGGAATAGCGAAAGATACCTTCCAAAAGCTAAGCATTGTATTAAGAAACAAGAAATATCTTAAGAAACGAATAAAAGAGTACTAAACTGGTATACACTATGTGGCAGAAATACATCCCATATATATCTCCGAGAAATACCTCCCTCATAATAGTAAGGCATTATAGTGTATTCATCTACCTAATGACTTACCATTGTGTGAGAGGTATTTCGGGTGGTATATATTGGAAGTATCGTCCCTTCTTTATATGTCAGTGAATGCTGGACCATCACTTCACATATAAAAAAGAGACATGAGGCATCA
The DNA here is from genome assembly GCA_964036315.1 of Acanthosepion esculentum. NCBI lineage: Eukaryota > Metazoa > Mollusca > Cephalopoda > Sepiida > Sepiidae > Acanthosepion > Acanthosepion esculentum. The sequence continues at coordinate 87,623,633 of OZ038487.1, forward strand.
GAAATGTGGTTTAAGGGGAGTATTTTGAGAATCCCATAGACTGAACATGTCACTGACGATGAAGTTTTAAGGAAAAGTACAATAAAAGAGGAAGCATTTCTAGGATATATAATGAGGAATGGTCGCCTGGAGAATCTGTCACTGGCAGGGCATATAGAAGGCGGGAAGTGCAGAGGAAAAGGGCGATTAATTACCCAAATAACTGGATGCTAGAACAGGGATCAGGTGTGACAACTAAAAGACAAACTAAGAAATTCAACTAACAGAAATCTGTGAAAAGTCATGATTTCTCATGTCCATATGAAAATAGCCTTTTCAGAAACTGAAAAAAAAAACACAATAAGGAAACGAAAGATGTCCTTGGTCACAGAGGAAAGTTATAGAATATTATGTAATGCTTAAACTCCTCTCTATAGCGCTTCGGCCTTTGTACGCCCCGTTCAGATGATTAGAATTATGAACTTAACGCTTTATATCGTTCACCGGGGGGGGGGTTGATTGTCCCAGTTCCACGTGCCATGCCTCTTTCGGATGTCACAGTTATCTTCCTTTAACTCAACTCTCCATGTTGTTGTTCACATGGCCCAGTAGATAAAAGCGTTGGTTGGATTCAGTGACTTGCTCCAAAGAGTTATAAGTTCAATACCCGGCTACGGCAGTGGTGAACAAAAGATTTGAGTGTTAAGTTAAAGGGGACATCCGGAAGAGGCATGGCACGCGAAGCTAGTAAAATCTAACCCCGTGCGCGAAATAAACGGTTCAATTGGACATTTCAATCACCTGAAGAAGGCCGGAGCGTCCAACGGCCGAATCGTCGTGAACAGGACAAAAAGACGAGGACAACATTCCGAACAATGTAAATAATTACAATAACACAAATATAGACAGATTTCCTATATGACCGTAAATGCAGAGTATTAGGGGAAAGGTGTTGTCTTGAGAACAGAATTTTCAATCACATTATTTTTAAAAGTCCCTTGAAAGAGACCGTTGAAATATGGTGGACACATACTGAGGAAAGAACGCCCAGATAATTTAACACAAATTAAACATATGACAGGTAAAAGAAGATGATGAAACGAGAGTGTGTGAGCAAAATTATGTTGGAAACAGCATCAACAAGAAGAAAGTTTTACTGAAGCCAAGAGATGTTGTGGATAACCATGATCGCATGTGTCGCAAGGTAAATGGGATCAAGAGAGTGACTGATATACTAAAAACTGGTTCCATATAATAATAATAATAATAATAATAATGATAATAATAATAATAATGGTCAATCCTTTTGTAGACTCCTGCTCAGGCCTATATGTACTTCGTCAGCACAATGAAGGATAACCTTTTTTTTATAAGGCAACTATGCTGATTGGACCTTAGTTACAGTTTCTCGGAAAGAGCACATTAACTGGACAAGGCTGGTATGCTCAAACTTTTCGCCCCGATGACTTGTGACTTCGTCCTCGAACAGCCATCAAATAGTTCCGTCTACCTACTTTCACTCGCAAGGCTTGAGTCAATAGGTGGTATGGTTATCATTCTGTTTCCTAAAAATGCCGCCGGCTGAAATCGCCTCACAGTCCGATTAAATCAATCAGAAGTAAAATTCTAATCCGGCTTTCACTGTTGGAAGGCGACTGTTATAACCACTCGGGCCAAATATAGCCTTTATTAAAACATCTACCAATTCTTCTCGGTAAAATGATGCGATGCAATAATTTATTTTTTACAAGAAAACGCAAAGGGTTGTTAAAATCATTACTGACGATTCGAAGCGACAACCTATGGAATTCAATATGGCTCTCTTACGCAAATATGTATCAATGTCATGTGAACAGTCTGTTTTGTCTTACGTATTCTTCAGGGAGGTTCCGTCTCTGTTATCTGAAACTTATCCCACAGAGATGCGTTAATTTTGCTCTCCAAATTTCTTTTTTTTATCTATTTCGGACATTGTGATAAAACCTAAGATTTAGATCTGCATTTGTTAAGGAATCTAAGTATAAAATTGTCAATATTTTTCTCACTTATATCTCCCCTGACACGTTGTTATATTTCCCGCGATTTAAAAAAAAAACAAAAACAAAAAATTTAAAATAAAAAAGAGAAATTATCTAAGGAATCTCTCACACATCTGAATTCCATTACTACAGGGTACTCGCAAAATACCACTACGCTGACAGTCCCTTAGTCCTGGGTATTGACGGTAAACTACATCCGGCAGCAAAACCACTGATCAGGAGATTGAAGGTTTTGAGGAGCTTGGGAGAGCCTCTTTATTGCTGTTGTTGCCAGGTCTATCGTGACCAGGGGTGGGAGCACCGGTTAAGGTCGAAGATATGGACAAATACTGAACCCCCACCCGAAAAAAAAAACAAAATAAAAATATGTGTATAAAAATACATTGTTATAGTAAAATGAACAATAATATGTTTAATAGCAAAATGACAAACAATATATTTTATCGGGAGTTGAAGTCTTGAAATTGCGTTTAGAATATTTGCATTTCAGTATTAAATAACCTATAGAGGTTGATATGCCGCTAAGTAAAATCAACCAATCTTAACCATAAGGCACAAATTATTGTGTGAAGGTGGTTTGGAAGAACCCTTTCATAATCCATATAGTAGTATCCTACAATTTCTGATATAAATCTGTATTCCAAAATATAGCTTCAACAAAACAACAACATATCAGCGTCACTAGTAATTATGAGCCCACAAACATATATATCCATAAAAGGAGAGTATCATCTACCATGAATTCAATTGTGAAAACAGAACGGCATATATTAGATTTTTTTATTACTTGACAGCTCCGAAGATTATTAAATTTCGGCCTTAAATAACCCATGAGGTGATGATATGCCGTTCAACAAACAAACAAAATTGAACTGGCAGTTCCTCAGAAAGTGCATGTGGGCTTGTCATATATATATTGAGAGAACAAATAGTTTAAAAACGGTTATATTTTAACATAGATTCCGCGTACTCAATGTGTGTGCAGGAAAAAACTTACGTTATTAGCAAAGTTTAATTACGGCTTTTGTTTTCGTTGTTTTATCCAGTGTTCTGATGGGTTAGATCGCAGGATTTATTCAAGATATAACGTTACATGAAAAAATTAACAACAAGTGGTTCCCTATATGAAACCGGATTTGGCTTTTAAAATGGCAGATTATCTAATGTATATATATATATATATATATATATATATATATATATATATATATATATATATATATATATATATATATATACATGAGTAGCATATATTCATTCGAGCAAGTTTCATGGAATAATATAGACATATGTCTATTAATTTTATAATAATCCTTTTCGAGTTCTCTAATTAGCTTCTTGGTGTTAATTTAAAATTCCTAAAGAAAGTTGCTGTAGTTTATTTACGAGACCAACATTATATATCTGTTTAAATATATCTGTTTAAATGTCCTTTGGGAAATTGTATCTCTGACAAAATGTAAGTAGACATGTTGATTCGACGACCACAACATTATCAATTCGCCTGACACTGCATTTCTCGGATATAATTTCTATCTTACAACATTTAAAGATATTTAAAATAAATAAATATGTCTATTAAATACGAAAATAACGTTTAAAGTGAGAAAAGACACTTCTGTATTCTATTCAAATTCCTTGAAACGTTTAGTTGTTTGTGATGCTCTTAACTTTCTATCGCTTGGTATTAGCGATACTTCTGGCTTTCCATCGGCTTGTATTAGAGATACTATTGGCTTTCTATCAGCTGTTATTAGTGATATTATTGGCTTTCCATCGACTTGTATTAGAGATAGGATTGGCTTTCTATCAGCTGTTATTAGTGATACTATTGGCGTTCCATCGACTTGTGTTTTAGAGATACTATTGGTTTTCTATCAGCTGTTATTAGTGATACTGTTGCCTTCCCATCGAATTATTAGAGATACTATTGGTTTTCTATCAGCTGTTATTGTTGATACTGTTGGCTTTATATCGACTTGTATTTGAGATACTATTGGCTTTCTATCAGTTGTTATTAGTGATACTATTGGCTTTCTATCAGTTGTTATTAGTGATACTCTTTGCATTCCATCGACTGGGAGGAGTGATATTTTTGGCTATCTATCGGCTACTATTACTCTGACAATATGAATTTCCGTCGAGCGAACTGTCATTCCGAGGAATTGCTTCTTTTCCTTAAATATCTCTGCAAAATCTAGATAGAGTTGTGTTTTCAAACCTAAAGAAATCAGCAGATCTTGAAACCCTCAAAGCCACCTGTCCGTTAGCAACGTCTATGCTGCTTCAAATTGATTTAAATTGGCATTATTTCCCTTACTGACGAATGGAATTAATTTCAGCAGGTTGTCATGTCCCTGTTTAATTTCCAATAACTATTAAATTGTTGGTACGTCATCGGCTGATGAGCAGTTTGCATAAAAGATCATTTTCACAAACTTGCTTGTACGTATAACTGTCGTAAAGTGAATGATAATATCGTGAAGTCGTAGGTGAATGATAAAATTAAAATAAAATCTCATACATTTCGCGTTCAGTTGCTCGAAAGTACGTTCATACGAATCTCT
>OZ038487.1:87633217-87650717 GCA_964036315.1 Acanthosepion esculentum
GAAATTTTATTAAAAATAAAGACACTTCTACTTAATATCAGAAAGGGACGATTGAAATTTATAACGGTACTTAATGCGTAAAGATGTTTTTTTTCTTCTTTTTAAGTTCACCACAAGCAAGGCAATAAAGACTCTAAGGCGGAAAAAGGGAGCTGAGTGAGAGAATATGCGAATGAATTATTTTAAGAACGCTTAAAAGAATTATAAAAATAATAATAAAAGGACTTAGAGAATTTGACACTGACAGGGCTTATTGAATGTAATTAGGCTGAAGAAAACAATCCTAAATCTACTAAAGGTGCTTCAGTAAATGGATGACTGAACAGGGATTATGAGAGATTCCAAAAATCAAAGGCTACTAAAAGCAACAAAGAACAGGCGATTGTGGACTGCCTGATCGTCAACAACCTGAAGGGGTATGTCACAGAGAAGAATAAGAAATCGCTGCCTACAGGCCTGTGCATTAAAGATTTAAAGAAAATAAATATGTCCTCCGCACTTGCTTCCCTCTTGAAGAGGAAAACAATACTCAACTACACAAATGCTACGGAAAGTGGGATTAGGCTCCATTTGTTCTTATCTTATACCAGTTACCAGTATATATATATATATATATATATATATATATATATATATATATATATATATATATATATATATATATATATATATATATATATATATATATATACACGATACGGGTGTAACAGCAAAATTTTCTAATTATTAGATTAAGGTTTGAACCGCTGTACCTTGAAAATTGTTAACGATAACTTACTGGAATTCTGCGACGTTTTTATAACACAAATGGATTCTACATGGAAAAATAAAAATGCATGTTGCTCTAAGTTGAAATTATGATCCCTCTTGCAGTTGTGGCCTCCGGATCCAGTTTTTCTCTCTACTGTTCCATCTTTTCAAAAACATATTAAACGGTTCTCTTGATGGTTCTTGAATGGACTTTGAAGATGAAATCCAGATTATGTATGTTGGTGCTATTACTGAAGGCCTGGATGATCTTTTTCCTCTCACCATTGCTTAGTTGGGAAGACATAGTGGGGTTGACACAAAAGGATATTAATCTGTTCTTTTTCTAGCTCAATAACTCAAAGGGTTTTCAGTGATTCTCACAACGAATGGCGTCAAGATGTCTAAACGTCTTTTCTGAAAACCTGGAAAAAAGAAACTCAATTTTGTGGGATGGACAATTACCCCATGCTGTTACTCGATTTGGACAATTTTGCTGTTACGCTCGGTATGTACATGGTGCGATGTTAGAACAGGGTTTAGTAGAGACAGAGATGTTAAATAACTGTCTTCTAAATTATGCAAGACTTAACATAACACTCTCTTAAAAGACTTTATGGACATTTTTCTTCTGAAATTCACTGTTATGTCTCTTTCCAGTGAAATTAGGCGCTTGCTTCCTAATCTTTTGTTTGAAGTAGTGTGAAATATCTACCTCTTGATTATGGCATCATTTAATCTTCGGCTTACATATGCTATAAATTTTAGTTGTTGTTCTCGTAGAGAGATTTACATGTTGTAATTTGTGTTGATAAGTACAGATCTCTGTGTTTTTGGAGCAAAACTTTACAAGGATAGAGGGATAAAACCCACAAAATATTTTAAGACTAACATGGTCCATTCTGTCCAAGCTATTTTAATTGGTTCCGTACAGTGAGAGAAGTTTCCGAAATGATTTACCTGCAATGCAAGACAAACTTCACTCAAACTCGAGATTATATGCCAATGCTATCCTTTTAGCAATTTGCGATGATGGAAAACACTATCCTAGCTTAGCACACTCCATGTTATATTTTCTTATCTCCCATATTGTATATGTTATTTTAAGTGAAAGAAACAGAACTTGAACCATACACACACAAACATATATATATATATATATATATATATATATATATATATATATATAGGCTAAAATAATGGAAGCCTTACTAATAAAAACAATCAAACCAACATTTAATAATATTAACTTTGAACATGGACATAATATCTTGACCATGTTTTGAAACAAAAAAATGAATCACTTTATAAAACATACATATAACAAACTATTTCTAATTCTAACAGTTGAAATATAATCCTTGAAAATGGCTAAATCTATAGCCGAACGCGCTCGGATAAAATGAACATTCGGACAGTTTTTATATAATTTATCCTCTGAAAAGAAAAACTTTATTAGATCACACGAGAAATTATCTAAAAAACTAAATAAGAGCACCTTGCCAGTCGTTTTTAATGAAATGTGCATATATATATATATATATATATATATATATATATATATATATATATATGTGTGTGTGTGTGTGTGTGTGTGTGTGTGTATGAGTTCAATCAGAAGAGTTGCAGATTCCGAAGATGCCTGCAGAACTTAGTTGAAGCCTATGGCGATTTTCTTGAATAAATGTTATTCTTACTATTCCATTTTGTAAAATATATCTATTGGATGCTTTAGTCCACATCATCAGTGATGTTTCTGTCCGAGGTTCATTAAGGGTTTCGGGTCTTTCAGCATCATTCCCCCTCTCCGCGGTGACCCAGCCGATACTGATCGGGTATCGACTTGTGTACCTTCCGTTAGCTACACTTTTTTTTTCATCTTTATAACTACACACTTTGACACCCCTTGGCAATTTATAGCCCACTCCCAGATAACTTCCGGTTCACCAGCAATATGGAACGGATACACCTTTTCTATCTTGTCAGAAACATGGGGGCATGCTCGGCTTGAAGTGGTAGGTAACGATTTGTTTCCCTCACTGAGACATATACACATACATGTAAACATACGAAAACGCGCTCAGGAGTCACATTCTGCTTAAACCTATTCCATTTCCTTTCATGTTAATCATTCATCTGGAGGAGAAAAAAAATTGGCCCCTTTTTTGTTCCTTGACATCCCTATATGAATCACACACACACACACACACACACACACACACACACACACACACACACACACACACACACACAAATATGTTTGAATAATTTTGATAAATATATCTTGTAAATTGAGATGTCAGTCTTTTCTTCATGTTAGAGTAAATTAGACGATAATAAATCTATTTATCTATCTATCTGTTTCTCTCGCTCTGTCACTATCATTATTTCTCTTACATATATATATATATATATATATATATATATATATATATATATATATATATATATATATATATATGTATATATATGTAATAAAAGGTAATAAAAGTGTCGACGTATGCTTCATGTAATATGCTGGTATGTTAGGCAGACGAACAAAATTGGAGAGACAACAACAACAACAAAATTAATAGATAACAAGACTAATAATATTTAATATATACGCGAGGGCTTTTTGACAAAATGTAAGCATGATGAGAAAAAAAGAGGTTAACATCGAAATTTCCGGACAAGCCTCTGTAATTTCGCAGCAAGAAATACAAAGTGAAGTGCCTCGCTTGGGGTGAAATTATTTTTAAAAAATTGTATTGTAATGAATTATTTTATTATCGTAATTAATCGAAAAAATCCTTTACGCTAAGCCCGTTTTGAGAAAGCGTGAATAAAGCGACTGTCAGTGAATAGGAATTCATACAAGCATTCCCGAAATAATAGAGCTATTATATATATATATATATATATATATATATATATATATATATATATATATATATATATGCATACATACACACTATATATATATATGCATACATACACACTATATATATATATATATATATATATATATATATATATATATATATATATATATATATATATCTCCATACATACACACACTATATATATATATATATATATATATATATATATATATATATATATATATATATATATTAAGTTTAACTTTCAAAACAACGAATGGCTTTTCCAATATAATTATGCAAAAGTCATTTTAAAATGATAGCAATGGTATAATCTATTATCAGGAATTGATGCAAGTCTTACTGAAAGCAGAAAACGATAATGCTTGCATATCATTTCTTTAAAGTAATCCATCAAAGTTTTTGATAGTATTTAAATACTTCAGAGTAAACTTACTCCTGTTAAAATCGTGAAGGTTTACATCAAATGCCTGACGGAAACAACGGAACATTAAATCAACGATTAGAGAGAGAAAATAATTTGAATTACATAAAAATGTGTTTAGGTTCGAGCCTTTAGGATTCTATCTTGGGAAATGAAAATTTTATATAAGAAAAAATATAAAATAGAAACACTTAACTTGAAGCAATCAAGAATTAATTGGTAAAAATATATATATTGAGACCTATTTAACATTTAAGGGGTTTATTTTAAATTAAATTAAATTGTATTTCGTTCGGCGATCCTTAAAATTCAGTTATAGTTTAATGTACAATAAATTAATTTTCCTACGGGTTAATACCGACAGTTTATCACTGATTTAGGCGCGCGCGCACACACACACACACACACACACACACACACACACACACACACACACATATATATATATATATATATATATATATATATATATATATATATATATATATATATAGAGAGAGAGAGAGAGAGAGAGAGAGAGAGAGAGATAATCATTTCACTTCAAGAAAGGCAGCAAAGCTACTAAATCACAAGTGGTTACTGAGAATGAAAAAAGCGAAATTGCACCAAAGTGTGAAATATAAGATTAATCAAGAGGAGAGTAGAAAACGATTGACATGTTTTTTTTTAAATTTTTGAAGTTTCACTATGGCTGGAAATCATGTAGCTGGAAGAGAGCCTCTCATGCGAGAAGTGTGAGATTAGAAACCGTTAACCTGGAAGCCAAGGCCGCGTACAGACAATTCAACCCTAAATTGATAATCTAGTACCGCGCTTATATAAATAGAGAAGGACAACTCTGAAATCAAAACCTGATCCTCCAGGTTGTGGCTCGTGCAGTAAGTTAACAAATACAAACTTAAAAACTGGATTGATACCGAAACCGCGATATGAGGCCCTATGTTCCTCAAGGAATTTGAAGGCATAATATATATATATATATATATATATATATATATATATATATATATATATATATATATATATATATATATATGTGTGTGTGTGTGTGTGTGTGTGTGTGTGTGTGTGTGTGTGTGTGTGTGTGTTAATAGAAGTCAACGTCCTTCCTATTTCTGGCGTTCCTAGCGCTTACAAGAAATTTAAACCCAACATATATTGCCATCTTCTGTCTTCCTGAAATTTACTCCTTTATTGTCCTTACTCCTCACCTCGTCCAGCAAAGTCTTTTTATCGTCATTCATTTCCTGTAATTACCTGGATCCTTGTGGCATTTTAGCTTTGCTTGGATTGAAATTATTTACAAAAAATAATGTAACAATTGCATAATATGAGGATATGTGCATAGATAATGAAACAGGATGAAGTTAACGTCGTTGGTATCCGTGAGACTTCATCTCATGAGTCTTTCGTACAAAGCAAATTTCGTAGGAAGAATCTGACTGAGTGGTACTTCTTGAAAAGAAGGAGAATATATCGACCGCCTGAACATGGCATAACGGTTTTTAGATGTGATTCACTGAGCCAGAGAAACCTTCTAGATCGGTACCAGGAACCGGCCATTTTCTACCACAGTTGGTGATGGATGTTTCCCGCACAATGATGTAGATGTTACCACAGTGTGTCCGTGTACCTCCTATAATAAATCTGGATGCTGATATTTTCATTGACCTAGCTGTTGCATCTTAATGTTGGAAAGGTTGGCTTGTAACTTTCAATACCTTCAAAAACAAATAAGTAAATTTTCATCATCAGCGAGCGGACCCTGTATGTACCCCAGTCCTCATGATCAGTTTGTATTACATTGGTAAGGAGTTAGTGACACCCAGATAGATTCTTCCCGATAATACATATTCTGAGACTCCTGACCGCATGATTAACACAATTTTCAAGTCTAGGCTCAATCGTTTTTCTTTCCTTCATATCCTCAATTCACATAGAATAATGGATCTTAGCTCGGAAGGTCTGAACTGGTGGTACTCTGGAATGCAGCTCATCAAACCATTTTCAATGGAAATAGCGATATAGTAAAAGAAGCCTGCAAGGTTTGTTTTTTTTCTGTGGGAAAAGAGATTGCGTAATGGAAGATAATTCATCAGCCTCATGACAACAAAGCAACTTTTAAACTGTATCAAGGCTGGAAAAATTGTCACTGGATAGCTCCAGACTGCGACATGGCAACAGTACTCCATTTCTGCCTGTATCTGACTCTTGTAAATTTAGACCATAACATGTGAGATCGAGTGCTTCTTAGAGAGTTAAAAGGAAGAGACGAATTTTTCCAGCATTTTTAACCTTATTCGCAACAGGAAACAATATTTCTTCTGTTGTCTGCACCCGAAGCAGGAGTGCACCCTGAAAATATTATGCACTTTGTTTGATACCTTCTCTTAGGAAGTCTTATATGATAGAGAAACTGTCAATTCCGAAATAATGCGTTCACCTCAAGGAATTTGGAAAGGTCTATTCTCTTTCCATAACAATATAATTCCCCCCACCACACCCGTTGCAAAATGTTCACGGGCAATGATTGACGCTTAGTATGATCCGGTACCTTACATTCGCAATTCTCCAGACCATTGATCTATCTGTTTGTTTCTTTTTCCGATTTTGACCACATTTCCTAGACAGTCACTCTATATCTGTTCCACAATGATATACATATTATCTTTCCTTGAAACCTAAAGGAGGTTAATCCAGCGTTATGAATAGCTTATCTGCTCGATTTAATTATGACATCACAAAAGGATGAAGTTATAAGTTTGGTTGAATTTGGAGCTGAAAATAAAGTAATTCAAAAATTAATCTTCATGTAAATTCATTATAAGATTTCATTAAAGAAGTGAGAGAGAATGGGTGATCAGTTTATATTTCTTTCAAAAGTAACTCATGAACTAATAATAGGATAAAGTTTATTAGACGTATAATATCTAAAAATAAAATAAACAGCTTCTTCCCACGAAGCGCTGCTTTGTTGAACCGACTCCCAAGAGGATGCTTCCCCGATCACTAAAAGCTTAACCTGTTCGAGTCTAGCATATTCTGTGCCTCTTACTATGTAAAACTCTACCTCAAGTGACTCTTGAGATGTGTACAGAGTGAACATCATTATGTGTTGTGGTGGAATCCACCTAATCTGCATAGGTGACTACCAACTATATAAATAATGGTTGATACCGGAAGACGAGAGGGGTGGAATCACGAGATCCAACTAGAGACTCTGATCGACTGCGACTAGTCAACACATTCTCCAGGAACGTCTTCCCAGAAATATACAGAAATACTATATGTACTTATTGTGTACACTTTCTTGTTATAATACATTATTGTTCTAAGTACATTTTGTGTTGCATTATTATTCCATGCAATAGGCGAGATTCAACATTGAGTCAAGACTCAACATTATGAAAAAAGGAAAACGAAAACAAACAAAAAATAAAAACACTGACATATGAATTTAGCATAAATGAAACGTTTTCTTTTTACAGTTTTTTTTTTTTTTTTGTTAATAGAGTCTAGAATATTCTCGGCTACTTTGCTCTATTAGGCAATGTGTACTCTTGTCCCTAATACGATATTATTACAAAGGTTCCATAATGTTTAGGGGGTTGATCGCCAGTAAACAGATCAGATGTGTTTCCTTAATTCTCTCAAGCATGAAGGAAAATTGTGTCCACGAAGTAAACATTCTAGTTCTTCGTAATCGTCGCGGCCTCGTCTAGGCGCACGCAGAACAGGCACGAGCCATGCACCACGCTGCGACAGACCGACATTTGCTAGTTGCTAAAGATCGAAGAGTAATTCGAAATAATTTAGCATAGCTTAGATTTCCTTCCATGTCTATTTACAAAATAAAGCCAGGATAGCAAAAGTGATAAAATATAACAGATATATTACATGCATTATTGACATTATTCGGACTGTTATCCTCATCTTCATTGCCATATTCACAACGTTTCTGCCTCTATGTCTCTGATATGAGGTATTATGATTACTTGCATTATTTACATTATTCGCTATGTTATCCTCATATTCATTGCCATATTCACAACGTCTCGGCCTATCTACACTCCGGCCTTCTTCAGATGATTAAAATTTCGAACCGAACTTTTTTATTTCGTCCACCGAGGTAGATTGTTCTAGTTTTACGTGCCATACCTCTTCTGGATGTCTCAGTTATTTCATCTCTCTAAGAGTTTTGTTTCACCACTGCTGTGATCTGGTATTGAACTCACAACTCAAAGATACATGGCCCAGTGGATAAAGACAATGGTTAGATTCAGTGACTAGACCCAAAGAGTTGTGAGTTCAATACTAGTCCACAGAAGTGGTGAACCAAAAAATTTGGAGAGTTGAGTTAAAGGGAAATAACTGAGGCATGGCACGGGAAATTAGAACAATCTACTCCGTTGGACGAAATAAAAGTTTCGGTTCAAAATTCCAATCACCAGAAGAAGGCCGGAGCGAACAACACCCGAAAAATTGTGACTATGCCAATGAAGATGAGGATAACAGTCCGAATAATGTAAATAATGCAAGTATTCATAAACCTCATCTCAGAGATATAGATGCCGAAACCTTGTGAATATGGCAATGAAGATAAGGATAAAAATTCGAACAATGTAAATAATGCAAGTAAAACATAATACTTCATCGTAGAGATCTAGAGGTCGACACTTTGTGAATATGGCAATGAAGATGAGGATAACATTAGGAATAATGTAATGCAAGTTATCATAATACCACATCTCAGAGATATAGACACTATTTTTGAATGGGTGAAACCATCAAAATTTATGTCGATTGGATGTGTAGTTATCAACCTTTATTTGCAAGTATACCGTTATTCGGACTCTTGATAACTTGTCACAATTTACTATAATTTTAAAAATAAAGTTTACAAAATATTCTTTTCCTTTCAATAATTTCCTGTTAACATTTCAACAGATATGTTTAATGCCACTCTGATTAAATATGTGCTGTAAAACGGTGTTTGGCTACCATGGTCGGTGTTTCGTCGTGTGCTAAGCTGATTGCTACGTTAGTTTCCACTGCTAATATACCGAAATTGCTGTTTCTCTGACTCGTACTGAAAACCAAATAAACTCTCGTTTCAGCAAGAAATTTTTTTTTATATAGTATTAAATAGAACAACTCATATGATCTGTATTGACAACTTTTATTGTCCTCAATAGGGAAACTTTGCCGAGATTTTGTTAGTGACGGTTAGAGAGAAGGGAGTGATACCGATTTACCAAAACAAGTTGCAGATCACAGTTCCTACGAGGCAAAAATTCTCATCGGAAAATATTACAGCTAGAAACTTTTTTTTACGAGGAATTCTGTCATTATTGCTAATTGCTGATTCGTCATTTCAGGGGCTAATGAAAAGATACCGCCAGATCCATCTTCTTGCTTTTTCTGGGTATTTAGCCCGGCAACTATATCGGCAATATACTGTCTTTCAACAGGGCGATATATTTCCTCCAACCACTGTAGCTGTTCTATTTTACTTAGATTTTTTTTTTCATTATTATTTTTGCTAATCATTTACCATAAACTCATCTGTATTAAACACTGACTGTTTCGACTTACCAAAGTTATTTCACCATCTTTAAGAGGAAATATTTATTTTTGACTTCCTGGAGTTAAATAATGAAGAATAAGATTCATGCTGTGCAGGGAAAATTTATATTTCAACCTGACGTAAAGGTCGAGCCCGAGTTTTGGAAAGAGATTTTCAATTTGAAGATGTCGACTTCTGTGTGGTTATTTACGGTAGGCCGAGTAATTTTTTTCCTGAAAAGATAAGTGCAAATAAAATAGCAGAAGCTATATATATATATATATATATAACAATTGAAAAAGTAAATATAATAAAAATCCATTGTTCTTAATAACACTGAACGTTTCCAAGTTTACTTAAAAAGAAAAAAGAATTAGCTGTTGAATTTCAGAAGAATTAGCGTGCCACTTTCGCCTGCACGAGAGATTAGTGTACAGTCACTAATGATATTGGGGAACGGGGTTCTTCGGAAGGAAAGTGTTAAAAAGAAATGTGGAAAGTTGTGTGACAGTAAAGAGGGAATAAAAGCTAATCCATACATAGAATATATAAAAACACACACGCACACAAACGCAGACGCGCGCATATGCGCAAGAACGTACACAGAGCTTTATATCTAAGTATATGTGAGAAAAGGAAGATGGAAGAAGGAAAAAGGTAGCAGGTGATGATAGGTAAAATTAACAGCGGTACTGCTGCAAAAATAAAGAAGAATATTAAATAAACGTCAGGGTGTAGCGAAAGGTCAAGGCAGTGCTTGATGGCAAACCTGATGGGTTTTGTAATGATTTACGTGGAAGGAAGGAGATTCTGAAAGGATAATCGATCAATGTCTTTATTTCGGAGCAAAGAAATACTTAATAAAAGGATTTGAAGATAGCTTTCATAAAAGAAGGGGAATCTTTTTGACCAGAAAGCATTTTTTTCGAAGATAAATGTTATTCAGAAAAAAAGGGGTAAATATATAAAGTATTTGCGGAGGATTTCCTTTGATCTGGTGCATTAGCCTCGAAGCAAAAATTGAATTATAAAGTAGTGAATGAGGATATTTCGAAGAGCATGAACAAGAAGAAGAACAAGAGCAAGATGGCAACAGGAATGTAGAGAATATGTGGAGTAGAGATATCACGACAAGGTCGATAACATTACAAACACTTGGACTTTGTTGAGAATCTCGATTTATATAGCCAGAGTGCCAGGCTAGGTATAGCAGTAATACAGGAAAGAATCTTAAATTTAAAAATCACAGTGAAGCAACATTCTTAGCAGCTGACCTAGCAACTGAATCAGTGTAATCGGTCGACTTCATGTCAGTAATAAATGTGAGACCAAAAAGGGAAATTAGTTGTTCCTCTTTAGGATCAGTCATGCTGATGGAGGGTAAAATGGTTCACTAATATGATTAAAAGACGGCACTTTCTTTTTGGAGGCGTTAAAATTAAAAGAAGAAGCAGCAGCAGTAGCAGCAGTAGCAACAGCAGCAGCAGCAGTAGTAGTAGTAGTAGTAGTAGTAGTAGTAACACTCCCAGACATAACAAGGTAGCGATATATGGTCACTGTGTAAGTAGCACAAAATCGAAACCACTGAGAGTTTCTATGAACACCAACCTGACACACTTACCCAAAAGAACGGTGTAACTATCCACTGGGACGTGCCAATTCAAACTGACAGGGAAATAAATGCCAACAGATCTGATATTACCATAAAAGTCAAGAAATTCAGGAAGTGTATGCTTATCGACATAGCAGTAACCTCTGAAAGAAACACCTCCATGAAATTTTCCATATAAGGGATCTGGAGAGCGGGATTAACAGGATGTAGGTAATGAAGCCTGAGACTGTACCAATAGTAAACGGAGATCTGGGCCTCGTGAGAAAAGGAATGGACAATTTTGCTGAGAGGTAACATCAACATACAATTTGTTCAGAAGATCGCCCAACTAGAAACATCCCATATAATACGAAAACCATATAAATTAGATGAAAGTTTTCTTACAAGTCCTAAGGACCATGGTTGGGAGCCGGCTCTAGAGGATAAAACCAGGAAATATAGCAAATAATAATAATAATAATAATAATAATAATAATAATAATAATAAGAAGAAGAAGAAGAAGAAGAAGAAGAAGAAGAAGAAGAAGAAGAAGAAGAAGAAGAAGTAGAGGAAGAAGAAGAAGAAGAAGAAGAAGAAGAAGAAGAAGAAGAAGAAGAAGAAGAAGAGGAATATCATTAGGGTAAGGAAATCGAGGAAGCGGAAAATATAAAAAGGAGAATCAAGAAATTAATTAGAAGAATAAATTTATGAATTGCATGAGGATGGCGAGAAAATGAAGATAAAAGAAGAAAATAGGTATTAAGTAGAGTAGAAAAAATGATCCTAATAAGATTTAATTCCAAAGACACCAAAGTGAAAAAAAATATTTCGAAAGTAGAAAAGAAAAGATAAAAATTCCTAAAGGCAAATTACGAAAGGAGAAAAAAAGCTCAAATAGACGCTGGAACTTGCATGAACGTAAAAAATGAACGAACAAAAAATAAGAAATAAAGAAAGGAAAAATCACTTTCGCAAATAAAAAAAATATACATGAGAAAATGTTTAAGCAGAACATTGCG
The DNA here is from genome assembly GCA_964036315.1 of Acanthosepion esculentum. Classification (NCBI taxonomy): domain Eukaryota; kingdom Metazoa; phylum Mollusca; class Cephalopoda; order Sepiida; family Sepiidae; genus Acanthosepion; species Acanthosepion esculentum. The sequence continues at coordinate 87,645,451 of OZ038487.1, forward strand.
AAAATTTAATCAGTCTTTCATGAAATAATGTAAGCAAAATTCCACGTAAACGAATGGAAAGTTACACAATTGAGTCGACATAAGTTTCTTCCAGTTAAGGCCATTTTGATGGAACAGATGAGAGTTGGAAAGAATTTCTCTTTTTTTATTTTTTTTATTTTTCTTGCAAATCATGAACTGAGAAAGATATTTTTTGGATGAGTCAATTTCAATCGCGATTCAGAGCAAAACTAGGCCTCTTAAGCATGTCTTCCAACCATTCTGTTAACATTAAAATATCTATTAATAAAGATAATACAGACATCGACTACAGTAAACTTGGAATTTATTCGACGTAGCAGTTTCTATTACTATTGAATACTTTACACCGTCAAATTTAACAGAAGTAATAAACGTATTTAACGAAATAAAGGACACACTGTCAAATAGGTCGGAGCAAAAGTTCTGCATAGCATATTCACTCAAAGAACTTTAGTATATTTAAACATGAAACTCTTTAAGTAATCTATAAGCATAGTGAAACCATAGAAAAACTGTTTAACGAAAATAAAAAAAAACGTTACTCTATATAAAAAGCAAGGTAGTAGAATAGTTGAACATAACCCAAGGAAATTCCATGTAAACACAATTCTTCACTGTTATTCTCCTCTAGCCGCTATGTGTGACGAATGTATTTATCTGTGTAGTTAATGTTAATTTTCCCAGGGTAATGTTTTACAGCTAGCAGAATTGTGTGTCTCTTTTTATAGTGCACTCTTAGTTCATGAAACGATACTTTTGTATGGATGCAAAAGGCTGTTATCTCCCTGTGATAGAGATAAGTCACCTAACGGAACATTTAGTGACGTTAGTCCATACAGTGACGAAAGCGGCAGTCAATTGCAGTTTGCTTCCAGCAGCCAAACGAAAAGTTGCTTTATTTATCCTGGACATACCCTGCCCCGAGCAGAGGCTACATCTTCCTCGTCAGCAGTTTACAAGTTCATGGCGCCGTTTGCTTTTCGGAATATATCTTCCCCAGATAAAGAAAGAAGTTCTAGCTAGTCGTCCTCAATTTGGGAAAGCCGAAGAATCGCAATTTCCCGTTTATCTGAAACATAGTGAATGCATACGGTCATTTTGAATGCGTAGTTTGTATATATAGTTTTGTGTATGTCTTACTAGTACAAAAGTCTCTCTGAGAAAAAAGCATGTCTGTGATTCAGCCATCCCATCCCGTCCGTTAAGTACGGTGTTATTATATCAAGTATATACTAATGTCCATAACGGGGGAAATACAAATAGGAGTGCAAGGCCGTCAGTAAGAGGATGAGCCTGAAATGTGATTTGAATGTCGGGAACACTAAAATCAAGCAGACGCGGAAGTTTAAATGCCTGGGAAGCGTCTTGACAGAGGACGGTAAGTGAGACACTGAGATCCGTAGAAGTATTGGTATGGCCAAGTACATATTCCAAAAGTCGGGCAGAGTATTGCGAGACGGGAGGATTTCTTTGGTAACAAAGAAAAGAATATTGAGCTCTTACGTGACATCTGTGCTTCTTTAAGGCGGCGAATGTTGGACGATTTCCTCAAAGATGAAGAAGAGACTCGAGGCGACGTAGATGTGGATCTGCAGAAGGATGCTAAAGATATCATGAAACGAGCGTGTGAGCAACGATGAGGTCTTAGAGAGGATGCATACAAGGAGGAGACCTGTACTTAAAATTAGGGAGAGGCAGATGGAGTTTCTGGGATACGCAACGAGGAATGGGTCCTGGAGAATCTGATACTCACAGGTCGAATAGTGGAAAAGTGAGACAGGGGAAAAGCAACCCGTGACATACCTGGTCGCCTTCAGCAAGTGGATGACAGAACGTGGTCTGGGGAAGGTGGCACAGGGAAGGAACTTATTGCAAGGGATAGAACGAGGTGGAGAGCCATGATCCCCTACGCCCTGAAAGGAACGTCACATAAAAAGAGAGAAGGATCAACTGGTACCGACAAATGTCACTGGTATTTTATTAAAATAATTAATTTCAGAGTGCCAGTAATAATAATAATAATAATAATAATAATAATTATTATTATTATTATTATTATTATTATTATTATTATTATTATTATTATTATCGGTACCTGTGGAATTTCATAGGTTTTAATGCTTAAAATAGTTATCTCATAATACACTACTTTTTGGTTTAAAATATATTTAAATATGAACATCAGTACGTAACTTTGACAAGAGATCATTATACGTAGTTTTTTCATGGCTGTAAAGCGGGCTGATACTTTAAACATGAACACCATCAAAGGTTAAAGTAATTTTCATGCTCGAATAGACATATATGGAAACCTTTTTATGATACTGTACAGTATATAAGAACAAATTACCAAAATATATTTGTATTCCGTGTTATTATCTGAATACAATAATACAATAATATAACGAACTAATGAAATAATGAAGGAAGCGCACAATTGTAAAAAGAATAAAAGATTGAAGCAGAACGATATAAAGAAGTTCCATTGATTGATTTGTTTTTTAAGGCTTATCCCAGTAAAGCCATATATGAAAATGTTTTAGAAACTGATTAAATACAAGGACGTCGAGATAGAAATCAGTAGAAGACAGCAACATTACTGCTGTTATTGGAGCATTGGGAATTGAACAGAATTACAACCTTAACAGTTAAGAAAAAAAACGCAAAATATTGCCGTCATATATGGTGTAGTTCTCCCGCTATACGTCTCGAGGTCCTTGACAAAATCCAGAGACGAATATGCAAGATGGTAGGTCCTGATCTGGCATCTAGTCTACAATCGCTATCCCACAGACGTGCCGTCGCCTCCTTTTATCGCTTCTACAAATATTTTCACTGCAACTGTTCCGACAAGTTACTTTCGCTGGTTCCCGGACTTCATGAATTTAAACGAGCTACCAAGCCGACATCTCGATCCCAACCTTTCACTGTCAAAACGGTGAAATGTAACCGTCTCTTCTTCTGAAACAGCTTCCTCTCCTGCACTTCCCGTCTGTGAAACTCTTCTGCTTACTTGCTTCCCCAATGACTATAATCTTCAAATATTCGAGTGTAATATCAATCGACATCGACACCCTGAGCTTGTTCTCCATTATTCGGTGTATCCTTTTCTCAAACACGCCTCTTTACTCTTTACTCTGTAACCCCTTGTGTGCTAGTGGAAGTCGCGCTTTGCTTGGGGTGAATTGCCTTAAAAAAATGTTTACAAACCAAAACTCCTACAGGATCTCTCGTCGCCCGAGCCAACAAGGGCAGCCCACCTCAGAGAGAAACTAATCCGAGGCCGAAAGATCTGTCTGGAACGAATTCCTCCGTCAACAATGAGACATCTGGTCACCAAAACTGTATTGACACGGAGCCCGGACCTGGTGACTCATTGCCAAATCAATTAATAAACAGAAATCAGACGAAATGGATTCGCAGTGAGTAAAAACAAGTCATGATATCTTTTTACATTGCACTCTAAATTCTTCAAAAGAACATAACGGATTAGACATACCAATTATAAAGAGATATGATAGGAAGTGAAGTAAGACTTCTATCTCGACTAAATATGCTTGGCAGTTTCCGAAGTTATATCATTCGAAAGAAAAGACTCTCAAATGCAGAAATAGATCGAGTGAAACTAAATACAAGACAAAGTACAAAAAGACATAACTCAAACAGGAATGAGGTAAGAGTGCATATACACAGTATGACAGGGGATGAGGTGCAAACTATAATAAATGAGATACGAAATAATGATCCCACAGGAAATGAAACTAAATAATCTAGCGCGACATAAAGAATTTATTTCTCTGATTCAGATTCTGTCACTGATGAAGATGAATCATACGAAATTACAGCAGGTTTCTTTGAAAACATGAGTCGAAGTCACTGAAGCGGAAAACATAATTCAAATAATCAGCAAAATAACATACACACAAATGTCAGAAAGAGACGAACTTGCAAAATCCACATTACGAAATCCAATAAACATACTGTGCAAACATATAACGCTGCATTGCAATCATTGCTAACGTAGAGACCATTAGTAAATATCACATGAGTAAATTTTGTCATATATGCAACAGTTTCAGCCGCTACTGGAAAACGTAATATCGAGACAAATAATGTTTGAATTCAAACTTAATGCGACAAAATGGAAGAAATCAGACGTGAATTATTGATGCTATATTCAAGATATTCAAATGTTTCCACACGGAAAAGCAGGAAGGTCAAGCGGAAATGTAAAATTAAACTAGCAAATGCAATTCCAATAATTAAGGAAATACATAAACAGAAACTACAATGAAAGGCTCAGAGAAGATAATGATATAAAAAGCGCTGTACTTTCCACTGACGAAATACGATATTACAAACAGCCCAAAGAGGATTTACAGTGAAATTGCAAAATAACTTATAGAAGTCAGAAAGCCCCCATATATTGAAGAAGTGCAAATATTTGGAACAGGCTAAATTAATATAAACCCAATACGGAGTGGACCAAAAGAGAATTACAGAGATACACATATTGATGTTATCACAAAGATTAGTGGACGGGTTATTTAGAAGCCAATAACTACCTAGGAGTAATCGAAGGTGATGGAATACAGCATACCCAAATAAAGGAGAAGGTAAGAAAAGAAAACTACAGGCGTGTTCACCTAGTTTTAGATACCAACTTGAATATTAGCTTTGGTTTTCCTGTGGTGCAATTCAGTTTCCACATACTTAACTGGACAATAGCTGGCATTGAGCGAATGAATATTAAAATTACAAAGCTTATCACTTGCTACATCATGCTAAGGCCGCTGTTGATCCTTTATATGTATCAGGATCCAAAGAAGGTAGAGGATTAGTTCAACTAGAAAAGTCTTACAAGACAGAATAGTCGGTCATCAAAAATACATAGATTCTATATGTTAAAGAATATGAAACAATAACATAATTTATTCAGTAATAAATGAAACCAACTAATCCAAAAGTAAATTTCAAGTGAATAAAGAACAAGTAAACCATAATACATCAACTGCAGCAGGAAATAACCTAAAAGGAAAGCAAAAGGAAATGTAACTTACCAAATGCAGAAACGATGGCAACATAAACAACTTTATGATCAATACTCTTTCTGTGCCAAAATAAGCTGGTGTAGACAAACCCCTTACCGTCAGTGAATACATAGTAAAGGTTTAAACGCTGAAAGTGAAGGTTTTATTCTTGCTGCAAAAATAATTAATTAAAATAAATAATTAACAAAAAAATTA
>OZ038487.1:87653217-87685717 GCA_964036315.1 Acanthosepion esculentum
TGACATTTGTGTGTACGTGAACATTTATGTCTATTCTTTGGTGAATATTCCTATTTTGGTGAATGTTCGTACGTACGTGTATGTGTGCATAATATTCATGCCGTCTTCTCTAGAAGTGGGAAACGCTATCTTTTTGCGAGAACTCACAGTGTAGAGGTTTTCGCTGAAATGAAGAAATGAAAACAAGGATTTACCTTACCTCCACGCGAGGTGGGATGCGGCACGAGGCCTGAAGGAAAGAGCACGAGGTAAGAAGTCACCCAGTATTTAGAGTATACGGAGAATGACCCCTAATGGAAAATCGGAAATTAAGGAGGCGATATCTCCGACACCTCATTCAGCATAAAAACTTTGATAGTAACTCTGTAATTTGAGTGACTTTCGAGCCTTGTATTGGTTTAAGTTTAGTATAATACATTGAAAAGAACATTTCATATCTTCATTGGTTTGGGTTGTTTTATTTTGTTTTACGACATATCAACCTCTGTGGGATATATTTAAGATAAGATTTTAAGTGGTATTTTTAAGATAGGTTCGTATGAATGTTATATGTATTCTTTGCAAGTAATGAGTTTGTAGGTCAGGTTTCATTTACGTATTTTAATAAAGAGAGTTTGTGTCGAGAGTAAAATTTTTATTCTTGTAATTTTTTTTTTTTTTTTTAAATGGATTTCTGGTAATTTTTTTTCAAAAATTTTTTGCTTGTATTATTTTTTTCGAAAATGTATTGCCGGTATTTTTACTATAAAAATGTATTTTCATACTTTTAGTGTTTTGTCTGCAGTTTGGGGGTTAACTATTTGCCCATAGCTCGGACGCTAACAGGTGCTACCAAACAGAGTCAACGTAGACCTGAGAACATCAGCAATTAAGTGGTGGTTCCACGTTCTTCTAACTCTCCCCATATAAGGCCTTGATGCTGGATGTAGTTTATCATCTTTATACCGTGATCGAGATTAAGGAGAATACGAATACTCCTCGGAAGGTCTTCCTGAATGCGGACTTTTCAGGTTAGTTGTTTATCTTATGTTTAGAGGCATATCAATTGGATTCATAACTTTTCCAGGAGTATTTTCCCGTAAGTGAATATAATGAACCAAACTGGAATTTGAACTTTCGCTCTCGGATTAACATATCCGAGCCATTATCCATTATATCACCTGCATATCTATGCTTACAGCGCCTGTTATTCCTACATATGGTCACACATCTAGGTACTGATGAAGTTGATGTGGCCGTAAACACTTTTCTGTTTTGGGGTTTGTTTTTTTTTGTTTTTTTATTGAAAAATGGAGGTAAAGTCAAGTATCTGTTGAAATTGACTCAGGTGTGATTTCATTCGATTGGATGTTTATTCGTCCATATTAAATGCCTGCATACTTTTTGGACAGACCCCGACATAATATGTCATTGTCTGCCTCCTCCTCTTCTCTCTCTTTATATATACATATATGTATATATATATATGTGTGCGCGCGCGTAAGCAGATGCACATTCGCATACACATACAGATAAAGACTTACAGAGAGAGAGAGAGAGAGAGAGAGAGAGAGAGAGAGAGAGAGAGAGAGAGAGAGAGATGCAAGCCCTAATGCATGAATAAACCTTGAATAATTTTTAATCTGCTTAAAATCCGTTTTAAGGCAAACAGCTTTGAACAGCATTGACTAATTTCCCACATGCTCTCATCTCACAAAAACGAACAGAAAAAATAAAAAAGCTAACTTTCTTTTTTTTTTCGTCTTTTTTTTTTGTAATTTATTATGAACTTCAAGTTTGCAGTTTCATCCCAGAGGTAAACGAAAATTGTTTATTTAATTTTTATCAGGCAATCATTCAGGCTTTCAAAGAAAATTACTAGCCAATTAACTGGGTTCATTTTTCAAACTGCATTCGCTTGGAAAAACGTTACGGACGATTTGCTCATATTAAAAAGTCTGCGGCCGTGAAAATGACGGAAGGCAACATTTTGAAATTCAAAAACATTATTCATCAAATATTCCCAGTAAATGTTCTGATGCAACTCCATCGTTATTCCATTTATTCAAACGCCTATCGCAATCTTTTCTGACTGCGAATCAACATCACCGTCATATGTGATATTGTCTGAAGCACTTGGATGAAGAAAAACTAATTATATCACGTATCATCGGACTAATGATCTGAAGGTGAGTTATTGAGTGCGTTGACGGCACTCAACATCAAGTGAGTACAGAATTTTAACTATCTGGGGAGTGTAGACGACGGAAAATTTGACACAGAAATCCGAAGTCGTAAGGGAATAGTTGAAGACACCTTCCAAATGCGAAATGTCTGCGTGTTTCCATATTAGTTTACTATTTTTTGTGATTATATCCCGCACCATTTTATCCGTGTTGAACTCTCATATTTCTACTAGATTCTAACTGTTTCCCTCAAAGAACGATATGTCACTTTATGGTTGGTTAATTTCTTTAACGATATACCATCTTTTATGTTTCATTTAATGCCAAAATTTAATTTTCTTGGGAGCTTTGAAATAATACACATATAGGTTATTCTGCTTTCACAACTGAATAAATGGTAGATGATACTCAACTTTTGTACATATAAATTATTAGAGGAGATTATACGTGTGTTTCTCTTACTGTTTTGTTCAAGTTATATTTTGGAATACAGTTTGATTTAAGAAATTGTATATATGGCTTAATGTCAAGAATATTCATTCCTCTTAACTGTTTGGTTGATTTCTTTAGAGCCATATCAAACATTATCTGTTACTGAATTCCAAAATCGAAATATTTTGATCAATATTTTATGTCTTCAGCTACAGACAAAATGTATTGCTGGTTGTTTTACTATATGTATTGTTGTTTCTTTTAAATATATATATATATACATATATATATATATATATATATATATATATATATATATATATATATATATATATATATATATATATATATATATATATATATATATATGCATGCGCGTGTGTGTGTGTCTCTGTGTGTGTGTGCATGTATTGCTGATATTTTTACTATTGAAATGTACTTTTATACTTTGAATGTGTTTTTATTTGTTAGGGTGGTGACAATTTGTCCACAGACATGACACTAATATGTTCTAGCACCCCGGGTTAGAGTGGACCTGAAAAAACAGCACTTAGGAGGTGATTCGACGATCCTCACAATATCCAATAGCCCAATCGGGGGCCTTGCTCCCGGATGTAATTTAAAATCATGCCCTGGACTAATTAGTATTTCAGATATACCGTGTGTGAATATAAAAGTCAACACTGAGCTCGACACTGGCTGTCGCTTTCCGGCTTGAACGCAGTCTTTACGCGATGGCGAAAAACAGGTTAACGTCTTTGTGGCCATTATAGTCATGGTAATGACAATATTTCCTCATGAAGAATTATTCAGGACTCAATGACAGGGCATAGACAGAAGCCTTGCTGCCGGGTTTAATTTATCGTCATACCAAGGACTTGTCATTCTTGAGGTTACAATTTACTAAGCGAATAGGCTTATGGCTGTTCCAGACGTATTTGTAAAATCTTTTATAAATCTGCAACGAATGGTAATTCATTTCTTAATCCTGCAAAAAATTAAAAGTGTCCACTTTTTCAAAAATACCATTACGATCTGGCGCGCATAATGAGGAAGGAAGGTTTTATATATCTCACATAATATGTAGAAAAGGAGAAAAAACAGGGGAAGATAGCGGACAACCTACCTGACGAGATTTAGTGGCCTCATAGATGAAATAGACGATTTGGCCGTGTTCTCTACTTGAAAGGCTATTCCAACAACCCCGTGGCAGTACATTTATCATCTCACTAAGTGAGGTGGGGTCGATTTAATATCGACAGTGGCATGACAGGGCGATTTTAATCTTTAGCGCATGTATATATATATATATATATATATATATATATATATATATATATATATATAATATGTGTTTCTGTGTATTGCGTACGTTTTAGCAGCCTGTTTTAATTAAGGCATGTCTCATTAAATAATTTCGCAAAAAATTGTTTACTAATTTTTTATAGGATCCGCTCGTAATTACGGATAAGTTTTTTTCGTTCCTTATTAAAAGAAGAAATAATATATATCTATACCTTTCATGAAAATAGTCACAATAAACTAAAAATTCTGTATCTATATTAAAAAAATGAAACCAACCTTAGTAAAAATTAATTATGAATACTGCGCAAGCGTTTGAAATATTTAGAGTAGATAGTTTAAAATATCTAGGTAGATAGTTTTACATACCTTTTTAATTTTAAAAAATATTTAGACATTAACTTAGTTACCTCCCTTGACGTTTTTATACGTGCCTACATGATGATATATAAAAATTGTGCAGTACATAGTCTTACCTTTTTTCACTTTGTACGCGAAAAATTAATTTTCCGATGAACCCCACAATTTTGTCTTAGAAAAATGATGAACGCAACAAGTTCTTGTATTACAAAAAGATAAGACCCTGAAGACGACATTGTGACAAAATCGAAAGTACTTGGAAGAAATTGAATATGCAGCAACATAGTATTTATCTTAAATACGAGAGGTCCCTATTAAAACATTTATCTAAATTACGTAATGAGACACGTCTTGATATATATATATATATATATATATATATATATATATATATATATATATATATATATATATAACAGTGAACATTGAAATCAACACTCAATAGCGACAGACTGTTTTATGCTAATCGTAATCATCAGAGCGCATGCATTGTTTTTTATCGACTATATGTATATATATATATATATATATATGTGTGTGTGTGTATGTGTGTGTGTGTGTGTGTCAGTGGTGCATTTGTGGTTGTCTGTTGCATTGTGGGTAGTCTGTCTAACGTTTATTTTAGCAGGAGTAGTTTATTAGTTTGTTTATTATTTACGATATTTATTTATTTATTTGCATTAATTCATTTTACTTGTTTTGCTTATTTAATATTATTTTTATTTAATCGTTTCAGTTTTCGAATTTTATGTAACATAGTAAAATTTGTTTTGAGTCTGCATTTTGAGATGAGTTCTGATCGTTTATTTAGTAGTTTGTTTTGAGCTGAGAAGGTAATTGTAGCTATTTTTCCTCCAATCAGAGTTTGCTTTTGTTGGATTGATTCTTGTAGGTTGATGTTCTTTGCGTCATTTTCCATGATATTTTTGGTATGAATTACATTTTTGATTTTATTTCTCAGATATACTTGGAAAGGTTTATGCTGCTCGCGTATTTACTATTTATGAAATATGTTTTGTGTGCGTAGTTTTCAGGGTCCTTCATTTACTCCTATGCATATTTTTGCTTCGTTATCTGATGATTTTACCGTCTGTTACTATCTTGTTTTGTAAGCATTTGCCATCTAATGGACATTCGTTCTTTCTTCTGCAGTTGCATGTGTTTTTTTTTCGTGTGGTATGTTGATAAAAACATATCAAAAATATAAGAGCCTGATTTTTGCCTTTAACATGAAACAGTCTGTCGGATTTGAGCGTTGACTTCAATGTTCACTTTTATATTTACATACGCTCTGTCTCTTATATTGAATACTTTATGCCTGTGCCTTAAAACAGTATATATATATATATATATATATATATATATATATATATATATATATATATATATATATATTGTCATCGAAAATCAGAATGTTTTGAAGCACAACAGTGTTGCTAGACATGAGATTGCCTCAAGCCGGGGTCGTAACATGACTGATTTGGTATCAGTCGGATATTTTACCCCTAGGCCATTGGCGGACGACAGAGATGGAGGTGAATTTAGACGTATTTATTTTTAGATAAACACGACAGTGTCTGGAGAACTAGATTCGTCTTAACGAAGAGTCTTGCATCAGTAGCAGTAATAGTCACTGTTTACAAATTCACTTTTCTCCCCGAAGAAGCCAACTGAAATAATTTTTCATGAGCATGTATATATATTGTTATCCACAGACAGATTGTTTCGTAGTTTTCTAGCTCATCAGTGTGGCTAGACAACAGATTTTGTGTCACATCTTGCCTTAGTAGCGAGGTTTGGTAAATAACGCTCATGTGAATGGATGGCAGAACGTGCAGTTAGTAGGATGGTTAAAATATATCAGCTACAAAGGCTAGGAACTTATTTAGACTCAAGTTCATTCCCGACCTGAAGGGACGTAGTACACCGAAGAGAAAATCTTTTTAAGATAAACTCTCCCCTGACTAATAATTTGGTGTGGGACTTAAATACCAATCTTTGGATTTTTTATTATCAGTTTCTCACCAAGATGAGGTGGCTTCCCTATAAATATTTTCATGGCAACTTCATTCATTTTCTCTCTAGTGCCTCGACTACAAGTATGTACGCGTGCTACTTGATTGACAACTAGGTCTCACCGTTTGACTTAAACTAGCCAAACTCAACTGCCACTTCTACTCTAACAGTTTCTTTTCTCGTACTTCTCATCTATGGATCTCGCTTCCGATTCGTTGCCTTTCGGATAAATAAAATCTCCATGAAACGTAAATTGGCATTTTTCTGTATTTCAGAAGCCTGTTTGTTTTTATCCAGTCTTCAAACAGACCCAATAAAGCTTCTTTAATCTCTTTGACTCCCTCTACTCTCCTGTGTTTCAATGACCTTATCGCCTTTACTTGATGGTGAAAAGATTAAGAAAGAAATGTATATCCACTTATTACCATACCTGTAACGTTTATTATACATCTTTTCGACCTCTCGAAATTTGTGTTAAAAAAGAAGTGCTTATTTAATTTTATTTGAATGAGCTAAATCGCACATTCATCGGTCTATCCTGCCAACCATCAGAGTCCTGCATCAAGGTCGGAAGCTCATTATGGTGGCATCCTGTGTAATTAGATAGTTGGTCAGTGTAGATTGATGCTAAGCGACAAGCCAGGCTTGTGACACGGCTAGGTGTCCAGATGGGTAGACCAGTCGCAATTTCTTGTTTTACTTCCCAGTAGTGTCCTGCTAAACGCATTCTGCGTTTACGTAATTTTGTCATAAAATCAAGGATGGGTCCAGGGAATTGAGATTTCTTCGAAAATTGTCTCCAAGAGATGGTAATTATAGCTCCCAGCATTTGAGTGTAGGGCCGATCAAGCTTTGATTCAAGTGGTATAGTAAATGTCCAAGCAGTGTCTTCATACATTAAAACCGACTCTACAGTGGCGCCAAAGAAGCTCTGTTTGAAGTTGTCAGGTAGATCAGATTTCCAGATTAAATCCATTTTATTCAAGGCGGCAAAGGCTCTAGCAACGCGAAGTTTTCCATCCTTTTCAGTAGAATTTATTTCGCTTTCAAGATATGTAAAAGATTTGACAGATTGAGAAAGTTCTAGTTGGAACAAATTCTTTTGACACACCCAAACTAAGAATTTACAAGAAATGTCTAGTCCTTCTTTATTAGATATGGTAGATTATGTGGATGGATGCAAAATGCAATATGACATATTTAGATTAAGAGGACTAAATATTGATATTTGATTTCGATCATCATCTTTTAACATGCAGTTATTTCGGTAGATACTCAAGCTGTCTAAATTTTAGCCCTCTCAACCCGATTGGCCGCTATACCGACCACCGTGTGAAAGTGCTTTTTTTAATGATATTACCACATGAAGAACAGTAAAATCACTAAGATCCAAGTGAATACTGAGTGTGAAAGAATAAGAAACAAAAGAAACATTATTAAGGAGCGGGCACAATAGAAGAGTAATCAAGAAAACACTATATAACGATTTATATCGCATTTAAATTTTTGAAAATTAAATTTGGCATGAAAGCATTGAGCCAGAAGAAAGTTCTATCAGCGTGAAAAGAAACTCTTAGGATAGAACTTACGGTACGGCTTAGCCAATTCAACTGTGAATCATGAGACCTTGCTGGTAAAATATTACTGTGTTTAAATTTATAAATTCGAGGTATCATAGCGAAGAGTTCATCTGAGCAGTTATCATGAATGTATTTATAGACAAAACATTGGGATATATACATGACGGTAGCGGAAAGTGTTTGAAGTTGAGACGCCAGGTCGAAAACATAGCCGATTCTGGAATGAATTAAATGTAAGCAATCAATAGCAAGGCCCCAGGGTTGGAGATTGTTAATTATCAGTGGGGAGGGGAGCAGGATTAAAGGGTTAAACCCCCAAAATATATGCTTGATTCCATGAATTATCTCTCATAACGTCTTACTTATTATCAAATGTATCGAACGACTATTTATAAGAAGTAAATTAATGCTTATCTATTTACGTGGAATCAGTCAACCCAGTTCGAATACTAGTCTGTTCTATTCATTCATGTTGTACTATTGGTTAAAAACCCGGGTATATTTTCTAGTCTTTGTTGGTAATCAGTTTGAGTGATGGGCAATTCTGAATTCAAATGCCTAAGAGGAAAGGATGGGAAACCTCCCCGTTATTTCCAAATCAGTGATGGCAATCCGCTGATAATAAAGAACATCAATCTAGATTGATTGACTTGTTTTTACGGATTATCATCCTTTTCCAGGTTATTTAAAGTCCGAATATATTTTTAGATTCTAAATGTATTTTGTTTTTGGGAGATAATAATGATTCACTGACACAAGTCTTACAAATTAACCCATGCCTGGAGGAGAAAAAAATGTATTGATAACATTCCCCTTGGTATTTGCTCTGAATTCAGTAAAAGGGACACGGCTCTAAATTAAGCTCTGCTCTCTGATTTTCAATTTCGTACCGTTATATATTACATCATCTATACCACCAATATTATAACATGGTATTTCTAAACTGTTACCTATCTAGGTACTGCGTAGTTTCGATGTTGCTTAACTTCAGTGATCTTATGAGAACTAGTAAAAACCAAAATAGACAGAACAATGTTCACTTATGTCCCGTTTAAAAAAAAAGATTATTTTTTCTAAATACGATTCATTAGTTATGTTATCCGGAAACTGTGTAGACAAAAACACCATGGACCCTTATTTTAGTGAAAGTATTCAAGGGGCGGGCCAGAATTGCTCAATGAAGAGATGCTGATTGGAAGAGGGAACTCTTGCGTTCAATATCTATTGATTGTTATTCGGCTGGGCTAATAGGAGAGATGAAGAAGTAATGTCAATATTCGGTTCCTAGCTGCCATTCTCAAGCTCTTGAGCATACACTTCGTGTGTAAATGAGGAACAAAATTGAAACCTGAGATTCCGATGTAATACTATACAAAGAACTGTTATTTTTTTTCCACAAGAAGAGTGATTTCATTAAAGGAAGCGCAAGCACGTCACATTCTCGGTCGGGCGCTCGAACAAGATTGATAAATTACTAAAGAGATTACAGTTGTCAAAGAGTAAGTAGCATTTCAAAAACAGATAAATGAATTTAAACCAGATTCATTTAATTAAAAGAAGACAAAGAAATGCCGTGCCAAAATGTTTACCGTATCCTTACTTCCGCTCACACACAACCACACTAATATATATATATATATATATATATATATATATATATATATATATATATATATATATATATATATATAGTGTTAATACTCATTATTGAATACATACAATGGTATCTCATTCCTATCGCCCAGTACTCTCCCCCGACTACATCCCCCTCTTTTATTCTGTCTTGTCTTCGTTGAATGTTACACGTAATAGGAGTAGGTAGGCTTTCCTACCGCCCGGTCTGCACTCCTCCCCCCTCTATTGGACACGTTTAGAGGCCCAAACCTTGTTTCGTGTCTAGGAAGGGGTCCCCGGATTTCTCTCTCTCTCTGTCTCTTTCCCTTCTCCACATCCTTTCATTTCTCATTCCTATCTGCTCTCACTCCGGATCTTTTTTGGCCCCCTTGCCTTGATCGACCCACTGTCTTTCTCTTTCTCCACATCCCCTCCCTTGACACTCCTACCTGCTCTTCCTCCAACACCCTCTTTAACCCCTTGCGTGATAGTGGCCTCCGGCCTTGCTTGGGGTGATATGATTAATATATATATATATATATATATATATATATATATATATATATATATATATATATATATATATATATATATATATATATATACCTTCAGCAATCACACCGTCATTAGCATCCTCCATACGTTACCTTTCCTCCACGTAGAATGTGTTTTTAGAATAGTTTAGAGGATTACCTAATTAATAAATAGATGCTTAACTTTAACTTCTCTGTATAAATACAGGTTAATAAGTAAAAATTCTACATTTCATTTGATACAATTCCTCTAAGAATTAATCACATTGAAATAAAAAAAAAGTTTTCCTTTTATCACTTGTTTTGCATTAATATTGACTTTACAGATACATTCAATTTGGTTCCTTCTCTGTTCTGGCTTTCTTTAAATTTATGATCTCTTCTTAAATCTCCTGAATGAAATCAGTCATACAGCTGACGTTGATCTCGAGAATAATTTGACTAATATGAAAACTACATGAAATAGATTAGGTCCCAAAAATCCTTATTCTTTAAAGTGGACCAAGGCAGCATTGATCCGTAAGTTTTTCGGTGTTACTATTTCAATTGACCTTTTACAGATGGCACTCATAAAGAGAGAGCTGTTTGAATTATTTTTGCATAAATAACAAATTGTCAATCTAAATTTTATTTGCAAATTAGGAATTAATAGGAGTTAACAATACAAAACATTAGTCACAAAAGTTTAATTAAATTCAAATGAAAATAATGTCTCTTTATCTTAAGTAAGAATACATTTATAAACAACGAAGGTCATACCACGAAATAAAATTCACGATTACTATAAATCACACCAATTCTCATCCTGCGAGAGAAATATTTTTATTCAATAGACACGAAGAAACAATGTATTACTTCCTAAAATATGTCAATTTTACTGTATTTACAACTATTTTGCTCGTTCATTTTTCTCTCAGGATAATGCATTCTATCTATTCATTAAATCTTTTTCTTCTTTTTCTTAAATATATTTTCTTCTTCTTCTTCTTCTTCTTCTTCTTCTTCTTCTTCATCTTCTTCTTCTTCTTCTTCTTCTTCTATTCCTATCTCATGCTTCCTCTTCCTCCTCCTCCTCCTCCTTCTTCTTCTTTTCTTCTTCTTCTTCTTCTTCTTCTTCTACTTCTTCTTCTTCTTCTTCTTCTTCTTCTTCTTCTTCTTCTTCTTCTTCTTCTTCTACTCCTACTCCTACCTCTACTTCTCTTCACTTTCTGCATTCTGTTCTTTTTCATCTTTATCAACTTTACCTCCTACTTTGTAATTATTTTCTAAGTAACCTTTTATCTCATGCCTCTTCCTCCTCATTCTTCTTCTTCTTCTTCTTCTTCTTCCTTATGTTCTCCTCATATGCTTCTTCATCAACTTTGCCTCTACTTCATAAATATTTTATTTTCCTTTATCGTCTACGCCATCCTTTTTTTTCTTTCTTCTCTATCTTCTTCATCATTTCTTTTATATTCTTACTTGTATTATTATTTTTCATCTTTTTTCATAATCTCCATACTCTTTTTTGTCGTTTGCGTGATTTTCTTATCTATCTTGCTCTTATTTCCCGTCCTCCTCCTCCTCCCCATCATCATCATCATCATAATCATCGTCTATTTCTTCTTCTTCTTCTTCTTCATCGAGTTACTTCATTTGTTATTCTTTCCTTTAATTACTTCTCTTTAATTTATTCGCTATTTTTGTCTCTTCTTAATTCCTTTCTCTTTTTATTTTTCTTCGCAATCTTATTATCTTTGCCTGTAAACTTGGCTTCATTTCTGCTGAAATCCAGTAGAATCGTCTTATATTTTTTTCCCGTAATAATGTTTATTTTTCAAGTTCTTTAGATTTTTTTTCTTTTCTGCATTTAACTTTTCAGAGATGTTCTATAAAAAAAAATAAAGTAAAATAAAGAATGAGATTGCACACCTAGAAAGATAAAACTCCTGACAGGCGACTTGAGTGGTGTACAGTTCCCCATCACTCCATTTTCGAGAAAGGTAAAATAAATAAATAAATAAATAAATTACTCCAAATTCCCAGGTTATCCCTTTTCGCAATCTAATTAGTGACATGTGTTTCTTTTATCAACGCCATCTTTGTTTCTTTTTTTTCTTTTTTTTTTTGCTTGCATCTTGCGTTAAATTATTGCGTAAATGTCTTTTAATACTCTTATTAAAATTGTTTTTGTCTGTTTATTTGTAAAACAAACTCTAAACACACCTTGTAATCTAAGGTTATATAGAAATGCTTATACAGCAATCTCACTTTTAATATCTATTGCGTTCTACCGATATACAGTCGTCTGTTATCGATGCGATAAGGAATTAAATTGAAGCCTTCCTGACTTGAAGTATATTAGCAAATCTTAATAAGACATAATGTATGTTTATATTCTAATCAATTATACGTACAATTTAATGGTTTAAAAAAAAACGGAATAAAAACACTTTCATTCAAAACGTATGGACTTTCAGAAAATAGACAGAGGGGTACAAGACTCAAGTGAAAAGTTTCAATTAATTTCTAATGTTAATCACATCACCATAAGATGACATTTTGCCAAACCTGTCTGTATTGTTAATGTATCTCTTTGAGAGCTAGATAATGTTCTCTGATTTTTCTTCCTATACTTATATAATGATTTCTTAAGTGTTTCTCTGTTGGTTTCTAGCGGAAGATGATCTATGTAAAGATTGTATATTTGTTGCAGTGTTCTGATAAAACCCCTCATATCTAGAGTGGAGATTTTTTTCAGTTCTGCCATCATTGTCTATGAGCCCTTAAACATTTGGACCAATATATCTAGAATGATATCATTTTCTTCATCGAACGTGCGCTGTAAGAACGCCTATACCGAAATTTAAACATTCTACCATTGTCCAGGTAGCTTTGGTTCGTATCGCATTGTTTTGATCTGACACCATTGCGATAATAACAGAAACTAATCAAACAGCCTCTTTTAATCAAGTGAATTACAAGGTATTTTATGTTTACTTCGAGTAGGCACGGTAGAGTAATGCATAGTGCCTCGGATTGAGGAATCAGAGAGAAGAGTTCGACTTCCAGTCGGATCTATTGCATTCATTTACGTGCTAATAGCCCTGGGAAAGATATGAATCCTCTTCTTCTCTCCCCAGCTGAAAAGCAGGACAGACTGGGTTGACACAACATACTATACAGCTAAAGAATGGATCGTTCACATTGGCCCGATTATCCCGACTGCGGTCGAATGAGGGTGACGTTTACTGCTTACGCTAGGATTGTTCAAATCGAAGTTTCTGACCAAGTATTTATTGAATCTTTGTCTTTAATAGCTATTTTCCAAGTGTAGCTTAAATGTGGCGCAAGGCCGAAAGTATGAGGCACCAAGTGAGGTTCGAACTCACTATTAAGTCGTAATATTTCTAGCGAGACAAACTTGCTAAACATGACACGACCTCGAGTTGCAACAAATCTTTGTCTTTTATATGCCTTGCTTCTTTCGGCGTAGGTTGTATATGGAGCTCTGCAACCTTACTCTTTTTATGGTACGAAATAACTTTTCATGTTTTAAAATTGTTTTTGTCCCAGTTCAGCTTTCCAGGTTAAGAAAGTTACTCAGTGTTTCTCTTTGATTCTCTTATTTTCAGTACACGCCATATAAGTGTTAAGTTCTCCTGAACTTCGCTTACTACTGATTCGTAGATTTTTCCTGGAAGCATCAATCTTCTGAGAAAAAATCCTGAACGTTAATGGTTTTATACAAAGCAAGTGATGATGCTATTTAAAAAAAAAGTCTTCAGTTTCCTTCACTCTTTCTGTTCTTCTGCGTCTCTGTCTCTCTCTACATACGATTAAACACACATAGAAAAACAGACACAAATTTATAGAAATATTTTGAAACTTTGGGTTATTTATAGGGAATGAATATAAATATCGTGGAGATAGTGTGTGGACATAGGAATTAACTCTCAAATTACACTTCATCCTGACCTTCAGGCCATTTATACATACATACATACATACATACATACATACATATATATATATATATATATATATATATATATAATATGAAAAACCTTTACTGATATTTACTTCGAAGTTTCGTGGTTACATAGACGTAACCACTCCTCAGAACAGAGTTAAACTGCTGGATTGTTGTACTTTTAATTTGGTATGAGTGTGTTGTTTTCCTATCCTTTTGATAGGTATTGAGTGGTTGCTGGTTTCTCTTCCTTTCCTTTCCATTTTTGTATTATTTCCTTTTATTATTTTATTTTATTCTTTCCTAGCATTCTCCGTTTATTTCTGGTTTATTGCTATTGTTTTGACCATTTAATTTAGGTTATGGTTGGTTATTTTTGTGTATATGTATGTTTGTGTGGACGTGTGTTTATGTGTGCGCCATTGTATGTAGACGCATATACGCATATATAGATACAAATATGTACGGATACACTCACCCAGGCGTGTATATTTGTGTGTTCGTCTGTGCACGTTTGCCTTTTTTGTTTGTTTGTTTGTTTGTGTATGTGTGTGTGTGTTAACTGTGCATGTATTTTTAGTAGGTTGTATTTTCCAATTTTACTGTTTTTGGTAAGTCTTTTAAGTTTAGTTGTATGAAAGAACATTTTTTTGTTGGTGAGGTTGTTAAGCCAAATAATTGTTTTTTTTATTTTTATTCATTGGTTTATTTTAGTGTACTCCTTAACTTTGATTTATTGCAAATTTTAGTTTAGGTTATGGTTGATATTTTGTGTGTATTTGTGCAGGTGCGTGTTTATGTGTGTCCTTGTGCA
The DNA here is from genome assembly GCA_964036315.1 of Acanthosepion esculentum. Lineage (NCBI taxonomy): Eukaryota > Metazoa > Mollusca > Cephalopoda > Sepiida > Sepiidae > Acanthosepion > Acanthosepion esculentum. The sequence goes on from OZ038487.1 coordinate 87,667,986, forward strand.
TGTGCACGCATTCATGCATATATACATACAACTACGCATGCATACACGTACTTGAACGTGTATGTTTGTGTGCTCGTGTGTTCGCGTCTAAATGTATGTGTGTGCGATTATGTGTGAGTGTTTGTACGTTCAGGCCCCTCTATGCGTTCTCGTAATTTTATTTATTTTTCTATTTTCTTTTTTTTTATATTTAGTGTTTTTACGTTATGTAAAGCATGTTGATGTGGTAATTTATTTGTGTTTTGTGTGGTTGGGTATTATTTGTTTATTATTTTGTTGATGCTGTTGATGTTACGAAGAGCGTTTGTGTTTTTTGCGTTTTTTAAGGAGTGTAGTTGAATATGCATGTTGGGTTTGTCTGTGTTTTGTATGGTTGGGCATTATTTTGATTGTTATTATTTGTTGGTATTGTGGACATTCTTTTCTGGGTGAATTGTGGTTGGGATTGGTAACGTTTAGATGATAGGCATGGTAGTTTTTGATGGTAATGCATTTTTGTTTTATTTATTTATTTTCTATTTATATTAGTATTAAGGTAGCAAAGAGGATGCATGATAAATGTCTGAATCTTCCCATTATTTCATTCTCCTTGTTCCATGAGTTGTTTTTATTCTCAAAGTTGATGACTGATAAATTCGTCCTCCAGACACAATTTACTGTTTCTACTGTTGTTATTGTGTGGGGTTGCTTTTTATAATTTCCCATTTAATCGTGCAATGATGTTATTTTCTTTGACGCCATATGTATTTTGACAGTGTTGAGTCGTTTTTGAATTTTTCTGTTTTAAATGAGGTTTGATGATAATTAAAACTTCGTTAAAGTTTGATACAGGGGCTTTATATATTATGTTGCTGGCTACACATTTATTGTTAGGTGGGCAATTATTTTTAATTCGACAATTGCATTTGTTGATGTTGTTTTGCTCATTTATATTGTTGTGGTTATTATTGCCTTGTGGAATACTGTTTTATTATATTTGGTCATTATTTTTTCTATGATACCCATGCAGCTGTAACAGATTTTTACTATATGTCTGTTGACAATTTTTGATACATTGTTGTGTTTGGCGAATTTTTTTTTTCAATTATATTGAATAATATTTTCCTATTTTTGTTTTTATTGTATTATTGTAGGTTGGGTTGAACAAGATTATGTTACTTGTTCTATTGTGTCAGTTTGGATTGTTTTCATTAGTATTACTACTTTGTCATTATAAACGCTATTTCTTAATGTTGGTTCATATGTTTGTCTTATTTGTTTTCGTTGAATACTTTTATATTGCTTGTTTATTGTTTATAGCTATAGGTATGTGCTTGAAAACGTTGATGTATATAGGGATGTTCCTTGCATTTCTGTATTTGTTGTTGTGTAAAGAAGATTTATATCATCGGTTTTCTTACTTATCTGTAGTTCTTCGATTATTAGGCAGTGGTCACTGTATAAACCTATGCCTTTTTGATTAAGGACGTGTGTTAATTTGTTCATGACGTATTTGCATATGGGTTCGCATAATTTGCGTCGTAATAGCTGTACATTTTTACGTCAATATTGGTACGTCGATATAGGTATTGCAGTTATTATTGTTGTTGCATTTTTTCTATAGTTTGTTGTTATCGTGCAGTATTGAATTTCTACAGTGTCTGGTAATATTTGGATTTTCGGTTCGGATGTTTTGCCATGTCTAGTGCATGGTTTAGTGTGTTTTCATTGTGTGTACAGGTATGTTTGTGTGCACAGTTATAAACACTTATATCTACGTAAACTAACCTGTGAACACAGAGGAACGTGTGAACTCGCACGCACGTACACGCGCCCCCATGAGCAAAAGTGCAAGGACACTGAGTTCCGGTTCAGGTAAGTAAAAGACTAAAAGTAAGAAAATTTAACAAACTTTGGAGTTGAATCGAAACATTTTCCGCAGACCCGCGTATAATAATATTTACATAAACATATATGTATTTATTTAAACTCAAAATCCTGTGAAAATCTTGCATCTCACGCAAACGCATACACATATATGTGTTGTGTCAGTATATATATATATATATATATATATATATATATATATATATATATATATATATACTGACAGTATATATATATATATATATATATATATATATATATATATATATATATATATATATTGACACACATAGATTTTGAGGGAAACAGAGATTGAGAGAGAATGAGAGAGAAAGATTACAATAGATATCTTATGGCATTTAGTTCTTGCCAAACTCGTCTCACCTGACACGCTGGGTGGGAACGCCTTTTAAAAGAATTTGGATTACGATTCGTCTTTATTCTATACTGGGTGCCCTGCTCAGGCTTTAGAACTGGCCTCCACTATTATTTTATCTACATATTTGGGTGGACGTGAAGTCATGCAATCTTGTCTTTCGTAATTACATTAAGTCAAAGTGCATGCAACAGTCCCGACATTAATTTGTATTCTCTGAGCAGATGTTACATTCTTTGTCAATAACGTCTGTTCGTCAAGTCCCACTCAATGGCACACACACATACACACACGCATATATATATATATATATATATATATATATATATATATATATATATATATATATATATATATATATAGACGGACAGACAGACAGACAGACAGACAGAGAGAGAGAGATGTGGAGAGAAAAAACGGAAGAGCGTAATTGAGAGGCTAGAGAATCACCATTTGACGGAAATCTGATAAATATAAGTGCTGAATCTATCGGTGTTTATGAAAAAAGTTTCATTTATATCTGGATTGTCTTTTCTTATGTCTCTTTAAAATAATGTTATTTTTTATGATACCCTGAGATGCTTGTAATAATTCCGTTTATAAGGTAAAATGAATGTTTTAGATAAAGTTCTAAACTTAATCTTTTTACTTACATAATATATTATAAAAAAGATGAATATTAATATATATATATATATATATATATATATATATACAGTATAACCCGGATATAAGAGACCCGGATATAAGAGAAACCCAGATATAAGGTCCCAAATTAGAGCATGTGTTAATAAAACAAAATAGACCAAACCCGGATATAAGAGAAACCCGGATATAAGATACTTATTATCCAGTCCCGACAACTCTCTTATATCCGGGTTACACTGTATATATATATATATATATATATATATATATATATATATATATATATATATATATATATGTATATGTATATGCATTTTTCATTTAAAACGACAGACAAGATATTACGACTAAGCTTTTTATTTAATTGTTTTATTGTATTCGAGCAAGTGTTTTATTTTTGGGAAACGGAGTGTGTTGTAACGGTCCAAATGTTCCGATCGCTTTCGTCTATACTTTTCACCGGTATCAAGGATGATTTTCTTTTTTTTCCAGTGTAATTGAATGTGTTCGTTGAGCATATGTTTTAGTGTTATAGAGAACTTTTGTTTTCAGAACACACTTAGCATATTGTGGCCGTGTTCGTAGTTATTATTATTAAGTGTTGGCTTTTTGTTTTTTTTATTATTAAAGCTTCCATTATTTTTAATCGTTTTTTACAGCCGGATGACAAGGTTATTATATTTCTTATTTTCTACTAATATGTTTTCGGATGGAGTCTGGTAAGTTTGTGTGTGTGTTTAAATGGGTTGAATGTGGTCAGATAGATGTAACATAAGGGGTCTGGATAGGCATGTAGACTACATGCTTATCCGTGAATGAAGTATTGCTGCCTAAATACACAATTATCATATATATATATATATATATATATATATATATATATATATATATGAAGAAATATAGTCTTAAAGTGTGCTATATTTATGGGAATAAGTCGTCAATATCATAGATAGAGCGTGTGTAAATATAAAAGTGAACATAGAAGTCAAAACTTAGTGGCGACAGTCTGTTTCATGCTAGATGCAATCATCGTGGCCCGATGATTGCATCTAGCACGAAACAGACTATCCCCTCTACGTGTTGACTTCTATGTTCACTTTTATATATATATATATATATATATATATATATATATATATATATATATATGGGATAACGATATGCATTTTTAATATATCAATAATAATTTATGAAAATGTTTGACCAGTTAGAAAAATGTTTCGTGTGACTCGTTTTGTTTGTGTGTATCTGTCGTCTCTTCAGCATGAACATACACTTCGATGAAAAATGCAAATTTTTCCACATTTTTATACTTCTCTTCCTTCATATATATATATATATATACAGGATGTATCAAAATACTTTTACAGAATTTGGAGGCCGGTTCCTAGCAACAAAAGAAGGAGAAACACCACGTAAATATATCTGCAAATCCTTCGTTTTTCATTAAGTTTAAAGTATAAGAAATACGCTCTTAAATGTACAATCCAAGATACAATGCAAAATTATTTTGTTGGCGGGTTCTTCACACCAGATAAAATGTTCATATAAACATATGTCCAATAGTCCTCAACACAGCAACTCTTAAGAATTTTTTAAAATGTCCTGCGTTTGGCTTCATCACACGCATAAACGCGTCAGATTTTGCGTGGCAGACCGTTTCAATTTCTCACACACGGTGTCGAATGGATTCGCAATCCCCCGTGAAACGTTTATGAAGTGCCTCTACATTATTAATGTGTGCTGCCCAAGACAATAGTTTAAGGTAACTGCTCATATAAAAATTCAAAGACTGATGGAGGCCTAGGAAACTCTCCTCCATACCTATCCATTATTATGAGCTTTATATAGACCAAAATTTGAAAAAGTATTTTTGATACATACACACACTCACACTCACACGCACACGCACACACATAGTGTATAGTGTCTTGGGGCAACAGAGCATTACTCAAACATATATTGTTAAATATAGCAACGGATGTCTATTACGCTTTTTAATTATGAGCCGTTCTTGGCTTCGTAGAGTCGCTTTAATTTCGGGAGAAAATAAATACACAACTGTCCAACATTTTAAAATTTGTGTATTTAAACAGCAAATTCTCTTTTAGGCATATCTGAAAAAATTAGAAACATTATGTCTGCTTACTTTTATCATAATCCTTTCATATTCACGAATATTTTTCCGTACGTTACAATTAAATACTGCAAGAAATGCACTGTAACAGTGAGCATCACTTTTAATTCACAAGTACTTTCTATCTCTTTCTGAGATCATCATAAGGGGTGCAACTGGTAAAGAAAAAACTATGGTAAACTTCTCTTTTAGGCATATCTGAAAAAATTAGAAACATTGTGTCTGCTTACGTTTATCATAATCCTTTCATATCCACGAATATTTTTCCGTACGTTACAATTAAATACTGCAAGAAATGCGCTGTAACAGTGAGCATCACTTTTAATTCACAAGTACTTTCTATCTCTTTCTGAGATCATCATAAGGGGTGCAACTGGTAAAGAAAAAACTATGTGCAGCTAGACATTACTAAAACTAATATTTTTTTTACCTTTGCGTTTAAATGACTGTTATCTTTTAGCGTTAATTAGAACGTGAAAAAGTATTCATTATTGGAATAGTTTTGTTATTTTATCTTGTGATCGTCGATCGCGCATTATAGCGTAAAAACTGCTCGTTTTATAGGATTTTAGGAACATTATTACAGTATTCAGTGTCGCCTCAATTTTTTAATGAAGATTGCTTTGAGGATCTGTAGTTATAATTTGTTATTTTCTTGGTGTAGAATAGTTATGTTATCAAGTAGTATTTTTCTATACTGTGAATGTGGACAGGAATGTTGGTGTAAATGTCTCGCAATAGATGAATGGTCAGACATGTAGAGAGTAAGACGTTTTTATAATGTAATTGTCGTATATGCAACATATACGTCTACCTACATTGTGGAACCGATTGCCAAGGCAATGCTTCCACGATCACTACATTCTTAGCCTGTTTTGGTATACGGTTAACCGTTATCTTCCCCATATATACCAATAAACTCTCCCTCTTATTTGTAAAACATCAACCTACTTTGTGGAACCGATTGCTAAGAGAATACTTCCCAGATCACTATACTCTTAATGTGTTCAAAACTAATGTTAACCGTTATCTTCCCCATATATGCCCATCAACTGTGCCGGTTATTATGAAACGATCCAACCCGAAAGGTGAACGTCATTGTAAAAATAGTTCCAGTTCTGATATATATTAACAATAGCAAACTATTTCCTTCTTGTTTTTAGTTATATCAGCAATTTGATGTAAAGGGCTAAAAATAACTGGCTATTACAGCGGAACCTCGGTTCTCGAACGTCTCACATGTCGAACAATTCGGTTTTCGAATAGAAAATTCGAGATGAAAATGCCTCGTTTACCGAAAAAAATTTCGGTTCTCGAACAACATAGCCGAACCGAGTTAACAGGAACGGAATCATTTCTGAGTCTACCGCCGTGTTGTATGCATTCGTGTGTTGTGCCGTGCTTTTCTTTTCCAGTTTTATAGGACTGTGACTTTTCTTTTCTGTACCTTGATACCTATAGGGAAAATAATTTCAGTTTACGAATATTTCGGGTTACGAACGGCCTTCAGGAACGAATGAAATTCGTGAACCGAGATTCCAAGTATTATGTATGCTGATTCTAAATGCAGCTTAGATGCGACACAAGATCAGAAGGATTGGGCGACTAATGATGATCGAACTCACTCACCATTCGTAATTGTTCTAGCGCTACAAGCTTGCTAGCCATTATATTATGGCAAAGCGCCTTGTGGTGATTTTTTAAATGTAGTTTAGATGTGGCAAAAGGCCGAAAAGTATGTGTCAACCAGTAAGGATAGAACTCACGGCTCAGTCGTAATTATTCTACCGAAACAAGCTTGCTAATCATTATACCACGTCGAACTGTCCCCGAAAATTGTTCTTTGACTTTCTAAATGTAGCTTCTATGTCGCAAAATTCCTGAATATATGGAGCCACCAGTGAGGATCGAACTCCCTACTCCGTCGTAATTGATCATGCGAGACAAGCTTACTCGCCATTACATAACGACGGGAGGTGGGTCCTTGTGATTTACTAAGCATTGTATAGTTGTGGGACTAGGCCTAGGTTAAAGAACACCCAATTAATATCAAACTCATTATTCATTGATCTATCGAAACAAGCTTGCTAATCATTACATTACCTCGAACTGTCCCCAAATATTTTTCTGTGTGGTGACTTTCTAAACGTTGCTTCGATATCGCAAAATCCTGAATGTATGGTGCCCCCAGTGAGGATCGAACTCCCTACTCAGTCGTAAGTGATCGAGCTAGACAACTTTACTAGCCATTAAAACCACGCTGTGATTTACTAAGCATTGCATAGTTGTTGCACAAGGCCTTGTTTAAAGAACACCCAGTTAGGATGAAACTCACTACTCAGTATTCATTGATCTATCGAAACAAGCTTGCTAATCACTACACCACGTTGAAGTGGCCCAAAGCATTATCCTGTATAGTTGAATAACAAGCATCTTTTTTGTCAATATTTTATTTACGTTTCTATTTAATTAAAATCTCCATTGCTTATCACATACAGAGATGCAAAAAAGGAGAAGAGATTTCATTCGAGATTAATACTTTTCAGTGGTTTGGGAAAAAAACGGCTAGAAACAAATTAGAAAATATTTTCTTTAAAAGACGTCGCCTGTGCGTCTAATTTTGACAAATGGTTAAATTTGAAGAAAATAAATTAGAAATGAACATTATTTTGTGTCTGTTTCTAATCAGAGGCCAGGGAAATAGCAAATTTACCCTAATGAGATTAGAGGGTAATTTTTGAAACTGTGAAAATTAAAATTAAAGAAATTAAATTAAAAAAAAAACATCATTTGAAATGAGTTAAAGACAATACAAACAAAAACAGATTCTTAAAATAATCGGAACAAATTAATTTATCAAGGAAACTGGCACAGTATTAGAAGTTGATGTTTTTCATTTTAAACTAATTACGGTCAGTTACTGATATTGTTATTGCTATTATTAGTATTTTATATTATTTATTTTTGTTGTTGGGAGTGTTTGTGATGGTCAAGACGGTGGTGGAGTTAGCTGTAGCGTTTCCCTAGAGATACTCAGCGGCGGAGGCTGTTGTTCGATTGATGCATTTATATATACACTCAAATACCTGGTAAAAACACATTATTGTTCTCCAATCAAAAATAACGTAGTTTACAGCGATTCTACCATCTTTTTGTTTTTCCTTTTCTTTGTCTTCTTCCGCTTTATCCCCTTCTCCTCTTCCTCTTCCTCTTCCTCCCACTTCTTCTTTAAACATGTTGTTAGCAAGGCATAATAGACTGAAACCAGTTATACGATACACACTAACGTTAATATGAATTGTAGCTTTCCGAAAAATGTCAGAATGTAGCCAAGGAAATGTTAGACACTACACTGAAAACATTCACTTCTGTATAATAAGCGTGACGATCGAAATTACTCAAGCAAAAATTAAGAAACGCATGTAGTTCGGGTATATTAACGATATCTTTACTTGGATTTTAAAAAAGTAAAGAAAAATACAACAAAAAATTAAATGTACAGACCTTTTTTTTTACTTTTACAAACATATACTTTATTCACTATTAAAAATGTTTTGTTTTTTGTTTTTAAACGGAAAAGTATTTTTTAACATGTTACATAGCGTCTCGAATAAGTGTAACCGTTTATAATAACAAAATATAATGTCGGATAAAAATTCCTTTAAAAAAAGACAGTTGTTTACGCTTCCGATACGAAAAGAAAGCTAGCATATATAGATTCGTAGAAGTCCCGATGAGCAAATGTGCTATCCTTAAAAGGTAATTTAAACCTTGCTCTAGCATGCTTGTCTCCGTGACCGAACTGATACAGGTACACTCTGGCTCGAAAAGTGGTTTCAGTGATTAAATAAATAATGCGTGTTTGAACTCTGAATAGGAGGATACTTTTCCTTTAGTCATCATCATCAGTCGTGTATTCCGCTTTTTGCAGTCTACGCATCAACCTGAGATATTTTCCTACACATTTCGATCACCAGCAGCTGAGTTCAAAGAGTAAGGGTCAAGTGCAGTCCATAAGTGTATATTATCAAACCAGCGTTTTGGCTGTCGAACTTTGATCCTCCTACCGGATGCCTTTCCTTCTAGGCATAACTAACTCACAACATGAATTGATCCTTTGATATGACAATGCAGTTCAAGTACTCTTGACTTGATCACTGATGTGATTGGCTTAAGTTTGGTAATGTTGAGTAGTGCATTGATATATATATGTTCGCTGAGCCGTTTGTAAGGCATAAGACTCATGAAGTGATTTTGGAATTTTCTTTAATAGAATTTCTAAACAAATGATGGATCAACTCAAACACGAGTAAAGTAAAATATTAATATAATCTGTCAAAATAGAGATTATATTATTAAGAAATATACATTATTTTTATATTTTTTTATTCTTAAGACTACTTTAATAGTTCCTAAAACCCGTATAAATATGATAATTATGTTTTAATGTCCCCGAGACCGAACTGATAGAGGTACCGTCTGGCTCGAAAAGTGGTTACAGTGATGAAAATCAAAAATTACTAAAACTCCAGAGTGTAGTAATAATAAACAAATACTTGAGCGTGAAAAAGCAATCTTATTTGATAAATAAAATAAAAATGTTATATATATATATATTCTTCGGCAGAATTGAGTCACTGTCAGTCACTGTTTGTTTATGTAAATCTAAAAATAAACACGTTAAAATTCACCTTCATCCCTGACGTGAGCCGACGGCTTACTGGTAGAAGTTCCGACTGACGCAAATTCAGTCGGGTTTCGATACTAGCTACTGGACGTCTAGCCGCACTGATGAGCTGTGAAACAGTCTGTCTGTGGATGACAAAAATATTGGCTCCTGAAAAATTAATTTCGGTTGAGCTCTTTGGTTTGAGGTGTGAGTTTGTAAACAGTGACTATTTAAGCTGATATTGCACGACTCTTCGGCAATATACATATACTTCATTTACATGTGGATGTGCTTATTATGCTTGTACTTTCTACTACTATGTTTCGGATGGAGTCTGGTAAGTTTGTGTGTTTAAATGGGTTCGAATGAAACTGCGGTCGGATAGTTGTAAGGTTAGGCCTCTTGATAGGTATGTGGTGGTGCAACCGATGTAATTGTTTATGAGCTCTTTTTGATCAGGAAGGCAGTTCTTTAAGGGGCATTTGAACACTTAAATAATGTTCGTTCGTTGTAATTTTGATTTTGGTGGTGTGTTATTATTTTTGAGGTTTCGAAAAAACCTTTATCCTTAGCTTTTACATACGAACTTAGTCAAAAAATTTAACTCCCATTCCACCACACACACACACACACACACACACACACACACACACACATATATATATATATATATATATATATATATATATATATATATATATATATATATATATATACTGTTCGTAGGTGTGTTAATTACATATTTCAATATTTAGAAATAAAACCATTACAATCAACGCATGCGTCACCCAGTGGACTCTTCTCCGACCAATTCACTTTTTAATTTATATAAATGATCTACCTCAGAATATACTGTTAGTTTCCTGTTATGTTTGGTTTTTAGCGACATATCAACTATTATGGGTCATTTAATTCCAAAATTTAATTTTCACGAGAGAATTATAATTCCTTTTACAAATATGTATTGCTGGTCATTGTTTTTATTACTATGAAATCATATTGCTGATATTTTTTAGTGTATAAATGTATTTTTAATATTTTCGTAGTGTTTTGACCCCAGTTTGGGGGTTAACTATTTGCAAATATTTGGAACCATAACTGGTGCTACCATATGAATCAGATAGACCTGAGAACAACAGCAGTTAAGAGGTGATTCTACACTACTCAAATCCTTGATGCCGGATGTACTTTATTGTCATACCCAGAATGCCAGAGTATACTGAGATAGTTTGTGAATGTTGATGATACAATCTTATATGGGGTCGCACACAGATCTCTAGATGACCAAAAACCGGGAGCCTATCTCCGATCCAGCTCTAACAACTCAGTGGGGAAAAACTAGCTGGTAACCTTCCATGTCCTGAAAAGAAAACTGGTTATATTCCATCATCACAGAATGGACCCTGTTCAGGAAGGCTCAGTGCCTTGAGCGACTATTGAACCTTGTACCACTGCAGTATATATCTTACTCGTCGTGCTATAATCTACATTTACAAGAGCTAGATCAAACTTAAAATGGAGTATCGCTGTCATATTTGGACAGGAGTTGCTCAGCCCTTACTTTCGATAGAGTCCAGAAGCGTCTTCGTGTCCTCGTGGATGACAAAATATTTTCCACCCTGTAACTCCTCTGCCACAGACGGTCTGTCACAAGCCTCTTGTTGCTTTATCGCTACTTCCATGGAATGTGCCCTGACGAACCATATTCCTTAGTTCCACCAATCCTAACTTTAATTGCTAGGACACGCCATGATGGGCGCATTGTATTGAAACACTCTCACTCTCTCTGTATTCCTTTGGTGAGAAGTAAGTTCTATTCGAGTCGCTTCTTCCCGCCGAACTCTGCTCTGTGGAACCGACTCCCAAGAGGAATTTTCTCTATTCACACAATCCTAACCTGTTCAATTCTAAGGTTAACCGTGATTTTCCCTAAATATCCGCATAAACTGTACCTCTCACTCTGTAGCTTTCTACCTCGAGTTCCCCCCCCGCGTATTGTACAAGGCGAACCTCTCTAAAAAAAAAAGGAAAAGAAAACGGGGCGACTCTGTCTATTGGACGCATCTGGTGATGTAGTGGAAATAGAATTTTATCTTATTGTAAACGATACAAGAACAAGACGAATTATACTTACGGAAGATCAGCCATAAAACGACTAAGTTCGAAATCCCTAGAAGATTACCCAGATCGGGTGTCACCTGAAGCAGACCGGTGAGCACAGCGTCCTAAACTTTGTGACAATAAACCTAGATATGTCGACATCAGTCCGAATGTATATATAAGGCAACTAATAGTAATGATTTATTAATCAACATCCGAATTCATGCTGCATGAGTCAAATGTATCTTATTTGGGTGATTTTAACATGAAATATTGATGGAAACATATTAAACTTATATAAAGGGAAATACGTATTGGGATGGCCAAAGACGAATTCCAAAAGCTAAGCAGAGTATTACGAGACAGGAGGATTTCGTTGGTAACAAAGGAAAGAGTACTGAACTGCTATGTGATATTTGTCCTCGTTTATGGCAACGAATGTTGGACAATCTCCTCAAAGACGCGAGGCAACAGAGGTATTATTCTACAGAAGGTTGTTAAGGATACCATAGACCGAACGTGTGAGCAACGATGAGGTTTTAGAGAGGATGCAAACAAAGAGGAAACTTAAACTTAAAATCAGGAAGAAGCAGCTGAAGTTTCTTGTACACGTAATGAGAAATGAGGGCTTGGAAAATCTGATACTCAAAGGGCGGATAGAGGGAAAGAGGAAAAGGAAAGCAATGTGTGACGTACTTAACGGCCTTAAACAAGTGTATGGCGGAAGAAGGTCTGGGAGAAATAACAAAAAAGACAAACTTATTGAGAGCTACAAGGGACAAGAGGAGATGGAGAGCTATGATTCTGAAAGGGACATAAATGAAGATCGTTTTATTAGATGTTCGCTTTCCTTCACTCATCTTTTCCCCAAAAAGAATTATATATATATATATATATATATATATATATATATATATATATATATATATATATATATATATATATAGTTTAGATGAAGACTTTTCTACGAACAGACATTTCAATAGGAACGCTTTATTTTTAATGACTGAAACCTGTCATTATTTTAGTTAACAATGGATTTGTATTCATCATCCGTCATCGTGAGCAATATCGGATTTCTTTTAAGATGTTAGTTTTTTTCTGTTCTCGGTCAATATTGTCATCAATTTTGCACGCTTAAATATGAATCGTGATATTGAGTTTGTGAAATTAATTATGGATCGAAGAACTGAATAATGATGATGATTATAATAATAATAAAAACAATGCCAGAAATAATTGGAAAATAAAACAAAAGGAAAAAATGACAAAAGAGTCGGGCGAATTTCTAATTAGCTTTCAATGGAATTTTCAATTAGAAATTAACCAGTTATATATAGAATCCATTTTCTTTACTTAGTAAAAGAAAGATTCATTATTACAAGCTGATAAATCGACTGAATAATTATTTGAATTTTCGTTAAAATTCCTGGACGAATATCAAGAAGGAAATTTCAAGTCTGTTGCAAATCCGTCTGTGACCGCAGTTAAACAGACCGTTTCACAGCAGTGTCTATTCTTCGTTGACTTAGAACGTGGTAGTCCTCAAGCCAACGTATTTTTTAAAAAAATCATTTAACGCCAAAGAAGGAAATGAAGCCATTAAGACACAAGATATTCTTAAGACTGATAAAAACTGAGAAATCCTTATTGAGGAGGAAGGTAAATTACATATCAGGATTCAGGAAGAGAGAAAATGGCAAAAAGTCGACAGAGATTTCAGCAGGCGACAAGTACTAGAGAATAAACTCTTAGAAAAGAACGTACGGTTATATCTAGCTATTTCAACAGAAGAATGACAGGAGCTATGTGTCAAACCAGTACTACGATTAAATACAGGAAATCGAGGCAAAAAGGAGGAAAGCTTACCAGAACAATTGCCATAAAATAAAATCGTGGAAACGGCACTCGGAAATTGACTGAAGCCTAGGTGCCAAGTCAGAAACTATAAAATTGCAGATTGTACTTAGGATTTTGTCAAGAATACAGAGATATATAGCCGTGGCTCAAGACCAAATATGGCAGTAATATTTAATGCATTCACGGAGGGAAGATGTATAGATTTGCAATACCAGTTATGGCAAGAATAATTGTCTGACACGACACAGTGATTTCATTGTTTTTAGCAACAAACATAGACTGAATCAATATAGTCGTTGATTCATAATAATCGTTTCAGTTTCATGTCAACGAAAAAACATAAGACCGATAAGGCTTAAAGAGTTTCTCACTTGGGTGTTGCTAATAAATACAAAAGCCATTTCTTTAAAAATATTCTGATCAAGCATGTTTCAAATATTTATCGAGATATAAATATTAAACGATAATAAAGCTGGCTAGAGCAGACCTCATGACCTCATCTTCGAGTTGGCTCAAACGTAAAATTATTTTGGCATGCACTTTCGAGCTTATTACTTAGTTAAATTACTTGTATTCAAAAGTGTCAGCTGCATAGTTGCAATATAAACTACACTTTCTCCCTGTAGATGTTGAACAAATACAAATGTTTCTGTGCATGCAACTAGAAGCATGGTTTGCCTAGCGGCGTGATATACATACATAATTTTGGAGCGTGCAGACTCGACGCTGAGGTTGAATTTTTAATTTTGAAATTTTGCGTTCTCGTAGAAGTAGGTGCTTTTTTGTAGTAAAAGTGGCATGAACTAAATTGTTCAATAATTATATTAATTATTCTTACTGTTAACAATATCACAATTGTAAAAAAAGACTTCTTTCGGTTTACACATTCGATGTCTAATTATTAACTGGATTTTAAAAAACTTAACTAATTTACTACCTGATGATGAACGAACGATACGATTGAAAGCCCTGGCTAGTAGAAAAATAAGACCACTCAACACCAGAATTTATAAACAAGGATCATACCATTCAGTAACGGATATGATGTTGATTATATTTTATTATTAAATGTTGTTAGCAGGAGTGATTATTGCCATAATTAGCTTCATTATTTGTTATTCGTATGAATGATTTATGTTATATAAATTGATCACATACCACATAATAGATATGTATATATATATATATGTATATATATATATATATATGTATATATATATATATATATATATATATGTATATATATATGTATATATATATATATGTATATATATATATATGTATATATATATATGTATATATATGTATATATATATATGTATATGTATATAAATTATATATATATATATATATATATATATATATATATATATATATATATATATATATATATATATAAACAAATGCTTGGAGGTACAAAATCTATATACTATTTTAAAAACAAGGAATTTATTAATGGTAATAGTCCCTAAGGCCCTTTCGTCCAACATCTCATCAGGAGAAAATCGTTGGAAAAATTGATAAATTAAACGAAAAGAACAGCAACGAAAATGAAGTGCAAAAAAGTGGAAGGGGGGACATGCTAAAATCGATAACGTATAAGTATATATAATTATAACGAGGCGAGGGGAAATTGCGTGTAAATAATGAGCGAGGGACATTTAAAATAAAATATCCCCCAACAAATTAAGGGACTTCACAAAATACTTCTGTCGGAAAAGAGGTTTCCGTAATCCTATAAAGATTGATTCCAAAATCTTCAAATGATTGTTGGAACGAGTTATGTGTATAATTTTGAACAACTCTTTCGTATACGAGTTGGCACAGGCTATATTCTCTACTGGGTGTTGCCCAATAGCCGATTCCATATTTGTAGAGGGAAGATAACACATGTTATCTAATTTGCCAAGTCGTATTTTAGAAGATACATGTTGATTAATTCTTGTTTCCAAATGAAAGTTTGTATGTTGAATTTATCAATTTTTCCAACAATTTTCTCCTGATAAGATGTTGGACGAACGGTCCTTAGAGCCTATTACCATTATATATATATATATATATATATATATATATATATATATATATATATATATATATATATATATATATATATATATATATATATATATATATATATATATATATATATATGTCTGTGTGCAGCAGCAATCCTTCTTTCATGCACATATCACTGAATACCACAGACAAGGTGCTTTGGTTTAGTTATTTTTTCATACAATTTAGTATGGGATCTATTTTTTACTTTTCGGATTTTAAATTATATGAAAACTGTCCAATTGTTCGAGCTTTTTCGGCTATACATTTAGCCATTTTCAAGGTTGAAGTATATTAACTGCTACCAAAAAATAGATTGTTGTATGTATGTCTTTATGTAATGGTTTCATTTTCAAAACACAAATTCTGGTTGACAACACAAATAGCAACATCTACATGCAACAAAGGCATATTCAAACCTACAAATCCACTAAGATACACGTTGATTAATTCTTGTTTCCAACTTCAGCAGCCGAAACAATTTGCCAAGTGAAACAACTTTGAACATAATTCTCTCTATTTCTCTTTTTTTTTTCTTAATATTACCATTAAGAACCTCACTATCCATAAAGGTATCAGCAACTCCGGTGTTTGAAGTACTTATGGTTTCAAACACGTCCAACATCGATTCCAGTGTTTTGGCATGGTTCAAAAGGCGCCTAAGATATCAGGTATAGCTCTAATTACTATTTCTCATATCTTCCTATAATCTTAGGTGTGGTCCTGGTGTTTTTCTAATGTATTACACATAGATTGACCCGTTGGCAAGATGATCTGTAGCCTCGTACATTTCTCATGGTTCGTCCTATTATACGCTTCATTCAAATCATCAACTTATATATCATTATTATCTGACAGGGTTACGGTTATGGGTAAGACAAAATTATCATTATCCATCACGTTCAGTACTGGTCAACCGATACAGTTAAGTCCACAATCAAGCAGATTTTTTTGTTTCTTTTATTTTTTTATTTAAGCATATTAGATGCGCGCTTCTGTATTTAATGGGGAAAGTTCGCCTGTTTGTCGAAATCCAAAAGTGTTTTCTCATTCTTGCATTCCGGGTGTATAATTTTATTTATCATTATTTTTAATCAAAATTTTAGGATATTGTATGGAGTTATATCTTTTTTATATTTTTGTAATTTAATTGTATAGGGAAATAGATTCTCATAGTGATGTGAATACATCATTTTTTAAAACTTATTGTTAATCTACAGTTTCCGTTATCTAAAGAATTTTATTCATTTATTAAATTTCTTTTTGAGTTTATTGTGTTGCTGATAAATGAAAATGAAATCAAGCAATTCTCTTCAGAGTGAGGATGGCGACTACAACTCCATAACGTCATGTGCAAAAGCAGGTGACTGGAGGAAGGAGAAGTTTGTAGGTGCTTCCTATTTTATTCAAGTGTCTACCTGTCTTTATTAATTTATATACCTGTAGGTGTTTCAGTGGAATCGCAGGAAAAAATATTTGTCCATATTAATATTACATTGATTAATCAGTTTCTTTATCAATCAAAAGAAGATATTGATTTGCTCTTCGATAGAAATAATTAGTTTTTCCTATTTTCGTATCTAGAGATATAAGTGTAAATAAGTACAAAATATATACTCAGAAAACCCGATGTGCATCACCCGCTTCCTTTCTCTCTATTTCTCTTTCTTTCTCGTTCTTTCAGTCTCTGTCTGTCTGTGTCTCTTTTTCTCTCTGTATATATATATATATATATATATATATATATATATATATATATATATATATATATATATATATATAATGTGTATTTAGGTAGCAAATTTTATTCAAGACATATCTTATTAGAATAAAGAATTTTCTTTGGATTATACATACATACATATATATATATATATATATATATATATATATATATATATATATATATATATATATATATATATATATATACGCACACATACATATGCGTATTTGGGTTAACACGTGCATTGTTGGTATATGCGTGTCATTCAGCTTTAATACAATAAACTACAAAGTAG